>CM053587.1:226361549-226420334 GCA_028646515.1 Pseudochirops corinnae
AAAATAATTATTGTAGTGTGTTATTTCATATAAAAAAATATTTTTTACCAGAACTTTTATAGCAATCAGCTGGGATCAAAAATGTATCCACCAATTGGGGAATGCCTAAAGAAACTATCATTTTAACATAATTGTATTATTTCGTAAGAAATGAAGAAAATGATTGATTCAGAGAAATAGGGAAAAGCTTACATGAACTGATATTGAGTGATCAGAACGTTTTAAAGACTGATGACAAAATAATCTCTTACTTCTCGGTGCAGAAATTATGTAAATAATGGAACTGACAAGCAGTTTTTATAAAGGATCAGATAGTAAATAGTCCTTGAAGACCAAAAGGCAAAATCAAGGATATTATATAGACAAAACAAGGGAGAAAATAAATTTCAAGGAAATTTTTATTAATTAAATTCAAAATATAATAATAATAGTTGGATACATTTTTTTTCTTTCCTTTTTTTTGGCAATATAGGTATACTAGTGAAAAGACTAGAATTCTTTTGTAGAGGATAGCATTTTGTCCAGTTGAAAATCAAAGTCAGTGCTCTCTATCATTAAAACTGTTTGGAAGAAATTAAGGGGATACCCATCTATTGGGGAATGGCTAAACAAGTTGCAGTATATGAACATAATGGAATACATATTTACCTGGAGAGGATTATACAAACTAATGCTGAATGAAAAGAGCAGAACCAGGAGAAATTTGTATACAATTACAGACACGACGTATGTGTGACAACCAACTTTGATAGACTGGACTCTTCTCAGCAATGCAGGGTTATAAGACAACTCCAAAAGACTCATGAGTGAGAGAAATGTTTACATTCAGAGAAAGAACTAGAAAGAGCAGAATTTGAATGCAGATTGAAGCAAACTACCTGCTCTCATTCTTTTTCTTGTTTGGTTCTATTTCCTCTTTCCCATTGTTCATTCCATCTGTCACAATCCTTCTTTATAACCTGACTAATGTCTAATGTGAAAGTATTTGCAGATCCTACACTTGATTGCATGCTATAATGGGGGTGTGGAGGGGAAGAGACTGAGGGGGAGAAAATTTGTAACTCAAGGGATTGTGGAACTGAATCCTGTAAACTAAAAGTAAACAAACTGATAAAGACAAAAAAAAAAGGAAAAAAACTGTAAATGTTCATCTGTTAATGCTGATCTGTAGTGAGATTTTGCATATTTCATCTTTGAAATGAATTTTTCACACAAGTACTCCCAAATACTGATGTCAATCCATGAGCATATGATTTTAATTGAGAATATTGCCATTTGGAAAAAATTTATAGAATTCTATTAGATTTTTTTCTTGATACTCACTTTATAAAATTTGACTGGATTTCTCTCTTGATATTTGCCATTTAGCTGGTCATTACACTACAGAGGAATCACTTAATAATTGAAGCATAGACAGAAGCTCTTCAATTGCACAATTAAATGGATTTTGAAACAAAGAAATCTCTTTTGTACTTGAAGTCCAAAAAATGCTGCTAGAACTGTAGTTTGGGCTTGGAAAATATATCCATTGAAACTTTCTGTGGGAATAGAAATTTCACTTCTTGTTTTAACTTTTTTTTTATTTTTTTGGAGAAGGGAAGGCAGGGCAATTAGGGTTAAATGACTTGCCCAAGGTCACACGGCTAGTGTCAAGTGTCTGAGGCCAAATTTGAACTCAGGTTCTCCTGATTCCAGGGCCCATGCTCTATTCACTGCACCACCTAGAAGCCCCATTATTTTGTCTTTTGACAGCACAAGAAGTATATAAAACATCTTGACATTACATGTGAGTCAAACAGTAGCCGTCATCATATTGACGTCTCTGCACTATAAATTTTTCATATAAGTCCTATTTTGCCTAGTACTCCTAGGGTCGAATCATTAAGAAACATCAAACCTACAGTAAAAACTAATTTTCAAAGCCTTTCAGCACTTGATAATAGTGGTTGAGAGTGGTTCTTGTCACTCAGAAAATATTGTCTACACACACACACACACACACACATGCACACACACACACATACACATGCACGCACATACACATATATGTATGTGTGTACAATAAAACATTTTTCCCTATTCTTTTCTTGTTTTGACATGATAGATATGCACTAGTAAAAATGAATAAATAATATGTTCTGGTGTGAGAACATGCATGGCACTCAAAACACTTTCAAATTATGATTGCATCACTACAATTTGTAGAGCACTGAGCAGCCGTTAGAAGTCATGTAAGCACCATATATGGTCTGTGTCACAACTATTCAACTCTGCTATTGTAATACAAGAGTGGCTATAGACAGTACATAAAGAAATAAGCATGAGTGTGTACCAATAAAACTTTGTGGATACAAATTTGAATTTCACATAATTTTCACATCACGAAATATTATTCTTCTTTTAATTTGTTTTCAGTCACTTTAATGTACAAATATCATTCTTAGCTCATGGACCATCCAAAAACAGATGAAAGACTGAATTCAGCCCACGAGTCATAGTTTGCTGACCCCTGTGCTAAAGATACAAAATAGAATGTGCATTCTCAGAAATAGCTAATCATTTGTTTCGCTTGACTATTTACATTCATTGTAAGGCAGGTTTGTACTTGGAGGGCAAGGAAGAAGGTAAATTAGTGGGTGGTGATACACATAAAAATACATCAATAAAATACTTTTAACGCATAGAGTTGAATTTTTAAAGTGCAGAAGATACAAAGAGAACTATTTTATTAAAGCCTTATAAAACTTAAATATAAACATATTCCTTCTTTAAAAATTGTACTTAGTTCACAGTTTTTAATATAATTCTCTTTCCTGTACTTCAATATTTTCACACATTTTTGTCTGTTGATTAATTTCATAATAAAAAATGATTAAAAATTCAAATGTCATGTCACAATTTTAGTTACAGTAGTAACTAACACAATTTCATTCATCTGTGTTCCTTTTTATTGGGTTCAAGATGACCAAGTCAGTGATTTTGAGTAAGTCTAATTACCATGAACCACCTCGAAATAATGACAAATATGACAAATAAAACAGAATAGCCGCACAAAAGAGGAAGAAGGAAAAACTGAAAAAGAAGACACCACAGTAAAACAAGAAGACAAAAAAATAATGCAATTAATACATTTAATACTATTGATAAATGCAATATGGTAAAAGAAAACCAGGAGACATCTCCAGAAGGAAAGAAGAATGCAAAAACAGATAAATGGGGGGGGGGGGCAGAGAGAGGGGGAAGAATAATGCCCTTCCTTAACAAAGAAGTGACATATAACAATGGCAGCTTAGAATTACTACAAAAGAAATAAATGAGTAACTGGCATCTATGATATTGAAAATAATCACTGAAAGAACCCAAGAAAATAGACGTGAGAACTGACAAGATAGGAGAGGTGATAGAAAATCTCAGGGATGCAGTAGACATAAATTTAAAAAATCAGATAGAAGAGCAAATAATGGAACAAAATCACAGACAGGAGGAAGATCTTAGCTTCCTGTGAATCAAAATGGATTTCTAGAACAGAACTGAGCAAGAAAATTTGATAATTACTGGTTTCACAAGAAGATATCAAAGCAATAAAGGTCTATTTGTCAAATGCTAGGAAATCATGTAAGAAAAAGGAAACAGGACCGAATTCAAATTAATATGAGTCAGAGGACACCAGAGAGAAACCATAAATTTAGCTCAATCGGAAATGAAAGAATCAAGTTCAGGTGTTTTATTGTCAAAGTTGAGAATTTGCCAAGCAACCATGAAAAGGTAATATAATTAACAAACCAGTTAGAATTATGCAGATCTACTCAATTAGGAAAACAAATATATATATATATATATATATATATATATATATGTATATATATATATATATATTTAAAACAAATTGGAATAAGCTAGACAAAAAGAAAGAAAAATTAGCCTGAAACCCAAAACTGAGTATATTCTACATGAACAAAGATGGTTCTTCAGTAAAGCCAGAAAATTTAATTGTTTTCTGGCAAGAAATTAAAAACCATGCAAAATCAAAAGACATGCAAATTAACCAAGCAGCTGAGATATACGGCTTAAGCTAGAATTGAATTCAAGTAAGAACTAAGAGAGATACTTCAACATCAATGTGCCATACGTACATCTGTCTACTCTAGCTATTGTTTCCCTTGTTATTGAAGAATGGTTGAATAAATTGTGGCATATGAATGTGATAGAATACTATTGTGCTGTAAGAAATAAGGAAACAGTTGATTTCAAGGAGACGTTGAAATACTTGCAAGGAACTGATACAGAGTAAAGCAAGCAAAACCAGAAGGAAAAGTTATACTATAAAATCATCATTATAAAAATGAACAATTTTTTAAAACTTTTTAAAGCTGAGAAATAAAGAAATAGGCAAAACCAGAATAATTTGTACAATAACAGCACGCCAAAAAAATAAAAGCCACTTTGGAAGTTGTAAGGACTAGTATCAATAAAATGACCATCCATGATTCCAGAGCCCTGATTATGAAATATACTATCCACCTCCTCCCAGAAAGGTGATGGACTCAGGGTACAGATTGGCATATATACACATACACATACACACATGTGTATGTGTAAGTATATGTGTATGTGTAAATATACACGTACATGTACATATATATGTGTGTATGCGTGTGTATAGCCAATGAAGGAATTTATTTTACTTAACTATGTATATTTGTTACAAGTAATTTATCTTTTTTTCTGATGAGGTTAGGGGGATAGAAAGGGGAGGGAAGGAGAAAGGGAAATATTTTCTCAATTAGAAAAAAACATTTTTTTAAAAAATAAAGAGGTGGGGGAGCACAGATGCAAAATATTGCAATAAATGTTTATTGGCTGATTGACTTCAAACACTGTCAGATGAAGTAACTGTATTATGAGTTTTGCTTCATTATTTTACTTTATTATACAAGAGCTTTCATGAGGTGGGAGTAATCTGGAAATGTATGTAACATGGAAACAAAACATATCAATAAAACTTTTTTTAAAGTTACCTTTATTACTAGGGCAAATGAAAAAATAAAGCTAGAAATTGAGTAGTCTCTTGAAAATGGAATAAACAAAACTAGACTTTATATTTTCTAGATTTAAAACTCTTAATGAGCTTCAAAAGCCTTCAAATCTTCAAAATACTCATTTGAAAGCTCACGAAGATTGCAGTCCAGAGGAGCCAGTTGAATTTCTCAAGGCCATCTGGAAGAGCGAAGGAAAGTGGAAAAGGTTAGGGAGGGGGAAAGCAAAAGAAGATTCGAAGTTAAATAAAATTTCTCTAAATTGGGCGCACATGTGAAGGTTAAGCAACTATGGAAGTATTCAGACTGTTGTAGAAGTAGGGGTAAGGATGGAGAAGAAAGAGAGACTCCTAAACTGAAGCCTTACCTAGGCCACTTTAGGGAAGGCAAAATACAAATCTCAGAATTTTACTTTTACTAATTTTTTTTTCCTGTCACTTAGTGAAAAAAAATCTTTTAATTCACTACTGAGGCAGAAATGAATGTGCACTATATAAGGCACCAACCAGCCAAATCTCACTGTTTCCAACTGAGGACTAAGTGGGAAAAGAGGCCTCTGGTCGTTGTCTACCTATCCAGATCTTAAACACATGGCATGGTTGTGTTTTTGTATCTGTTGTATTTCATTCTTTCCTGTTCCTACATGTGAGTGTAGAGATGGAATGGACTAGGCTAAACCTTGCGAGGTTCAAAAAGGGGTCCAGGAACTGGAATATATACCAAATTTTTCTAGTAGCCAAATTCAATGAGGAGTAAAGCCCTAAGAACCAACCTTTAAAACCAAGTCCAAAAGTGGATCTACCAAGTAGCTAAAATGCCACGTTCTGCAGCAAGTGAGTGATGTGTCTCTTGATTACACCATACCTAAAAGGGACTTTGTTGGGACAAATGTTTAGTAGAAACCACTTTATGTTGAACCCACTCCCCCCAGGATCCAAGACGGTGGCCCTACTTATAGGCCAGCCCCTTTTATTTTATATTATTGACCTTAGAGCAATCAAGAATGAGGTGGTGCAATTGTATGACTGGAATTCCATGAATGGTCATCTCTAGAAGTAGGGAACTCACATGATCGGCTAATGAGGAGAAGCAGAGGAAATCCATCTCATATTCGGCTAAAGGAAAGAGCTTTCAGATTTGGTTAAGGGAGATGCCTGTCAATCACTGCTTTTTTGTCAGCATTATTCTTGGGCCTCCTCAATCAATCTAAGCAAGGGCTTTCCACCTGCTAGCAATATTCTAGGGTAAAAGTATAATATTCTAGCACAAAAGCACATATAAAAAGGCAACTATAGTTTTTCAAGCACAGTTCTCACACTCATAGGAGTGAGAAGGAGGATAGTACTTAATACAGAAGACCTCTATCTTTATATAGGCCTAGCTAAAAAAGTATAAATTTACCCCTTAACACAAATATAAGTAATATAATCATCAATATATAGTGGGTTAATAATTCTGACCTACATAATTCTTATTATAACAGTGTTAACTAAATCAAATTTAATTCTATCCTAACTTGTTAATACAATCACTGATATCAGATAAATCATGATGAACTGAGTAAATACTGATTAAATTGAGTGAGGGTATCAAAATTATCTTCACAATAATTAGTGGCACTTTAAATATCAATATTAAAAACATATACACTGATTGGCATAGCATCCGCACTCTTAAGGGAAATAGTGACTGAAATTTTTGAAGATCTAAACAAAAAATGCTAATTCTGGGTGACTTTAATTTTTTTTTAAATAAGAGTGACAGATGCTGCATAAAGAGAAATAAGAATGAAATTATGTACTTAAACACAATGCTGAAAAAACTATGGCAGCTTCTAAGTGGCAATGGTCAAAGAAATGCTCCCATGCCAGAGCACAAAGAATGCATAAACAAATGCAGAAAGACAGAAATATTAAACACATACAAATTGCAATAAATGCAATAAAATTAATAAAATTATAATAATAAAAGAAATATGAACAAATGATGTAGACATAAATGATACCCTAAATGATGAGAGATCCTCTGACTCCTTTTTTTGTCAAATGTGATCATGTGAATTTTTCCAACTTGTCACTAATGAAATTCATTTCTTCATTCTAGGAAACTTTATTTACTCAATTAATGGAATATGAAAGATTTTATTTTCTCCAATGTGAACCTAGAAAGTCTACTTCTCCCTTTTATGCATCTCACTAGGGAAGAGCACTGCCTCTTCAAGGAAAAAGAAAGGTCATGGCTAATACATGGAGAAACACTGTAAAAAGGTATTGGACTTATGCTAAGAAAATTATTAAAACATACATACTCTTTGACCCAGAGATCCTACTGCTAGGCTTATATACCCCCAAGGAAGTCACAGATTTTAAAAAGAGGTCTCAAATACACCAAAATATTTATAGCAGTACTTTTGTTGTATTGAAAAATGAAAAAAAAAGGAGCTCATCAATTGAGGAATGACCTGAAAATTGTTGTATAAAGTAGAATATTATTGTTGTGTATGATTATGAATATGAAGAAGCATGGAAATGCTAATATGAACTAATACAAAATGAAATAAGAAGACCCAGGAGAACAATATACTCAATGAGAATAATGTAAATCAAAGAACAAAAACGTTGAAATTGACCACCGCTTAATTATAATGACTAAATTTGATTCCAAAGAAGAAAATTCACTTTCCTCCCTTCTTTATCCAGATGGGGACTACAGATATGAACAAAAAAATTCTGATAAATGTTGGGACAAAAATGTATGCAGGACAAAATTTTAAGCATAATCTTTATCATTAGCATTTTTCCATCCCTTTGTTAAGTCTAGGTAATCAACAAAATAATAAATCAAGATCTGATTAGTAGCATTTCTAATTTCTGAGGTGTAAATGTTTATACTAAAAATTTAACAATCAGCTTATGAGAGCCTGTTCAAGCTGACTCCAGGCTAGGGATATAGAACCGTTCCAAAATTGTTGAATTTGATTGGATAATTTTTGCTGAAATGCTTTGATTTCTCTCTCTTTTTTTTTTTATTCTTTATCATAAAGGATGGTTCCCTGGTTGGGAAAATATAGGGATACGTAGGGAAATAAAGGTGATATATAAACACAAAAGATAGCAATAACAATTTTTAAGAGGAAAAAAAATAATGACAGCATGTATCTATGGCTCTCTGACTACTGTTTCTGTTGGCCTGAAAACTCAGCATACCAACTGCCCAGTCCTGAGGCTGGTCTTAATCTCTGGTTGTTATTTTGCTTCTCTCTTTGCCTCTAATTCATTCTTTTTCTAACCCCATTCTACCGAAGTGTTGTGTCCTGGACCCCTTTGGAAGTCAGGTGAAGCCTATGTTCCCCTCCTCAGAATAATGTTTCTAAAAGCACAAAATAAAATACATAGGATTGCAAAGGAAAACAATTATATTAAAACAAAAATATAGGCTTTTTCCCACCCAAGTTCAATGCCAGCTGACCTACATATATATCTCCCGAGACAACTGTGTTCATTGCCAGAGAAAATATCATCTTTCTCAATTCAGAATTGGAAATTAATTATATTCCTCTATTACCACCTTTTACAATTGCACTTACTTCAAATCCTGATAGAAATGTTCCCAGGGCTGTAGTTATTTGGGATACCAGGAGCAATGGTCCAATTTGAAAACGCCAGAGTATCAGATTGAAGAAATGTATATATACATATATATATATATATATATATGTATATATATGTATTTATATTCTGCTTTTTTTTGGAGGGGGAAGGGCATGGCAGTTGGGGTTAAGTGACTTGCCCAAGGTCACATGGCTAGTAAGTGTTAAGTGCCTGAGATTAGATTTGAACTCAGGTCCTCCTGACTCCAGAGCTGGTGCTCTATTCATTGTGCCACCTAGCCACCCCTATTTATATTTGATTTATCTGTGACTATTACTAGGGTCTCTTTTGCCTATAGCCCTGCATATGTCCATTCTACTTTCAGAGCATTTTATTCTATTTTTATACTATTCCGTTTCCTTTCTTAGTAGGGGCCAAAGTAGTATGCAAAAGGTCTTAGAGAGCTCCATTTGAAGTTTTGGAGTTACACAAACTAGTCATTGGCATTAATTCAATTCAATCATCAGGCTGAAAGGATCACATGACCATCAAAATGGTTGAAGAACTACTTGTTACAAACTTCTCAAACCTCCCAAACCTCGAAGGAAATGAATTATGTATCAGATGTGAAGAAATTACAGTTGAATTCACAAGATAAAAAGACAGACCTTCTAACCCCAACCAAGTAAAAATCCCATCAATGAACTCTGGAGAGCCTTATACTTAGATTTTTCATTCAGCCTCTCTTCCTTCAAACCTACATCATACATAGTCATCAAAGGCAGAAACAAGCAGACTCAGAGTCTGTGGCTTCCTACAAGCCTATAGGGATCTCCCATAGTAGGGCCTCTCTTCCTCCCTCTTCTCTCCCCATTCCTAGAAGCAATAGGAGCAAATTCTTTCTAGCCACATGAAAGATGGGGATGGGGTGGAGGCTGGTAGGGAAGGGCATCAGTAATTGGACATGACTGAAAATATGCCATGTTCAGCACTCAGGGCCACAGACTAAGGGAGAGCAGAGTTGGGTTGATGAAAGACTGCCTTTGCCTTGGGGAGTTTGTGTAGCAGTGTAAAGGGAGGGGCCAAAGAGTGAGAGGGAATAGTTAGGAGGATGTAATAGGCTGAAAATCAAGAAGTGAAGAGAGAAGGTCTAAATTAAAGCCTAGAACGTGAGCAAGTAAACCAGAGAGAATCCTCAAAATAGAAGAAAAATGTGAAAACTCACAGCACCTGAAGTACACTCAATATTGTGATATGAAAGGAAGTAAATCAACATTATTTGATGACAGTCCTATGGACTCCCTAGAGATTATGGAACAACAGCAAGAAATTCTAGAATTGCCTGAAGGAGAGATAAAACTCTTAGATGGAGAAATTCTGAGTGAATTTTGGTCAGAAATAAGAATTCTTAAAGCACAAATTCAGAGCATAAATAACAGAGTGGGGAAAGATGAATATGTGCTAGAGAATCTCTCCCCAAAAAGCAAAAGCTGTGAAAGAGAATAATAGGTGGGGAACACAAACTACTGAAATGGAGGAAAATTTAGCAGAAGAGAAGCAAAAAAAATAATCTGAAAAGAATAGTTGAATTCTATACAAGCCAAAGTGATGGACCTTGAAGTTAAGATGCAAAGAGGTAACTTGAGGATCTTAGCTCTCACTAATGCTCTGTTGGTGGAATTATGAACATTCTGGGGAATAATTTGGAACTATGCCCAAAGGGCTATGAAACTGTGCATTCTATTTGTAGCAGCAATGACACTTGCATAGCCAGGATGGCTGTTAGCACAGGTTCTTAGATCTGCTTTACTAGGAAAGATCCTGTTTAAGGGGTCAACAATCTTTTTTAAATTACATTCTCTAGTTTAGGGGAAAAGTCAGCACTCTGAACTTCAGAGACAATACAAGCAGAGAAATAAAGACCAGCAGACAGGGCTCTGACTGCCTGAATCAACTATACACTTTACATACATCCCTGGATGAAGAGAGCCCTTACATCTGAGCAGTCCAGAAGCTCTGAACATAGGGCCACTCAGAATCTCCACCAGGAAATCACAAGGTCCTTCCCCAAAGCAAAATTCTTCTTAGAGCTAGAAGGCCTCACAACCCTCCTGACTCAGTGCCTAATTAGAAATTAGCAAAAGGTGTGAAAACCTTCCCACAAGCAAGCCTCCCCTAAGCAAGCTTCCCTTAATGGGTTCTCTATGAGGCCTATTAATGAGAGGGGAAGATCTTATATTCCATTAATATTATACTCTTTGACCTAACAATGCCACCACTAGGTCTGTATCCCAAAGAGGTCAAAGGAAAAGGAACTATACATACAAAAATATTTATAGCAGCTCTTTTTGTGGTGTCAAAGAACTGGAAATTGAGGAGATGCTTATCAGTTGGGGGAATGGCTAAGCAAGTTGTGGTTTATGATTGTGATAGAATACTATTGTGCTATAAAAAATGATGAGGGAGATGTTTTCAGAAAAGCCTGGGAAGACTTTGATAGAATTGATAACAGAGAGAAGTGAGCAGAACTAGGAGATCATTGTATACAATAACATCAATATTGTAATGATGATCAATAGTGAAAAACTCTGATCAATACAGTGATCCAAGACAAGGCTTATGATCTGAAAGGCTTATGATCAAAACTGTTATCAACCTCCAAAGAAAGGGCCAATGAATTCTGAGTGCAAATTGAAGTATAATTTTTTTCAATTTTTTTTTATTTTTCTTTCTTTTTTTTGCAACATGGTTAAATGCCACATGGAAAGGTTTTGTGTTATTTTACATGTATAATTGATATCATATTGCTTGGACTGAAGAGAAGGGAAGAATTTAGTACTCAAACTTTTTTTTTAAAAATCTTAAAATATATAAATAATAAATTGGGAATAAAGGTTTTTAAAGGATCATGGGTCTCTCAAAAGAATGTCACAAATTTTTTTTAAAACACAAAAATTGAATGTCGTAATAAAGATAGTAACACAAGAAAATTATATAAAACTTCTTAATAAGGCTAACAAAACATTGAGAAAATCCATACATCACCACTGACAAAAAACAAATCCACTCCAAATCAATTCAACAAACATTTGTTAAGTACCTATTAAGGCAAGTCATTGTACTAATTTCAGGAGATAAAAAAATTTTAAAGTTCTTGTGCTCAGGAAGCTTATATTCTACTAGAGAACAACAACATGTACAGTAATATGCAAAGTCATTTGGTACAAGCAAGAATTTTTACATGGTTTCATTTTGTGACAACAATAGTCACACATGTGCTTCTACTAAAACTTGACTGACTCAGAACATCTGACCCTGCCCAGCTAGAAACACGTTGGGCTGATTTTCCTATGTTTAGTTCATTTTCTGTCACAGTGATAACTTTCATATGGTACATGTTTTATTGTTTTCTTTCATTCTCTTTTTAGTTCTATGACTTTTTACAATGATCCTAATACTAGCTAATATTTATATGACACCTATTATGTGCCAGGTGCTTTATAAATATTATCTCTTTTTTTGGTCTTTTTGGAGTGGGGGAAGACAGGGCAATAGGGGTTAAGTGACTTGTCTTAACACAACCAGTAAGTGTTAAGTGTCTGAGGTCACATTTGAACTCAAGTCTTCCTGACTCTAGGACCAGTGTTCTATTCACCACATCACCTACTTCCCCTACAGATATTATCCCACTAGCACCTCACAACGACTGTGAGAAGCACGTGTTTTTATTCTACAGATTTTTTTTTTAACAGATGAAGAAACTGAGATAGATTGACTTGTCCAGGATCACACAGCTTAGTAAGCATCTGAGTCAATACTGGAACTCAAGTCTTCATGACTCCAGGCCCAGCACTGTACTCACTGTACCACCCAGCTCATATACAGAAGCATACAAAAGTTTCAGAGTCCATTTCAATGGCTATAATAGGTACTTTAGCATCTGTTGTTGTGGAGATGCCAAGAATTTCAAGATTCATTCATATTCACAATGAAAAAGGAACCAATTAAACTAAAGCATAAAGAAAAGCACATTTGAAAAAACCCTCACAAAGTATCACTGTGAAACAGCCTGATTAATCTTCAGAAAATAAGCAAAGATATTCACTGGGACTTGACAGTTAAAAGCTGTTACTTATTCCTCTATAATATAACTTTTGTGAAATCAGAAGAACAGAAAAAAATACAACACAAACAAAAGAAAAGCATCTACTAACAGTTTTATGATGAAAAAGCAGTCATCATGACAAGACAGTACAAAGATTATAGTACTGAGCACGGGGAAAAGGCAATTTTTAGTGATGATGTACTTTTTTATTCAAGGCTATATACCAAAACTATTGTTGGAAGAAGTCCAGATACATCTATAAGGGAAGAATGAACAGAAGGGAACAAGCATTTCTTGAGTACACTACTGATGAGGTGCAGCTCTGGGAGTCCCCTTGAGCTCTCCTTGAATCTTTGAGGCACAGACTCTGGGACCCTTCTTGAGCTCTCCTTGAATCTTCCCACCGAAGGCATTTGCCTGAGGTCATGGGCTTAAGTTGTGGCTCTGCCCAAGTCTTTAGCCCTCCTTTGTTCCAGCTGTTTCCCACCCTTGATGCTCCTGTTCCCACCCTTGAACTGGCCTGGCCCACTGTTGTTTATGGTCTCCAGATAGTCTTCAGCAATTTCCCACCCTTAATCACTCATTACTGGAGTCTGACTTCATCTGACTCCTCCTGAAGACCCTCCCCAGACTCCTCCTCTAGACCACCCCTAGATTCTTCCCACAACCTTTCCGTATACAGGATCCCATCTTCCCTCCATGTGGTGTGAGAGCGCCATTTATAAAATGCCCTAGCACAGACTTATTCTGGACTGCTTGCCCAATGCAAGCCTTACAGATACCTAAGCTCCTTAAGAGTCTACCCGATATGGTGAACTTTCAATAAACTTTGCTTTTCTTTGGCTGAGAAGACTTGCGTGGAATTCTTTCCGCAGGACCCAGCATGTTTTGTGGTCTCAGGCAAACCTAACCCTTTTTATAGGTAACCTCTTCACTTACTATGCTCAGATCAGGCAGCTAGATGACACAGTGGATAGAACACTAAGCCTGAAGTCAGGAAGACTTCTCTTCCTGAGTTCAAATATGGCCTCAGACTCTTGCTGGCCCCTCTTTTCTGTAGTTTCCTTGTCTGTAAGATAAACTGGAAAAGGAAATGGCAAACCACTTCAGTATCCTTGCCAAAAAAATCCAAGTGAAGTCAGAAAGAGTTGGAATGACTGAAAGGGCTCAAAAGCAACAATGTATTCAGGCATGGTACTAAGAGCTTTTACAAACATCATCTCATTTGATGTTGGAGTCTTTATCAGACTGTAAAACATCCATAGTAAAAAGCTTGGGGATTTTTTTTTTTGCTTCCAATGAACCAAGAAGTCTTGTTCCCATTGAGGAAATGATGAGCACCAATAAACATATTGATAAAATGAATTCTGAAATGGTAGAAATTATCAAGCGAATACTGAAACAACCTCACATCATACAAGAAAGTCTAAGAAATTAATCCAAGAATTCAGGATAAATATAATTCAAGATTTAAACCTCATTGAAATCTATGGACTATAATCAAGGCTAGACTTGGGCAAATGGGCTATTGATTAAAGGAATATTTAAAATCCAATGTGATCAAAGTGTTATTTCACTATATGAAATTGAACAATGTGTCAGAATCTTGGAAGTTCAATGCTAAATCACGTGAAACAAATTCAACAAAAGAACTTATTACATACTAAGTTTTTTAAGGTAAAAAATATTACAGAGTTTACAGGATAAGTCAATGAATGTAATTATTTTCCTTTATTTCAATTAACTTGCATAATATCATACACAGAAAAGTAAAATGGGGTGAAAAACAATGAACAACTTGGAGGCAAGTCAAAGATTTCATGGAAGAGGTGGTTTACCCTCACTGTGACGCCAAGGGAAAAGGACCTAGAATAAAACCCCATGACTGCTCCAGCTGCACTGCCCCTCCCAGTTGGTCAATCAGTCATTCAGTGAGCATCTATGAGGCACCTACTATGTGTCCTGCACTGTGCTAAGCATTAGGGATAAAAAGAAAGGCAAAAGATAATTCCTGCCTAGTCACAAAACCAATCTTTGCCACTCATTCACTCATCAGACTTTCCATTTACAACCATATATGGGCCAGTTTCATCCAAAAGACACCAGAGCCTTTCCTGGAGCTGTCTAGAGGCAGGGACCCTGGCTTCCTGGCCATTTCACAAACAAGACACTCCATCTCTCAGCTCTGGGCATTTTCTCTGGCTCTCCCCCATGCCTTGAATGCTCTCCTTCCTCCCCTCTGCCTATTGGTTGCCATAGTTTCCTTCAAGTCCTAAGTAAAATCTCATCTACAGAAACACTTCCCTGATCCCTCTCAGTCCCAATGCCTTCCATCTCTTAATTATGTCCTGTTCACCCTAGATGAAGTTTGTTTGTATGTTTTTGTTTCTCTGTTGTCTCCCCATTAGACTGTGAGCTCTTTAAGGGCAGGGATTGTCTTTTGCATCTTTTAATATTTCCGTCACTTATTATAGTGCAGTGGTTCTCAACCTTCCTAATGCTGTGACCCTTTAACACTCGTATGTGGGCATATCTGCATGTGGGCGGACTCACCTGGAGACAGATAGAGGAGCTGTGTCTCGGTTCCTAAGACCATCGGAAATATATGTTTTCTGATGGTCTTAGGCAACCCCTGTGACCCCTGTGAAAGGGTCGTTCGACCCCCAAAGGGGTTGCGACCCACAGGTTGAGAACCACTATTATAGTGCCTAGAATGTAGTAGGTGCTTAACAAATGTTTATTGACTAATGGGCTAAGGTAGGTGGTATAGGCTGGTGTATAGAGTCCTAGGACTAAAGTCAGGAACACCTGAGTTCAAATCCAGCCTCTGACACTTAACTAGCTGTGTGACCCTGGACAAATCACTTATTTTCTGTCTGCTGCCATTTTCCCAACTATACAAAAGGGATAATACCTTATAAGGTTGTTTTGACAGTCAAATGAGATAGCATTTTCAAATCACTTAGCACAGTGGTGGGCATATAGTAAATGTTTAATAAATGTTTGTTCCCTCCCTACTCCCCACCCCCCAATTATCTGACTCCCTTTAAAAAGGCTGACATAAGTGTCATGAGACCATTTGCCACTCAGTTGTGTCTTATAGCCTCTGCACCAAAACAATATCCCAAAGGAATCTCCCACCCACTAAACAAAGTTTCACCTGTGCCCTCTTCTACCTCTGTGTGCCGGAGTATTCCATCCTTTTTAAGATGCAGACAAATTGGAAGGTGCTGGAAATGTGCCTGTGTTTTGAAACATCTCCCTCACTGAAGGCTGAATTGAAGTACCACCATTTACAATTCATGTTACCTTCCCTTTCGGAAGGTGTGTCATCCTAGGCTAGGAATAACTTTGTGTGGCTGAATGCATCGTATCAGGTGATAGATGCCAACATCAAGAGAGTGCCCCAGGGGCCAGGTAGGAAGGCTGGTGGTCAGAATGGAGTGGCAAAAAAAAAAAAAAAAAAAAAGAGCAAAGAAGGCAGAAAAGGGAGGAATGGAGGAACTAACGACAAATACTTTTTCACCATGTCACCTAGAACTAGCCCTGTTCCCATATATTTGAGCAACAGAATCCTAGACCTGGAAGAGACTGATATTTCACTACCTGCATGGCGGATGTCACCTCCAACAACTTCTGACAGTGAACAGACCCCCTATTCTTACAGATGTCCAAGGTAACTCCACAATCTCCCTGAGCTAATGGCTTCCCTGGATCTGCCTTCTAGCCGAGAGCATCTTGGAATGACCTTGTTTACCGTTAATGCTCCCTCGGAATCATTAACATCCCCTGCAGGGCTGAGACCAGACAGAAAGATGTGCTGCCAATTAGCAGGTGTTTGAATAACCTCTTCAAACCCCTAATAGAGATTCCGATTCACTTTGCCCACAGGTTTAGAGTCAAATTGAGGGCATCAATGAGATATGCCAGGTGTTTGCATATCAGCTAACTCAGATTGAAAATAATTAATATTATCAGCAGCAATAGGGATATGGTTTGGAGACCAGAACCTGTGTTTAGAAACAGCAGATGTTCCAAATGGCCAGGGATAACACTTAGAGAAGCAGCACAAGATAGTAAATAAAGAGTCAGACTTGGAATTAGGGAAGGCCTGGGTTCAAATCCTGACTGATGTTTACCAGATGTACAATCATGGACAAGTCTCTCTCTCCCTCTCTCTCTCTCCCTCTCTCCCTCTCTCTCTCTCTTTCTCTCTCTCTCTCTCTCTGTCACACACACACACACACACACACACACACACACACACACACACACCCTGGAGGAAACTCCTTTAAGATTCTGTTAAAGACTTATTGTGTAAGTGGAAGAAATTCCCACATCATATTGAGAGTTCCTACACTGACAAAAATCGGTGTCCTTGATGTATTGGTAAGTTAACTTAGGAATTCCCATTTCTTGACCAGCATCCACTAGCATGTGTTAAGAAGTCATTCAAGTCATTAAGAGGGATTACTTTGTTATTTTGGGATTGGAGTGGACCAAGACAATTATACCAACAATGTCAAGCCTTCCCTGACAAGGGCATGAGAAAGGAGATGGTGGTGATAGAAGACATGTAAGAATTTACATAGTACTTTAAAGTTTTCTGATATCTATCCACTATCTCATTTGACATTAAACAATCTTGCAATGCCAGTAGAACAATCCTTACCCACGTTTTATAGATAAAGAAATTGAAGCTTTGAGAGGGCGAATGGCTTACTCATGGGTCATACAGCAAGGATGCGTCAGAGACAGGATTCAATCCCAGGACTTTCTGACTCCAAATCCATCATTCTGCCAACTCTCGCTTCATTTCTTCTGATTCTCTTGTAAACCCTCTGCAGTCTGATTTCTGCCCTCATTATACAACTGAAACTGCTCCCTCCAGAGTTACCAATGCACACTTAATTAACAGATTAAATGGTCTTTTCTTAATCCTCATCTTTTTTTATCTTTTTGCCACATTTGACACCGAGGATCCACTTTTCCTTTGTAGGTTTTTGTGTCACTTGTCTGTCCTGGTTCTCCTCCTACCTCTCTGAGTACTCCTTTTCAGTCCCAATTCCCAGATCTTCCAGTCTATATTATGCCCATTAACTGTAGATGTCCCCAAATTTCTGTCCTGAGTCCTCTTCTCTTTTCCTTTTCCCCAGGGGTTTAATTAAACATCTCTATGCAAATGAGTCATATATACAAGAATATACACATAAACATACATATGTGTGTGTATTTGACCTAATCTACCTCCTGATCTTCAATCTAGAATTATCACCTGCCTCTTGGACTTTTTGAACTGGTTGTCCCACAGGAATCTCAAATTCAACACCAACAAAATCTAATACATTATCTTCCCCCCAAACTCTTCCCCAGATTTCTAATCTTCCTGTTACTAACTAGGGTACCACCATCCTTCCAGTCACCCAGGTTCACAACATTGGTGTAATCCTTTACTCTCCACTCTTCCTCACCACATATCTCCAACCTGTTGCCAAATCTTAATTTCCCTTCTTTGTACTCACCTAGGTACCCCCCCCAGTTCAGGCTTTCATCTCTTCTTTTCCCAACTGTTAAAATAGCCTTCTAATTGACCTCCTTGTCTTGTCTCTTCCCACTCCACCTCATCTTCCACTCAGCTGCCAAAGTGACTTTTCTAAAAGGCAACTCTGATTATGTCCTCTCCCCCCACCAAAAAACATCACCAGTAGATCCCTATTACCTTTCACATAAAGTATATATTTACTGATTTGTATGTTGTCTCTTGTATTATAATGTGAGATCCTTGAAGGTATAGACCCAATTGTTTCTCTTCTTTGTATCCCTAGTGCTTACTTAGCACACACAGGGTAAGCATGTAATAAATGTTTGTTACACAAAGATGTCCATCATTTGGAGAATGGTTAAACAAAGGTGGTATATAAATGTAACACAATATTACCGTGCTGTGAGAAATAGAAAATATAACAAACACAGAGAAGTATTGAAAGATTTGCATGAACTGATAAAGAGTGAAGTAGGCAGAACAGGGAAAACAACGGATATGAGTACTACAACAATGTAAATGAAAAGAACTACCACAAAACAATGAAAGATGAATTTTGAAAAATTACAAAGGGTAAGCATGGCCTCAAAGAAGAGAGATGAGAAGAGAGCTCCTTCTACTTCTTTACAGAGGTGGCAGATCCTTGGGGTGGAACACTGTCTATATTTTCAGACTTTTTTGATGTATTGATGAGTTTTGTTAATTTTTTTCTTCTTTCTCTTTTCCTTTAAAATATTTTTTGATATATGGAATGGCTTGGAATTATTAAAAACAATTTGGTAGTGAGTAAGAAATAGAAAGTTTGATCAATGGAATAGAATAGGTACACAACATACAGAATCAAACAAAAATAATAGCCTATTATTTGATAATTTCCAAGACTCCTGATATTGAGTCAAGAGCTCATTGATTAACAAAAACAATTTGGAAGACCAGAAAGCAATCTGGCAGAAACTAGGTATAGATCAACATCACATACCATGTACTAAAATGAACGACAAATGGGCATATTATTTAAACATAAAATAACATCATAAAGAAATTAGAGGAGCAAGAAAAAAGTTCTATGAAAAGGGGAAGAGTTCAGGACCAAACAAAAGGTAGAGAAGTTAATAGGAGGTAAAAAGGACAATTTGATTACATAAAATTTAAAAGCTTTTGCACAAACAAAACCATTGCAGCTAAAATTACAAGAGAAGCAGGAAATGGGGGACAGGCAGCAGAAGAAATCTTTGTAGCAAATTTCTCTGAAAAGGGTCTCATTTCTAAGACATATATGAAACTGAGTCAAATTAATAAAAATAAGAGCCATTTTCCAATTGATAAATAGTCAAAGGATATGAACAGGAAATTTTCAGAGGAAGAATCCAAGCTTTCAATAGTCATATGAAAACATTCTCCAAATTACTAATAATTAGAAAAATGCAAATTAAAATGATTCAAACCCATTAGATAGGCAAAGTTGACCCAAAAAAGTAAAATTATAAATGCTAGCAGGTTTTTGGAGAAATAGACACATTAATGTACTGTTGGTAGAGCTATGAAGCCACTCAGTCATTCTGGAAAGCAATTTGGAACTATGCCCCCAAAACTATTAAACTGTACATATTTTTGACCAAGCAATACTACTATTAGTTGATACCTCCAAAGGAATCAAAGAAAGAAGAAAAGGACCCATATGTACAAAAACATAGTAGTTCTGTTTGTGGTGGCAAAGAATTGGAAAATAAAGGGGTTACCATTGATTAGGAAATGATTGAACAAGCTATGGTATATGAATTTGATGGAACAGAATTGTGTTGTAAGAAATGAAGAAGGGGCATGTTCCAGAAAAAATTCTAGGAAGATTTAAATGAACTGATACAAAATGAAGTGAGCAGAATTTACATAATGATATTTTAAAACTAATCAACTTTGAAAGACTTAGGAACTCTGATCACCACAACAACCAATCACAAAACCAAAGAACTTACAAGGAAACTTGCTGCCTAGGGGGTGGCTAGGTGGCCAGTGAATAGAGCAATGAATTCAAATCTGGCCTCAGGCACTTAACACTTACTAGCCCTGAGACCCTGGGCAAGTCACTTAACCTCAATTGCCCTGCCTTTCCCCCTCCAAAAAAAAAAAAAAAGAAAGAAAGAAACATGCTACCTATTTCTAGATAGAGAGTTGATGGACTTAGAGTGCAGATTGAAGCATTTGTTTCAGTATGACTAATTCTTGCTTGACTATACTGATTTTTAATAGGTTTTGGTTTTGTTGTATCTCAGGGGGTGGTGGAGGGGTAGAGGAAGGGAGAAAATTTGGAAATGAAAATAAAATTAAATTTAAAATAAAATAAGGGTATTACCATGTCACTCCCCTATTCAACAAACTCCCCCAAAAATAGCTATATGAGATGGCTCTCTAAGAAGGGAGAAGGGGAGAGATACTGGGAGAAATTTAGATAATGTAAAAATGAAATATTTTGATAAAAACTTATTTTTTAAAATAACTAAATGCTTCTTGCCTGACACTAAACTACACTGAAACTTCATATATAGGATCAAGGCAGGGAAGCTGCTGAAAAATATACCAGCAGATTTTTGTGGAACCCATGACCATTTTCTAAAATTGGAATGTGTCCAAGTGTGATTCAGAAATATACATGTCAACTCACTGGATATAATTAATTTAGCTTCTAGGGTGGCACGGCAAGGTTTCCAAACACAGTTTGTGGGGTTTCTCTGCTGCCTCACCATCTTCCTCTAACCCTGACATGCCCTCTTAACCCGAGGTCCGTGGATGTCTGGGGAGGGTGAGTAGATAGACTTAAGTGGGTCTGTGAACTTGGATGGAGAAAACATTGCAACTTTACCTTTATTCATATCTAACTTAAATCTAGTACTTCCTTTAATTTCTTAAAAAGATTGTTCTGAGAAGGGGTCTATAGGTTTCCCCAGGCTGCTAAATGCATCTAAGACATACCCAAAGAGGTTAAGAACTTCTGTTTGAGAGAGTATTTCATTGTAACTTTATTCATAAAAATATTAATAACTCCCTTGTCATGCTTTGAAGTTTACACATTACCTTTTTTTGAGTTACAAATTAAATCCTGTGGTTTAGACCAGTCATTAGAACTAATGCAGACACTCTCCTGGGTAAATACAAGCTATGACCTTCACATCAGAACTCTGTTCTCCTCCACCTTCTATCACAAACAGATCCAAAATGGACCTAGGCTGTTATTTGTCTCCAAAGGACTCTCACTTAGGGGTGACTTACCTGCTCTTCATATGGAATCATAGCAGCACAGAATTAGAGCTGGAAGAGATATTAAAAATCACCTTGATTTCAGGGAGTCCATGAACTCAAATGGGGAAAAAAAATTACATCTTTATTTTCATAAACCTCTAACTAAAAGTTAGCATTATGTTAGTAATTCCTTCAATTATAATAATTCCTTCAATTATTACTTCAATCATTCCTTTAATTATCCCTTCAATTATTCAAAAAACATTATTCTGAGAAGGGGTCCACAGGTTTCACCAAACTTCCAAAGGTGTCCATGACACAAAAAAAATAAAGACCCTGCCCAGAGTGAAATCTCCCCATTTCGGATGAATACTGAGGCCTCAAGAAAGGAAGTGACTTATTCACAGTCATGCAGGTAGGAAGGGGCAGAGCCTGAATTCCAATGTCTTCAGACCACAAATCCACTACATTGATGGAATATCTTCTCAAAAATATTTGCTTTCAAATACTAAAGTCTGCTATAAAGCAGAAATTGCTTTTCCTTCCTGCTAGAGGTGCTGGGAGTTTGAAATAAATGTTCAAAATTTTTTCCCCCTTTGGCATCTGACTGAGCTCTGTACTTTCTCTAGCAAGGTAAGTAAATGACCAGATTGAAGAGCACACAGAGAATTGCTGAATCTAAGGCATGCAGTGTTGAGGAAGCTAACAACCAGGCAGGCCACTCCCCTAAGGCTGAACAGCAAATTCCCAAAGTCCTTGGAGGGAGGAAGGAGGAGGGAGTATTATTAAATAACCATGCAAATGAAGCAGACTGGAGGGGGATGTTCTGCCCAGGCAGACTTTCTGACAATAAGAGAAAAGGGCAAGTCTTCCCAAAGGCTCAGTCTTTGACTGACAACCCTAATGACTAGTCCGGTATCACAAAAGCAGGACCCAGCCCAGTGTGGCTGCATGAAGCTGGACTTTCTCTTGGTCTTGTGAAGTCAGCGTCTTCATTTTAAAGCAGCATAAGAAAAGATTTTAAATATAGTCATTGGAAGACAGCACCTTTAAATCTATACATGCTATTATTATGTTTATCATTTGGGTGTGTAAAATAAGTCCCCATTCTAGCAAGCTTCTAAGTTCAAAACATCATCTAATATCCAGGATGATCGTTCTAGAACTGGAAGGGGTTCCACAAGGAGCCGAAGTAGAAGTATCTAAGACTGGGAAACAGGAAGGAGGCTAGCTCAGGCAAAGCCTGGGTGTCAGAATGTGCCAGCAAAGCAGAGGTTGCTCATTTTTTCACATCATATGATAATAAATCAAGGGGTGGAAAGAACCTCCGGGGTCAGCTAATGTAACCCCCTCATTTTAAAGATAAGGAAACTGAGACCAAGAGGTTTAAGTAATTCTCCCTAAGTCACCCAGGCAATAAGTACTTAGGGGTGGGCTTTACCCCCAGGCCCTTGGACTCCAAAGCCAGTGCCTTTTTCCCTGCTGTAGACAGTTGTATATTTGAAGGACAGGTACACAGAGAAATGTCAGTGTGTATAGTAAGGTAAAAAGAAGTGCTGTGTGGAATGGAGGCAGAAGAGGTTGCAGGTGGTGCCTGATACAGCATTTGAAGATTCCTCCAGGGATACTCTTGCAATGCTGGAGTTGCAGAAACAAAACGGGTCATTGATATAATCTGATCGTGGCATTTCCATCAGGGGCCTCCGTCTGCTATTACTGAAGGAAGTCAAATAATGGATACATACAGAGATAGTAAATAAGTGATCAGCTTGGTGGCATGGTGGCTAGAGTTTAAATCCAGGTTTAGTCTTTTACTAGCTGTGTGACCCTAGGCAAGTCACTTAATCTTTGCCTCAGTTTCCCCATCAGCAAAATGGGGATAATAATAGCACTTACCTTGCTGGGTTGTTATGAGGATTGGATAAGATATTTTTTCTAAGCACCTAGCATAGAGCCAGTGCTTCCCTGATCAGACCAGTCAACAGATGTGGTAGGGAGCAGAGGGACACAAATACAGGTTAAAAAGTCCAGGTGGAATGGCAGAAGTTATGGCTGTGACTGCAATATTGAGGGGTTTTATTCTGGTCTGCATAAAGTATTCCTATGTGTCAGTTGGTCTAGGGCAGTGCTTCTCAACCTTCCTAATGCTGCAACCCTTTAATACTCGTATGTGGGCATATCTGCATGTGGGCGGACCTGCCTGGAGACAGATAGAGGAGTGGTGTCTCGTTTCCTAAGACCATCGGAAATATGTGTTTTAGGCAACCCCTGTGACCCCTGTGAAAGGGTCATTTGACCCCCAAAAGGGTTGCAACCCACAGGTTGAGAACCGCTGGTTTAGGGCAATGTTTCTCAAACAAGGAAACCTGAAACATCTCAAGTTGTTTTGTTTTGTTTTTAAATGAACCTTTTATGTTGTTTGTTAATTGACCATTAGTATTTCAGTGGATTTTGGTACCTGCGTTCTGCCAAAAATTGGCTTAAACTTAACGGTTCTACCACTGTGAAAAAGTTTGATAACCACGGGACTAGGGTCATATTTTTTGTTGCTCCAGAGCTCTGATAGAGTGTACACTGGAATAGGGAGCTTGAGCCCTGATGAAATGATGCTATGGAGCCAGACTCTCTAATTGTCCCAGTTGACCTTAATCTTCCATACTTAGAAAAGATATGATGTCTGGCAGCAGATCTCAGGACATACCAGGAACATACATCTAAGGGTGCTATTAGACCAGGGATAGGGAACCTGCAGCCTGGAGGCCACAAGTGGCCTTCTAGAAGGTCCTTGGGTGGGACCTTTTGACTGAGTTTTTGACAAGGGGATTTGTTCTGTGAAGTTTGGATTGAGTCAAAGGGCTGCACTGAGGGTCTAAAAGGCCACGTGTGGCCTTGAGGTCACAGGTTTCTCACTCCTGTATTAAACAACTGTGCAAGCTGAGTCTAAGATCCAGCATGTCATAATAATAATAATAATAATGATATTTCTATAGCACTTGAAGGCTTAAGAGCTGCTTTGCTCACAGTATTATCCCCATTTTGCAGATGAGGAAAATGATGTTCAGAGGGTTAAATGACTTGCCATTGTCATCTAACTAGTAATTAACTGAGGCAGGATTCAAACTGAGGTCTCTCCTGGCTCTAAATTCCAAGGTTATTTCCACTACAGCACATCCTATATCCTTGTGGTGTAAGATAGGCAAGGTCTTAGGAAGAGAAAAATTGAGGGAGGCCCAAATAGGCATAATAGGCAAGCAGCTGGCATCAGATTTTACCCATCTTCATAGAAAAAAACATTCCCAGCCCGAAAGAGCAAGGGCAGCATGTGTCAAGCTGTTTGTGCCATCTTAAAGAGCACCAATTAGACATTGTGTTTGAAAGACACAGTTCAAAATGACAAAATATAAACAGCTTGTCAAAATTTCAAGAAAAAGCAATGGGTTCATTTGGCAATGGGTTAGCAAATAAGACTTGTTTCTCTAAATTTTTTGTTGTGGTTGGAACTGGTCTCTGTATATCATGTGGATGTACTCTAAAACAAGGCTTTCTAATTTTATGGAGCAGCCACTTACAATCCTTGTTAGGAGTGTGGGTACTGGCATGGAAATCCTACTATTCAGTCTCTGGCTCTATCCTCTCCCTCTCCTCCCCACTGCTTGACTGGAAGGCACTGATAACCAGTCAATACATACATACATACATACATACATATATATATGTGTGTATATGTATATATACACATATACATATACATGTATATAAATAAAAAGCCCCTACGAAATGCCAGGCATTATGCTAAGAGTCAGGGATACAAAAAAGGACAAATGACTGTCCCTGTTCTCAAAGAGCTTACCATCTAAAGGGGGTGAGGGGGACACAAGAAGCAAATAAAGGCCTACAAACAAGCTATATGCAGGGTAAATAGAAAATAATTAAAAGAACAAAAGCACTAGGATTAAGAGGAGTTCAGAAAGCCTTCTCATAGAAGGTAGGATTTTAGTTAGGACTTGAAAGAATACAGGGAAGTCAGTAGATGAGAAGGAAGAGCATTCCAGACATGGGGGATGGTCTGAGAAAATGCCTGGAGCTGAGAGATGAAGTATCTTGTCTATAAAACAGCCAGGAGGCTAGTGTCATAAGATGTGCAAGTATGATTACCCACATTTTACAGAGGAGAAAACATATTCAAAGAGGCTCAGTAATTTTCCCAAGATCAAACAGCTATGAAGTCAGAGTGGAGATTGAAGCCCAGGCCTTCTAAGACTGGTGTTCTACCCACTGCAACACAGGGCTCTCATCCTAATACAAGATTTTCACTTGGATAATGTTCCATCATTTTGTCTTCTGAAAAAAAATATAATGAAGACATCACTCATCTTGCAAATTACTTCATAATCTTTTATGATTTTTTCCTATCTAATTCCTATTAATGTCATGGTCTATAAAAATTGAAGCAGGTTGGAGTTCAAGGTACCTACTAAGGGACCTCCAGTGTGCTGATCTGCAGCAGAAATCCCTTTCTTAGATTTACCAGCTTTGTGGATAGAAGTATATCCTAAAGCAAAGACCAGGCCATTAAACTGTGAGCTCCTTGAGAGCAGGGACTGTTGTTAAAAAACAACAACAACTTTTTTAATATTCCCAACATTTAGCACAGTGCCTGGCAAATGAGTTATTGTTCAGTCATTTTCGACTCTTTGTGACTCCTTTTGAGGTCTTCTTGGCAAAGATGCTGGAGTGGTTTGTCATTTCCTTCCCCAGCTCATTTTACAGATGAGGAAACTGAGGCAAACATTGTTAAGTGACTTGCTCAGGGTCACACAGCTATTAAGTATCTGAGGCCAGATTTGAACTCAGAAAGATGAATCTTCTTGACTCGAGAACTGGTACTCTATTCACTGCACCACCTAGATGCCCTGGCATATGTAGTAGATGTAGTAACCAGTTAGTAGACTGACTGAACTGGCCAAAACTATAGGCCACATCTTCACAAGCAATTTGGTAAGCATTTGTTCACCTTGAGTCAGTGTTTTAAGTAGCAGATGAAAGGGTTATAGGAAACCTTGCTCCTCCCCCTACACTGCACTCCAGACCTACTAGGCCAGAAATGTGGAGGAAGGAATTTCCACTCATGTAGAAAGTGAGAAGGGCATGAGTCATTAACACCATCCCCTTCCAGCTCTACATTAACACTATTAACAATTCTACCCCTCAGTCCCTTCTTCTGCCACACCTTCCTGCCATAATTATGCTCCTGGCACCTTATTAACTAACCAGACTTTACTGTCTAAAGCCCCTCTCCCCTCTACCTAATTCCAGTTATTACTGTGCTGGGCAGAACAGGAGACACACGTAAGTTTTGCTTTATCTTTCTCACCAGCGTGGAAATCTGGCTGGGATTCTTTATCTTTCAGAGAAAAGATGCTGTGGCTCTTGAAGGGTTATGGGACCCAGTGACAAGAGAGTCCATTTTACTCTACTCTGGTCAGGTCATGTTTGGAGAGCATTGATCACCACATTTTAGGAAGAACTTTAACAAACAAGTGAGTCCAGAGAAGGCAGACCAGAATGGTGATGGGACTGGAAGCCATGTGACACTGTGACTAGCAAAGGGAATTAAGAATATTCAGCCTAGAGAAGAGAAGACTCAGAGAGGACATGGTAGCTGTTGAGAATCTGAAGAACCATATGAAATGGGAATTAGGTTTGTTCTGCTTGGCCCAGAGGGCAGAACCAGGAACAACAGTGCAGCTACAGATAGTCAGATAATGACTTCACCTAAGGAAAAAAACTGCCTTAACATTTCAATTGTTCAGAAGTGGGGTGTGCTGCCTCAGGAAGAAGTCAGATCCAAATCTCCAGATGTTTTCAATTGAGGCTGAACCACCACTTCTCAGGGATAATGGAGAGGGGATTTCAGAAGACTTATCATTAAAGTCCTTCCAAATATGGCATTGTGTGATTGTGAGTGAGCTGGTAACCAATACTGATTTCTCACTGGTCAGTGCACCATACTGGGTTGTTGTGCACACAAACAGACACAGAAGACAAACTCCTCTAGAGATCTAGACAATGCAGCTATTCTCTCCAAGAGCTCTGGAATCTTACTTGGGTTGGATCTTCTCTATGCTTATAGCCAGATCTCTTCAAAGGAAACAGGATTGCAATAAGCCTTATAATCCAAAAATATCAGTACCCACCCTTCTTGCTCCTTCAGTGTTCTAATTAAACATCACCCCAGGCTTTGGTCTCTATGAAAGTCATTTATTTCCAGACCTGTTGGTTCCCTTCCCTGTTAACACTAACACCTTGGCTGACCCACCTGGGCATGACCCTTTGTGGCAATACTCAATTCTCTTAACCTATTCTTCCCTAACCACATTCTGCGTCAAACTGACCTGCCTTATGCCTCATTCCTATTTAGACAGATGTGCCCTTAGAAATCATCCTCATGGATAATTCTTCCTGAGTAGTTCATGAGCTACAATGGCTTCAATCAAAGAACTAATCTACAAGCATTTATTAAGTGCCTAATATGTGCCAGGAACTTAATTTGTTCTACCTCCTTGAAGCATTTGCATTTTAATTAATGATTCCTTTGAGCCCAAATCCTTAGCCTAAAGAAGTGAATCTCTAATGGTGAGAATTTCAAGTATCACGAATGTTAATAAAGCAATTGAAGGAATAATCTGAGGTGAGGAGGAAGCAAAATATCACGACTAGCAGTGCATAATCATATGGTTATAGAATGTTAAATCCAAAAGGATTCTTAGAGTTCACTTAGTCCAGTCCCATCATTTTACAGATTAAGAAGCTAAGGCTTAGAGAGGATAAGTGACTTGCCCAGTGCCACTGAAGAATATACCTTGTTAAAGTTTAAGTGTGCAGGAGGGACAGGGTTCTGTCATATAAAATAATGCTACATTATACATTATACATTATACATTATAATAGCATATAAAATAATGCTACATTTTCATTCCCATCTAGATCCTTTCTCATAGCTACTTAGGGTCAAGAATGGCAGACATTAGCGCCTTAGACACTTTGAACGCTTAAAGGCCAATATACTCATTTATGTTTCTGAACTTACCCAGCTACTCTCTTGCTTTTGTTTTCCATTTAGACCAATAGCCCTTGGAGCTTCAATCACATCTCTGCAGCAGATAGACTCTAGGCTCACTCTCCCAACTTCCATTAGTCTTTGTAGTTTGAGTCTTCAAAGGATAGCTCCTACTTCTTCCCTAAGGGTTCTTGGGGTACCCTGAGGGTCTGGAATGATTTTCTAGTACTGTTGCTTATGAACATTTCCTTTCTCTAATATTTTCACTAAGCAAATGTGAGAAACATGCTTTTGAGGATCACAGGACTTCCCAGGCAGGCTCAGGGAGGTAACCTGGACAAGCTTCCATACCCACTGCTCCCTTCGAAGCCCTTAGAAAGATCCACATGGGATGCCCCTCAATGCAGCTGTGGGGAATCATAGGACTTCCCAATAGGGTCAGGGAGTTAGCCTGGGATGAGCTTCCACTGCTTCCCTTTGGAGACCCTTAGGAAGAACCACATGATGTACTCCTTAAAACAGCAAACCCCTTTTCACCAAAAGAACTCAGAAATAGAGTGTGCAAAAGAAAGTGTTTTTTACAATTCTAGCAAGGAAGCAGGTATGGTGCTCACCAAGAACACATCCACACTGATACAGAAGCAGGAGTAAGGGTCTACAAGCTCTGTCTTTCCTAGTAGACTTAGGGTTAATCAAAGTCCTCAAAGGAAATACTTTCTCTGTCTCTGTCTCTGTCTCTCTCCCTCTGCATATACACACACATACACACATAAACACACACACACACATACACACACACACATATAGTCAAATTCCTCAAACTCCTCACTTCATTTCCCTCGATGTATTCTACATTCCTTCTATACATGCAGATTATATGCAGATTACATAGTCATGATAGTGAGGACACTTGAGACCTGACTGGTCAGACCTCCTCTAAGGTCTGAGCTGTGTGCCACACCCCCCACCATTCCAGTTCCCTCTGGCCATTGTCATAGCTCCAGGAAGGTCAGGGTTTTAGTAAAGTTAGATAAGCGAGAACTTCCCCATAACTATTGATTATCTTCCAATAACTTTTCTGGGAGCAAAACAAGATACCATTATATCTCCTCTTACACAATATTGCCCCAATATTATTTAACCAATTAACATCAATTAGCTTTTATAAAGGAATATTTATATGAGAAAATATTACAATAACCACATCCTGAACTGGAAATGTACTCTTCCCTTCTACTTTTGTTGGTCCCTGAGGAGAATGGGCTGAAAATACAGAGAGGAGGTGACACAGAGAAAGAGACACAGAGAGACAGAGAGAAATGTGTATAGAGTAATCTTTTTATGTGTGTTTGTACATGTGTGCATAATCATAGGTCCAGCCCATATTTCTAAATCTAGCTAGATATATGGGTGGGACCTCTGCTTTCATTGGTACAGGAAATGCCCAGATGAGGAAACTTTCTCTACCAATACAGGTTAGTCCCTTCTCTGCAACATATGGTCTTAGAGAGTTGTCTAGAAGAGTACTGAGAGGCCATGTGGTTTGCCCAAGATCATAGAGCCATTATGAATCAGAAGCAAGTGTTGAACCCAGATTTTCCTGATTTTGAGACCAACACCATTCTGCCTCTGAAAGAGAGGTGCAGTAAGGGAAGGGGAAGAGGGAGGGGATCTTGGACAAGCACATAAATAATGAGATGGACTGAGAATTGAATAGGGTCTAATCTCAGAAGTCAGATTTGAATTCTGACTCTCCCATGAGCTTTGCTTTGGAAGAATGGGCAATGAATTCATCTAGGAAAGTCTCGATGCCTTTCTGAATACAAAGGTATTTTAGACTACTTAGCCAAGTGTTCTGAGCATTAAATAAGAAATCATAATGTTTGCCAATGAAGTAAGAGGAGCAGCTAGGATCTGATGTAAGTCATTATTCTAACAGCAAGGTGGTCCAGTGGATAGAGTGAAGTACTTAGAATCAGAAAGATCTGAGGTCAAATTCTTCCTCAGACATATAACACCTGTGTCATTCTGGGCAAGTCATTGAAACTGTCTGGCTCAGTTTCCTTATCTGTAAGAAAATAATAGTACCTACCTCACTGGTTTGTTGTGAAGATCTAGTTAATTAATATATGTATAGTACTTTGCAAACTTTAAAGTACTAGGTCATAGCTAGCATTTATATAGCATTAAAGTTTGTAAATACCATTTCATTTTATCTTCACAATAATCCTAGGAGATAGGTGCTAATCACTGAATTTTACATCTATGCAGTATTCAGTGAACAAAAATATTTCTGAATCAAAACAGCCATGTCCAAAAATCTTTCTCCCACTCATTAGCCAAAATGATGGAAATTGCCCCATTAAAGACTCACATTCAAGATATGTATATAAAATGTAGAGTTCCTCAGGCATAGCTTCTGAAACTAATTCCAGTTGCGATGACTTTTAAATAATCTTCCACTTTCTCGTGCAATAATTGGTGATATGGGGCAGCATGGAGGGGTGTGTGAAAATAAAGCCAGCGTAATTAATAATATAAAGGCTACAGTTGAGTGGTGTCCATGGTGCTGATCAAACTCTCCCAGTTTGGTGAAAAGGGGAAAGGAGCAAGGAAGTACCTACACATGGAGGCCAGGAATATAGAGCTAATGAATCAAGATCAGGAACTGGGTAGAAAAGTCAAGAAGCTAGAAGAGCCAAAGGTGTGAAGCAGCTTCTAAATGGGAGTCAGAACCAAAATCAGGAATCACAATGAAGTCCAAGAGAGGATTAATGATAGGTGAGATCCAGAATTCAGGTTATTATGTACAATTTGATACCAGATAAGGAGTGAAAATATGAGTTAGTGGGGGACAAAGATCCTATTTTGTCATATTCACTAGCCATATTGCCATTGTTTGTCTATGCTATAACATAGTATAGCATCTATGCTGTAATAAATATATGTGCAATGGGAGTCAGAGACAGGAGAAGTAATCTTACACTTAGGTTAAGGGTCATGAAGGCTGAAGAGTCCTAGACACTTTTTTTCTAGATTGAAGAAAAGTAAGTTAACATGACAAAGATGAATTTCAGACACAGAGTCCTTATTAGGAATTATCTATTTTTTCATAGAAAACTTTCATCTATAGGAAAAAGAGAAGAAGGGGGGTTAGGAGGATACAAAAGATATACTTCACCTACTTCATAAATTTTTTTAAATACATGTATTCATTCAACAAGCATTTTTAAAGTGCTTACGAAGGACCAAGTACTATACTAAAATTTGGGGCATCCAGACACAAGAACAAAACAGTTCCTGACTTTTATATTCCATTGGAGAAAAACAACACATACAAAAATAAATAAATTTTAAAACAAAGTAAAGAAAGACTAATTTGGAGGTGCAGTGATTGAAGGGATAAGCACAATCTTCATCCCCTTCTTGACCTCTCTGTATTCTTTTCACCATTGATCACCTTCTATCCTGACTACTTTCTAGGTTTTGGTGACACTATTTTCTTCTGATTTTCTTTCTACTGTCTAACTAAACATTCATTCTCAGTCCCTTTTGCTGAATCTTCATCCAGATCACTTCCATGAACTATGAGCATCCCCCAAGTCTCCTTCCTGGGCTCTTGTCTCTCCTCCCTCTACACTATCTCACTTTTTGCTATCATCAGTTTCCATGGGTTTAATTATTTAAATAAAAAGGTCCCAGAGGCATGTCAAATTCAGTACATAGAAAATAGAATTCATATCTCTCACTACAAATCCTCTCCTCTTCTCAACTTCCCTATTACTATTGAAGACACAACCATCCTTCCAGTCACTTAGGCTTACAAACTGCATCTTATACTCAACTCCTCACTCTCATTTACCCCACACATCCAATCTGTTGCCAAGTCTTCACATTTCCACCTTTGCGACATCTCCTTTGTATGTCCCTTTCACTCTACTTACACAAATTTCACCCTGGTAAAGGCCTTTATCACTTCATGCCTAAACTATTGTTGTAGGCTTGTAGTTGACCACCCTGCCTGAAGTCTCTCCCCAGTCCAATCCATCCTCCACTATGTGACAAAGTAGTGATTTTCCTAAAGCAAGGTCTTTCTATGTCATCCTTCTACTCAATAAACTCCAGTAATATCCTGTTATCTCCAAAATAAAATATATAATCTTCCTTTTGGTATTTAAAGCTCTCACAACCTGGCCCCTTCCTATCCTTCTAGTTTTCTCATATTTTACTACCATCCGATTACTCTACCATCCAGCTACATTGGCCTACCTAATGTGTCTACACATGATTCTCTTTCTCCCAGCTCTGTACCTTTGCATTGGCTTTCCTCTACCTCAGGAATGCTCTCTCTCTCTCTCTCTCTCTCTCTCCTTATTTTAATGTCCTAGATTCTCTGACATCCTTCAAACCTCTGCTCAAATCCTACCTTCTATGCAAGGCCTTTTTGGTCCCCTCTCCAATTCCAGTGATTTCCCTCTGAGAACACTTCCATTTACACTGTAAATAGCTTGTATATGTATATGTTGTCCCCTTCATTAGAAGGTAAGCTCCTTGAGGGGAGGGACCCTGGGTTTGGGGTTTTTGTTTCTTGTTACTTATACTTTTAACCTTTGATTTGACTAGAGAAAGAGAGAACAATTAAGAAGCTGTTGTAACAGTCCAAGCAAGAGATAATAAAAGTCTGAACCCATATAACTCTGGTGTCAGTAAAGAGAAAGCAATTGAGGTGAAAGACTTTGAGGTGATAGAATCAATAATACCTGGCAATTGATTGGATATTGGTGATTGTTTTAAGGTTATGAACCGGGATAAACAGGAAAATTGTAGTATCCTTCACTGAAATAGGAAAGTTAGGAAGAGAGTTGGGTTGAAGGAAGGGAAGATAAGTTATATTTCTACTTGCCTCTGCTACTCCATCTATTTTCAATTCCATGGTACAAGATGCCCCAGCAAGGATAAGCTCTCGTTTAGTCATTTTCAGTTGTGTCCAACTCTTCATGACCCCATTTAAGGTTTTCTTGGCAAAGGTACTGGAATGGTTTACCATTTTCTTCTCCAGCTCATTTTACATTTGAGGAAATGGAGGTAAACAGGGTTAAGTGACTTGTCCAGGGTCACACAGCTATTAAGTATCTGAGACCAGATTTGAATTCAGTAAGATGAGTCTTCCTGACTCTAAGATGGACACCATATACACTTCACCACCTAGCTCATCACTTCTAAACTCACTGCCATGCTGATAATTCAAACCTTGATTGATACTACCTCCCTCAGCCTCCTTTCCCCTCTGATTGGCAGCTTGGAAAGTCTAATATTTAACTCCTTCTAATGCCTTCCTTTATAGTGGGCAGAAACCAGACTTTCCCTCATGCTACTTTGCATCTGCTGTTCTGCCTGGTTTCAACTTCATGGAATAATCTCTACTTTTGCCTTGATGCCTGACACCTGTCAGAAGATATGTTTCCCATGTGGCAATACCTACATAGCTTTGTGATTAATTTGCCAACAATCATTCATGCCAAAGACAACCCAAAGGACCACAGGTATAGAATAATTGCCTTATTCACTTCCAGAGTATAATCAGAGTATAGTCATTAATGGACAATTGTTCCAAAAGAGCATAAACACACAGGAACATGCCAGTAGCATATTTGGCACATGCCCATCAGAGAAAGACTCTTCTCCAACCCTACCCCCAACTTGCCCCACCACTGAAATAAGTGAATTCAGCCCACAAAAAAATGAGCATCAGAGATAACCTGATGTTAGAGAGATAATCCTGATGTGACCCTTTGCCTTGCTGGCAAGTCACTGCAGCAGACCAACTCTGAAAATTTATTCATGTAAATGTATGCAAAGCTGATGACCCTGGAGAATTCTCTACCTGTAATAATCTGGCAACCCTGTTCCTTATTACCTGTGTGCCTTTCTTATTTCCTTATTACTTAGGTACCTTCCCTGGAGCCTGTCCTCATAGGTTTGGTTCAAAAAAGGTGCATCTTATCTCTTTGTTCCTCAAACAATGGACAGTGACAGTGGAATATTATGTCGCTCTGTGACTGTGGGCAGCAAGAAAGAATCATAGATGTGGTCTGAGTTGATCACATTGTTTCAGGAATTAGCAAAGAATGAATCTTGTTCCCAGGTTATATTAATTAAACTTATATTTGAGAGTGTAGCCTTGAGATTTCCTTTTCTTCTCTTCTAGGAAAGAAAGAAGCATGCTCACAGGTCTGACCCAAAGACAAAGGAGGGCAATAGATAACTTCTGAGAGTGCCTTCTGGCCCTGAGAGGCCCAGCTATCATCTTAAAATTTTAATCCCTTTCATAACCAATACTTCAATACATTGATGGCTCTGTGATCTGTTTGGTGTAAATCTTCCTTCTGATGATACAGATCTCAATCCATTCATGAGTTCTCATCCTTTGTGAATTTTTGAACACCCCCAACCCTATCATGAATCTTTCAGATGACGTCCCCAATATGCTGGAGCCTTGCTCTGGTTCTTTTAACATTGTGTATAAACTGATGGAGTATGTGGTCTCTCCATTCTTTGCTTTTTCCACGTGACTGGCCCTTCTTTTCCTAACATAAATCTCCAAGGTGATGTCCATTATACTATTTCTGTCCTGCATAACTCCTCATTAGTAATACCCTGCTCACGCCTACCACGCACTGTTATACTGCCCTTTGGGAGATCCTCAACTTTGATTCTTCAGAAGCTCTAGCATTCCTGGACTCAGAGATATAGAGTAGCATTGGAAGGATGTTGTTATTTTAAAACATGGTCTTTGTTTAAGGGAAAAGTTTGATCTCATCCAAACCTCTGGGCAATTTTATAAAGGGAATCCAGCCAGTTCTGCTTCTTCTGTTTAATTCATGGCCTAATGCATTGTCTGTCCCTACTGTCTGTCCAAGATACATGTGCTAACAAACCAATTCTAAGGGTTGCTCGTGTACTTGAATATCACAAACAATAGGTATTCTTCTCTTGCTTGTTTTTTCTAGTTTGGGATCATCAGACCAAAGTATTTTGAGAGACTGATATCACTAAAGAAACTCTTCAGTGCTCTGAAACTTAATGCAGTCAACATGATGTCACCCACAAGCAGTAACATCTGAAGGATCTCCTTATGTATTCCACATCCATTTGGATTCTGTACTATATCTCCATGATGATAGCAAGTGTTTTTAGTGAGCGTGTGCCTTTCTGTTTTATGCCTCCCTTGAAGTTGTGATCAGAGGATCATTGAACAAAATTATCTCTATTTTTATATCTTTCAAAGAATATTGCATGAATTGGGAATATAAATGGGAGTCAACTCTCCTCCCTCAATTTTCATAATATTGCTTTCTCCTGGTTCTCTTTTTATCTATATGATTACTTCTTTTTAATCTCCTTTACTGGATCATTATCCATAATTTGATCCCTAACTCTAGGTGTTCCCCAAGTGTTTGTCCTCATTTCTCTTTTCTTCTCTCTATAAATCCATTCTTGATGATTTCATCACCTCCCATGGGTTCCATTATTATCTCTCTGTAGAAGATTCTCTAACGTGCATACCCAACCTTAAATCTCTCCCAACTTCCAGTCATATGTCTTCCTATATTTATATCTATAGATATAGACATTCCAAATACACCTGATGAGGGGTCTTTTAACTGTTGCTCAGATTTTCAGTGAGACAACATGACTATTATAGATAGATTTTGCATGACTACACATGTATAACCTATACGTGCTTGCCTTCTCAATGAGGTGGGGTGGGAAGGGAGTAAGAGAAAATTTAAAACCCAAAGTTTTAAAAATGAATGTTAAAAATTATTTTTATGTGTAACTGGGGAAAAATAAAATACTAAATGTTTTTTTTAATTTAAATAAAAATATTCTTAAAAAAAAGATTTTTAGTGAGAGAGCACACTCTTTTTCATAGCAGCCTATTCTTCTTTGCAATAGCTCTAATTGCTAAGAATATTTTTTTTAGACATGAAGCTTAAATTTTCCTCCTTGTAACATCGACACATTAATGCTGGTTTTACCCTTTAGGATCGAACAGAGCAAATCTAACTTCTCTTCCATGCAAGCTGCCTTTTAAATGCTTAAAGGTAATTATCATGTCCTGCTTGAGTTTCTCTTCTCTAGACTAAACATTCTCCAGTTACTTCAATCCATTCTCCTATAAACCCAAGACCCTCTCCCTTACTCTGGACCTTTTCTATTTTTACAGTGGCCTTCCCAAAATGTGGTGCTCAAAACTGAGGTCAGAGTACAAGCAATCAGTCAATCAACAAGCACTTATCAAGCATTTAACATGTGCCAGGAAAGACTATCACCTCCCTATTCTAGGAAGCTCTCTTTCTTTTAATGTAGTTCAAGGTCTCATTAAATCTTTTTGTTACCAACTATCACTGTCAATTTGTACTAGTGTAGTATACATTCCAAGGAGTTGCTCTTCCAACTATCACTTGCATGTCAGGATGGTCCCCCAGAATATAACTAACGTCCCTGAAGATGAATAGAGATTAACTCTAATGAGTTAGGAGGTATCTGTCTAATGGAGACTCACAAGTCTCCATCATGATTATTGGTTGATATCAGTGAGTTAGCTTTTATTTAGAGATATTTACCAAGGTGATATAATAAAAATGGCTGGCATAATATATCCCTACAAAAACCTGTGATACTCTCTTACAAATGGGTACCAGCTCAGAAAGAACATGTGGCAAAAGATAACTTACAGATTCTGGTTACTGGGAGTCCTTAAGATGTTTTTAGGTATAATATAATTTTTTTGCTGGCCTCCTTGTAGAGCTTTAAATTGGGCTTTCTTCATCATGTCTGATTTATCCTTGGCATTCAATGAAGACACTGCCGTCGATTGTTTCTAGGATACCATTTGGAAGTCCAAAATCCTCCTCCAGACCCTTAATAGTAGATAAAGGCTCCCTCCTGTTTGGGAAGTGGGAAATGGAGTGAGGAGGAGCCTGAAAAGGAGGTCAAGACTGGGATTCTGTTCATTCTCTCTGATAAATTTCTTCTCACAAGTTTGTGTGGAGGCTTCTACCACCAAACTCTTTATCCCAAATTAACTAGCTAGTTTTAGATAAGCCCCACAGTGTATACTCAAGTCCTTCAACCAAATAGAGCACAATTGTTATTTCACATCACTCAATGTCTTTCAAATATTTCTAAATTGATCAAAGACTTTTCATACATAAAACCTATGATAGATCAATTGATGCCTAGGCTTTGTTCATACTTATTGATTGTTCTCACTTAACAAAGGTTTCAGGGGTATAGCACTTTTTCACTGTAAGTGGCATGAGGTGATTTGATTGATTGACTCAATCAATCTGAAACCCTTTCACTGAATTTTCATCAGGTCTTTTCAGGCAAATTGATGTATAATCATTCCTTCCACACCTTGTTCTTGTGAAGGTGATTTCTTGAACCCAGGCATAAGACTTTACATTTATCTCTATTCAATTTCATCTTATTAGGTTCATCCCAATAATTTGTCTGTCAAATCTTTTGTTAGATCTCCCTCCTGCTCTTATTCCATCTTCAAATTGGATTAAGTTCTCACCTATAGCTTTATCCAAGTAATTTAAAGATGTTAGTTGAACAAAACTAATCCAGCACAGATCAATGATGCCCTCAGGCTGAGATCTCCTCAGAAGCTAACTATACTTAGTCATCATGTGAAACTCTAGAGCACTTCAAAATCTTCTTGACAAAATCAATCTAAAGTTATTCAAAAGTTTAACAACTTTCACCCTGGCAAAAAACAATGTCTCCTAAAGATTTCTAAATTGATAACTATTGAAATACTACATAGTATACCATTAAATTAAAAGGATCAAGCCTGCAAATGAGGGAAGTAGGTGGCAAATTGGATAGAACACTGAATCTGAAGTCTGGAAGACCTGAGTTCAAATCTGCCTTCAGACATCTATTAACCTTGTGACCATGGGCAAGTCACTTAACTTCTTACTTCCTTAGTTTCCTCATCTGTAAACTGGAAAAAATAATAGCATCTCCCTCCCATGGTTACTGTGAGAATTGAAAAAGATACTGGTAAGGCCTTAAAGTGCTATATAAATGCAAGCTATTATTATTGTTGTTGTTAAATGATCCAAAACCCAATGAAAAGCTTCATGAGAGGTATAAGCAGGCAGCTAGGTGCCTCAGTACATAAAGCATTGGGCCTGGAGTCAGAAAGACCTGAGTTCAAAGTTGACCTCAGACACTTACTAGCTGTGTGACCATAGAAAAGTCATTTAACCTCTGCTTGCATTAAACGGTTGGAGAAGGAAATGACAAACCACTCAGTATCTTTGTCAAGAAATTCCATGGACATCATGGTCCACAGCATCATAAAGAATTGAACATGATTGAACAATATAGCTTATTACCAAAGATGACTTACACATATAAGGTACAATAAAATACCTCACCAAAAAAACATACATAACTCAAAAAGGGTAGAGGACACGAGGGAGGAGTGTCATATAGTAAGAAAGAGAGGCAATAAATGAATAATCCAAGGTGTCCTTGAGGAGGGCATCTTAACCTTTTTCCACTCGAGACCCCTTCTGCACTTCTTAAACCGTGGGTCATGATCCCATGGGGTTGTGACCTAAGAGTACTGGTGTCCTGGAGAAGCAGAAAGCCCTCGAGGAGGTCCTCCTAGGGATTTTGTGGATGTACTATGGAGAATGGACAAGCATTGCATAAGAAGAAAATTTGGAGCTGAAGTGGGAGGTGTTGATCTATAATAGTGGAAGAAACACTCGTCCAGAGTGGGATTACAGATCCCCACAAGCTTTAAAATGCCACTACTTGTACATGTACACATTCATACTCAGAAGGGGGATGAGGGTGGGAATAGGATTTTAAATGTAACCCGTTACCTTTGTTACCATATATTTTGATGACAAACAACAATGCCATTGTGTTTTCCATTAATCATTTGTGCCCAAAAGACATGATAAATGGCTTTTTTGATGGGAAATCCCTTGTTTTTGAGCACAATAAATCATCTTTCATTAAAAAGATGACAACTCTATAAAAGGAAGAATGCACATACAAATGCAGAGGCAAATGAACAAAAAGAATGAGCAGGAGCAGAGAGGGTGTAGTAACTAATAGATTGTTGTGAGCATTTGGAACGTTGAAATTCATTTTTACTATAAACAGTTATCATTGTATGACTACCTGCTTTATGTTATTGTTTAAAGTTACATTCACGATAAATTTAGTTTGTTTTTTGCTTTTCAAAGGACTCTGTCTGCCTTTTTAGAGCTGGAGATTAATTACATAGCTGTCAGGATAGACAAAAACCCAAATAAGCCTTTAAAAGACACATGCATAAAATGGAGTATGTGGTGTTACTCTGTGGCCTCTCCTCACTCTGGCATTTAGAGCTGTGTGACATGATTGTGTCACTATTTAAGTGGCATGATCACTCACTGTCACCAAGCAAGCACACAAAAGGGAAGAATCTGGGCTTCATCAAAGCTCACTAAAGGACTTCCCTAGCTTTGGGGGCAATTTAAATACCAGTCTTAAGAGGACATTCAATTGGGGGATTTCTTTCAGGGCCCCATTGTCTTTTCCCTATCTTCACTTTCTGTGCAGCTGTCATGGCGGCACTTCAGCTCCATCATGAAGGCAGAGGCAGATGTCTCCCTCTGGAGCCATTGCCAACACCACTCCAATGGCAACTGTTCCAGCAGTGCTGTGAGAGCAGCGTGACCACCAGCGTCAACAGAGTGAGTACATCACATCTGCAAAGCTTTTAGCTTCCACTGGCTCCAGGCCTGCTGTCCCAACTCACTTCTATACAATGGGATCCCCAGATGGCATCACTTAACACGACCAGTTCTCCATTAGACTGGGTAGACTGGAGTGATGTGATTTTTCAACTCTGAGATGTTGCACTATATTCTGGGGGTGGGGGGTTTTGATTGTTTGTTTTGGGCTAATCTGTTTTTTTAACTTCCTTTTTTCAGACCTCTGGCTAAGACCCACTGAATAAAATGTTTTATTGCTGTCTACTCTAAAATGAACGTCATCATGACCCCCAGAGAGAAGGAGAAAGTGATAACGCTTAGGATGCTATGGAAATAATAAAGTGGGGGGGGAGGGGAAAGAAATTGAAATTCTTCCTCTCTTGATCATTTTGAAAAATGGCACAAGTGATCCATCCACAAATTCAATTTCCGAAGAAATACCAGTGGTATCGTAGGCACCTAGTAAATGAAAAAACAAACAAATCCTGCCTCATCATCAGATTTCTTCTACTGTATCCAGGGCAAAGTAGAGTCTCCAACTGGAACTTAGTTCAACACTCTCTGATTATTCATTTTGTTAATGAGATTCACACCCATTCAGTCCAGACAACCAGCCTAACCAGCTTCCTCAGGTTGGCAACTGACGTTCTAATAGTCATATAAGGTGCCTCTGGTCTCAGTTTCAACTCTTACTCATAATCAATGTCATGAGAATTCCCCAGAAGTGGGTGTTAGATTTTTTAAAGAAATTTCTCCAACTCCCTCCAAAGCCATGAGAAATGGTTCATTTGCCTTGATCAGTAATTATAATTACTTGTAATTAGTGTACAGTATATCCTTTTTCTAAAAAAGTGAAAAGCAAAATCAAAACAATCTCAAAACCAAGAGATTCTAAGTCACAACTTCCCACAGAAATGCTGCTTCTTGTCAGCATAAGCATCCTCAAAGGGGAGTCTAAAACTGAATATCCTTTGAGGTTGACAGGAATTTCTTGTTTAAATCAAGTCTCCAGATGACCGAGGAATGGCTCACAGTAGGATTTGGACAGATGTCTTGACCTGCCTGTGGTCGGTGTCCTTACTCTTTCCAGTCTCATTATGTTAACTTCCTGATCAGTTCCCTAAAGTGATTCATTTGCATCCACCTTCAAGCCCCATGAATTAAAATCGAGGTTTACCCCAGTAAGAAGCATATAAAGGTAAAGCAGACAACTCTCTCAATATCTCTGTTGTTGGTCTCTTGCGTCTGTTCTTTGAACTGCTTTGCCCTTCCTCACCTCGTGTCATATTGCTTATAGTCTCTAACACTAGCATGTGTTGGAACATATCCCAAGGAGAGGAAAAAAATCTCAGAAAATATTTTCAAAGCACAGCTTTGGTGACTTTTAGATTCAGAATCCTCATGGCCAATCTTTTGATGCTGCCTGTGCCACAGACCTTAAGCAGCTTGTTAGCATAAGGTAGTGTCCAATAGTCTTGTTATTCTGTCCTATCAACTCTACTAGGCAAAGCTCCTCAACTCTAATTTTGATTTTCTTTCCTCTGCCAAAGAGGATGCTACTCAGACAAGGAAGAAGTGACAGGGAATTAAAACTAAAAATAAGTAAAGAGATGGATGGAGAATAACGTGCATTTTTCTGAGTCTATTGATAGAATCATATGATTTGAGTTGTCTTTTTAATATCACTCATTATGCTAATTGGTTTCCTAATGTTGAACCCCCTATGAATCCCTGGTATAAATCCAATTTAGCCATAATGAGTTTAATGGCTAACATTTGTACAACACTCACTCTGTACCAAGTACTGTGCTAAATACTTTACAATTATTTTCTCATTTGATCCTCACAGGCTAATTTTGAATTCAGATCTCCTGACTCTAAACATATATGTGTGTATTTTATTGTTGTTTAGTTGATAATTAAATTCTGACTCTTCATGGCCTCATTTGAGGTTTTCTTGGCAAAAATACTGGACTGGTTTGCCGTTTCCTTCTCCAGCTCATTTTATAGATGAGGAACTGAGGCAAACAGGATTAAGTGACTTGCCCAGGGTCATACAGCTAGTAAGTATCTGAGGACAAAGTTGAACTCAGGAAGATGAGTCTTCCTGATTCCAGGCCCAGTGTTCTGTCCACTGAGCCACCTAGCTACATAGATAGGTAGATAGATAGATAGATAGATAGATAGATAGATAGATAGATAGATATGTACACATAGATAGATAGATGATAGATATACACACATACACACACAGATATATATATATGAATATTGATGAAAAAATTTAAAATAAAATCCTAAGGAAAAGAATACAGATAATATACATAACATACATGTGTTATGTATATGTGTATATAGTGCTCTATCCACTGAGCCACCTAGCTGCATAGATAGATAGATAGATAGATAGATAGATAGATAGACAGATAGATGATGGATGGATGGATGGTTGAATAGATAAATAGATGGATGGATGGATGGATGGATAGATAGGTAGATAGCTAGGTAGATAGATAAATAATAGATAGATAGATAGATAGATAGATAGATAGATAGATGATGGATGGATGGATGGATGAATGGATGGATGGATGGATAGATATGCACACATACACACATATATACATTATATATGCAAAAATTGATGAAGTCATTTTAAAAAATCCTACCGAAAACATGTGAATGCATATGTATACATGTATGTGTATATACACACATGGTAAAACTTGTATGGACTAACACAGAACAAAGAAAGAGGGAGAAAATATAGACATAAATAACCCTAAAGGCAGCAAAACTCAGATTAATTGCAAAGGCTTATCTTGGTTCCAGAGAATACCCTGGTCTTTTCAGGAAGTATGCAAAGGGATTCTAGCCACAGAATGGTGCATAGTTCCTTGGATGTGGCTGCTAGTCAGTCCATTTTGCCTGGTTGGTTTTTGTTGCTGCTATTGTTAACTGTTGTTGCTACAAGGGAGGTGGGGCTGTAGTTTATCTGAAAATGATTATGATATAACCCCAAAGCATCAATAATTTTTATTTTTATTTTTTGCTTTTTGGAGAGGGGAAGGCAGGGCAATTGGGGTTAAGTGACTTGCCCAAGGTCACATGGCTTGTAAGTGTTAAGTGTCTGAGGCCAGATTTGACTCCAGGGCCAGTGCTCTATTCACTGTGCCACCTAGCCACCTACCATCAATAATTTTTAAACAGCCATATTAACCAGACTGAGGGATATGCTCATTCCACTGTACTCTGTCCTACTCAGACCACATTTAGAATATTTATTGACTCTGGGTGCCGACATTAACAGACTGCTGCAGATAAAGTGGAAGGCAACCATCATGGTGAATGCTCCTGAGCTCATGACATATGAAAATTATTTGAAGGTACCAGAAATTGTTAGGTTGAAGAAAGAAAGACTTGGGAGTTGGACGTGGGGCGGGCAATAGTCCCAGTAACACTGATTACATATCATGGCTCTCTGAGAAAAAAAAATGTATCATAACACACTCTTCAGCTTAATTTGCCTTATTAGTATTTTTCCCTCACTTTCTTAAGTCTAGACAATCAACAAAACCAAAAAAATCAAACCCTGATTTAGTAGCATTTGTCTGTTTCCCAGTTGTAAATGTTTACGTTGATCATTTCACATTTGGCCTTCCTGAGCAGGCAATAGCTGGCTTTAGCACACACTGAGGAATATGACAGTTTTCTCAAACTGATTGAAAGGTTATTGCGTGTAAAGAGGAATTGAATTTGCTCTACTTGATTTCAGGAGGCAAAACTAGGAACAACAGGAGAGTGGAAATTGCAGAGTGGTGGGTATAGGTTTGATGTCAGGGAAAACCTCCAAAAGTTCAAAACGGAAATGGGCTGTGACATCGGTGGGAGGTGACTTCATATTACCAGATATTGTCAAGCACAGGCAAACTGATCACAGATCAAGGGCATTGGAAAAGGCATTCAGGTTTAGCTATAGATTGGTTTTTTGAGGTCCTTTCCAATTCTGAGGTCTTTCTCAATTCTGGGGATTGCCGTCTTTCCTCCTCTCCTTACTTCCCATTGTTCCTCTTTCCCTCAACACTAGAGCAGTTTGCCAAAGTAGAGTTGAGGAGGTAATCTGAAGCACTTAGGGTGAAAGCCTTCGCTCTCCATTTTTAATGTGAGGGCTGAAGGCAGCTCCAGTTGAGGGGAGAGGTTGGTGCATTTCTCAGGGCTACTACTGTCTCCTAATCCTCACCCTTTCCTCTCCCTCCTCTCCAAGACACACACACACACACACACACACACACACACACACCGCGCAATCCTTCCTTGCTGAGCCAACACAGTTTCTGCAGATACTTCAATGCCTGACTTTCAATATAACATTTGACCTCCTATTCTGTTTGCTCTAACCCATGGTGTGACTTCATTCTGTTCTTCGATCTCCTAGCTCCTAATCCCTAACTCTTCCTAGAGTGCCAGTTTCTAGGTACTGCTGACTTTCACACCTTTCTCTTAGCCTGAGTCTTTTCTAGTCTGAAGTCCATTCCTTGTTTCTCTCATTGCTGCTCAAAGGACCCTGGGCTAACAATACCAGCAAGGCTCAAGATGGATTATAGGTGCCTGGAAGAAAAAAGAAAGAAAGAAAGGAAGGAAGGAAGGAAGGAAGGAAGGAAGGAAAAGAAGGAAAAGAAGGAAGGAAGGAAAGAAGGAAGGAAGGAAGGAGAGAGGAGGATGAAGAGGAGTAATAGAAGGGGAAGAGACAAAGTCAAAGAGAAGATGAGATTGGAAAAGCAAAAGTAAAGAAAGGAGGAGAGAAAAAGAAAGAAACAAAAAATATGAGAGCCTATATGTCACAGGGTAGTTGTGAGGATCAAATAAAATAATATATGTAGAGCATTTGATAATCCTTAAATAATGTATCAACACAAGTTATTATTACTCCTTGCCTTGAGGTCACATGGCTTAGTGAATAGAGAAGTAGCCTTGGAGTCCTACTACCTCCAATATGTAAATGCTGTGTGGCCCCTGGGCAGGTCATTTAACCTCTTGGGGCAAGCAGCTCTCCAAGATCATAAATTGTAGATCTGCATTGGTAGGCTAAATAACATTGATAAAATGGCATGTTTGAAACAAAGAAAAAGAAAATGTTTTTGCCCAAACTGACAGAGAATCCCTAGTCCATTATGTGCATGCACAGGTCATTACCCCCTAGACCCCATGCTTTGGACAACAGTATAAAAGTGAAAACTAGACAGGAAACCTACCCAACAGCCCCGTCTCTCTTCTATCCAGAACTAGCTTTGCCCAGTGCTTGAGCACTCCCCAGGGTCCTTGTTAGGCAGGTAATGTTACAACCAGTGCCATGCCCCATGAGGACTATTGGGAGATTTTTAACTTACCATAAACCTTCTGTTGAAAACATCATCTGAAAGGTAATAATGTCAGCCCCCTCTTAGGTCCCATGGCACCCAATGACACTAAGTTTGGTGTGTTCATAATTCACTCTGAAACACACATAAGTCATCAGACAGAGACACAGAATGCCTTGTTCAGATCTGGACTTAATAAAATTTTAGAGGTTGGTTCTCCCAGTCCTAGTCAGAGCTGAACCTGCTTAGTTCATGGCAATAAAATTAGTCTTGGGCTTATAATACAAATCAGTACATCTGTAAGTTTTCAGTAAATTGAATTGAGTTCTCCCTTCTGTACCCTAAGAATTGGGGTAGCTCTAGACCAGTGTATGAATCCTACTTCATATGCATATTAGTAGTGTGACCAGGGGTAAGTCAATTAATCTTCTCTGAACCAAATTTCTTCATTTGTAAAATGGGTATAATCATGTTTATACTACCTGCCTCAATGGTTGAAAAATCTGAAATCAAAATAAAGTTATAATCATTACTTCACTGGCATTTCAGATAACTATGAAGATTTTGAACCTAGGAAAATGTTAAAGCCAGTAGTATAACTTGGTGAATGGGCATCCTTGTTTTGTTTAAATGACTTGTAGACAAGCACTCAGGACTGGGGTGTTCTCTGGCCAAAAAAAAAAAAGGTAGAAACTTCCACAATAAATAATTCAGATTAAAGCAAATTCTATGGATACCTCATAAGGAGCCATTTCCCCCCTGGTAGGGAGCAGAAGGGAAAGAAGACCTGGAAGAACAAGTAGCTAGAATCATAAAGACATCCTTACTTGGGGGGGAAAAAAAAGTTCTTTTTTTTTTTCAATTTTTCCTTTTTTCTTTGTTAGATTTTAAATGCTTTCCTCTTTGAAATCACTATATACTCAGGTTAGTATATTTGAAAATTTTTGTGCAGCCAGACTCTGGACTTATTCTCCTAAGCCCTATGTAACATACACCAGAGCATGTGCATATATGGGCAGTCTACTATAAATGGTTGAACCACATGCATCATAGATAGATAGTTGGATATCTGACCTATGATCTGACAAGCCCCATTTTATGCCTCCAAAGGCAGAATGTGATTTTCATGTTTGTGTAAGAGTAAGAAGAGGGCCCTGGTTGCACCCCATAGTAGCCTAAGAGAGGAGGGGCAGGCAGTATCCATGACAGTCATGGAGGGACAGTCCCTCCCTCACTCTCCTTTTTCTAAAAGAGGTATTTAGTTGGAATTAAATCTATCTACAACACCTTAAATATTGTTCATCTAAGGGTATACTTCTTTTGGGGTCCAGCATAAATATCATTTTCCTTATTTCTCTAAAGAGAAGAGTAACGCAGATTACTGTGATCAACTTAACTCCCTCCCACCACACCCTCGTTATGTGAGGAAATGATGTGAGCAACACAAACAACAAACAGAAACTGGGAAGTTGTACTGATCCGAGTCAATGAGAGCAAAGACAAGCATAAATGAGCTCTTTGACTTGGGAGAACAAGTTGAGAATGATCTCACTGGGGAAGCCTGCTCTTAGCTGTCTCTGGGGTTGCAGGTGCTAGAAGTCAAGGGACATGTTAGGGGTTGGCTTCCGCACATGTCTGCAGCTATGGGGAGCCAATTCCTACATAGTAGATAGGAAAATCAGGTAGAAAGAGCACCACATTAGAGATCAGGAGACCTAGGTTCAATTTAGTTGTCCCATAGAATGTGTGATGGGCAGCCACATGTAATAATTTCATCTTTGAGCCTCAGTCAACCTGAGACTTGTTAAAGACCTTAGCTTTAAAAAGACCGAGGTCCCGTCCCCCCCCACCCCCACTGTATCCTGGGCCATCTCCACTTGTCCTAATTTATGTCTTGTCACTGGACCCAGAGGGTTCCATAGGAGAAAGTGAGGCTGGTGACTTTGCACAGCCCTGCCTCACTTAAATCCAATTCACTCCATGTCATGGCATCACCTCCATGAGGTCATGGTCCTCTTCAAGAATGAAGGACATACAACTGCAATAGCATAATCACAAGTAAGTCCCTTGGCCCTTCTAGGCCTGAATATTCTTGTCTTTAAAATGAAAGGACTGGATTATGTAATCATTAAATTTCCATCAAGCTCTAAATTTCATTATTCATCCCCTTAAGCATTTTATTTATATTTTGAAATTTTCACTTAAGTAGACATCCTGGGCCTAGTGCTTTATTATTAATGGATTAATTATTGTATTTATTACATATTATATTGTATTATATATTTATTATACACGATTAATGACAATGTGAATACACGCACTGATATGCTTCAGAAATAATTTCAAGGACCTCAAAAACATTATTAACAATGAATACATTAGTAAACATTACAATAATTGGTAATTATTGCCTTACCTCAATCTGCAGCCCCCCAGAATTCCCCAGTGTTGTCCACCTGCGTGCACAAGTGATAATTTGCATCCAGGACCTAGTTGCCCAATTAGAGTGAACTGTTTACTGTTTACAGCAGTAAATGCAAAAATCATCAGAGTTTAAATCATATTTAATGAAATGCTGTTTTTAGGGAATACTGCATCTCATAAACTCATCATTCAAGTTAAACAAAACTTAACTTTTAAAAAAACTGCTGGGATAAAAACTGTTTCAAACCATCATTTGTTGTACTCAATAGTCAAGGGTCAAAGAGTTAGTCAAAGGAAGATTTCCACAAAAGGTTTGGTAGTCAATATGCCTTTCTTTTCCCTTGAAGGTAATAGATGATCAGAATTACAAGCTCAAGAAACATCAGAGCTAGAAGAGTCATATGATATCTTCTAGTCTAACCCCCTTGTTCTGTACAGGAGAAAACTTATGCCTACAAAAGCTGGGACTTGTCCAAGATCACACAGTCAGGCAGTGGCAAAATCAGGAGTAAGACAAGACACAATATGGTTTAGTTTAGTGGGAAGAACACTGAATTTGTAGAAAGGACCTTGCTAAGAATCTATACTCTACTACTTTCTACTTATGGAACCTTGAGCAGGTCATTAAAACTACCTGCGCTAGTTTCCTGATTTGTAATAATAATATTTGCTACTAAAATTTCCATAGAACCTACTATGTGCCAGGCACTGTGCTAAGCACTGTACAAATTTCATCTCTTTATTTAGATGCTTACAACAACCCTGGTATGGAGGTGCTATTATTTTACCCATTTTACAACTGAAATTAAGTAACTTGCCCAGGATTACACAGCTAGGAAGAATCTGAGGCAGGATTTGAACTCAGGTCTTCCTGATTCCACCTAACTGCCAGGGTAGTAAGAGAAAGGGAAGGAGGATGTCGTACTACATATACTGTACTAACCTATAAGGTCCCTTTCAGTTCTAACTGCTCTGATCCTACCACCTGGTGACTCCTAGCCTGGAGCTCTTTTCACTGCAGTGGAGTTGCATCTTACCTGGGTTTTTAGGCTTTAAAAGTCAGTGCTTAAGGCAAATCAGATATTGTCAAAATTTCCCCTAAAATTGCTTAAATAATCCTCAAAGTACAAAATAGTTTCTTTAAATAATAATACCTGGAAAGGGGTTATTATCACATTCAAAGTCTGTCTTTATCAAAGAAGATGGATATGAATTGGTGGCTGTAAAAAAATTTATTGAATGCAAATTTTATTTTTCACTATAAGCAGGAATCTTCAAGACTTCTACTGAAACGGAAGAAAATAAAAACAGGTAAAGACTTAGCTAACAGGAAAGCTGATGATGTGGGGGCCGAGGGAGAAAGGAATACTGATGCAGGGGCTTCACGGGTTAAGTGTGCTTCTATTAGGTAATGACCAAGCCTTCACATAACTTTGTTCTTCCTGCTTCATCATGAGGCAAGAATGGACATGATAAAGTCCAAAGGAGCACAAAATGGGCCTTCTAGATGAACATGAAGACTAGCAAGGTGAACTAAGTTTGTCCCTCTCATTTATTTTACCAGCCAAAGCAGAATGAATGAATTGTCTGTGGCTCTAATGAACATGAGCTCCAGAATCACACTCAGCCCAAAGAGATGTTCACTCTCTGACAGGGACAGGGAATTGAGACTCACAATCAGCAGATTCCCAGGCCATTCTTGCTCCAGGACACTTACTCACTGAGAAGGATGTAAAGCAAAAGTGATCATATTATTTAATTCTCTCTCTCTCTCTGTCTCCCAGTCTCTCATTGCATCTCTGTGTCTGTCTCTCTGCCTTTTTCTCTTTCTCTCTCTCTCTCTCTCTCTCTCTCTCTCTCTCTCTCTCTCTCTCTCTCTCTCTCTTCCCCCCCCCCCTTTGCTCTCCAACATGCCACCCCAAGCACATATATTTTGCGTAGACATTGGAAGACCATTGTACACCATCACCTCATAGTATCTAATGCCTTTGGCAAAAATAAGCCCAAATGCTAGGTGGATAGTCAAGAACATGAATTAGAAATATCATAAGATCATAGACCATTACATTGAAAATTTATCATTTGGCCTTCTTGGTCATAAGATCACAGACCAAGAGAAGAAAGGAATTTCAGAGATCAAATAAAACCTCCTCATTTCACAGTTGATGAATCCAATACCCAAAGAGCTAAAGTGACTTGCCCAAAGACAGACTCTTAGCGGTGGATATAAGGTTAGCAGCAAATCAAACTGTCTTCTAGTCCAGTGTCCCTTTCCAAAAAACCACACCAGCAGTATTAGAGCACACCTTCCTACAAGCAACCCAAAGATTAGTATTACTTGTGAGATTTCTCTTTGTTTCCTCACCACTCAAACTAGTATCAGAACCTGTTGTGTTGTCAGTCATGCATACTCTTCTAAAATCCCAAGGCAGGCTAAGTAGAAAAAGCAGTAGTTTAGGCAGCTTTCCCAGCTTCTACTCTCTCCCTCCCTCCTTCTCTCTCTCTTTCTGTCTCTCTCTCTCTCTGTGTCTCTCTCTCTTTCTCTCTCTCTCTCTGTCTCTCTCTCTCTCTCTCTGTCTCTCTCTCTCTGTCTCTCTTTGTGTCTCTCTTTCTCTCTCTCTTTCTCTCTCTCTCTCTCTCTCTGTTTCTCTCTCTGGCTCTTTTCCTCTCAGTCTCTCAGTCTCTCTGTCTCTCTATTTCTCTGTCTCTGTTTCTGTCTCTATCTCTCTCTCTTCCTCCCTCCTTTCTGTTGGCATCCCATTGTCCCCAGAGTCCCTGCCTCTCCAATTTGCCACTAATCAGAGGTTCTAGCTCGAACCTGCTTATCCCCAGCCTCTTGGTCTCCTCTTCCCTATCAATTCAAAATACCACAGTTGAATTCAACCTCAGTTCCCTGATTAGCTTCACCTTAATTTGAAAGTCTAGTTTAAACTTCTAATCCTCACCTTCTATGTCGTTCTTTCTCCTAGGAGTATTTATATGTTCTTTCTTCTCCTCTGACTTCCAACAGCCCCAAATCCTTAGTTTCTCAAGAATATTTTTTTTTCTATTCTCCATGCTGAGGGAGTTGGGAAGAAGTTGAGTATCCTAGGCTGTTAGCAGGATAGTGATGAGAACTGAAGTGTTTGGGTTCTCCTGGAAAGAGCATCTTCTTCTGTGGATTTGAAAGCAAGCAGAGCGTTAGCTAGAGAGTGGATAATGACATGGTATAACATAGAAAATCCCAAGTGATCCATTAGTCTTCCACTGTCCATGCTAGCACCAGAGGATCAGGGTGCTGCATCAATAAAAATTTATCAAGTCCCTAATATGTGCCAGTAAGTACTAGGGACACAAATATAAAAAAGAAATATCTGCTCTCAAGGAGCTTATAATCTAATGGGGGAAGAAAACACATGAAAAGAGGATAAAAAGAAAGAAGGGAAGGAGAATGATGTGGGGACATGATGGAAAAGTCCAATGGAATGCAGATGGGTAAGAAACAAAGAAATGACTGACTTGGGCACTCTCCTTAAATGAAGGTTCTAGGAGAAGCTTACTACCCTCCAATCACAGGGACTCTAGGGACAAAAGACACAGATGACATGTGAGTTCCAGGGCTGACATGATATTCCAGCATGAAAAGATTCCTGAGACACAATGGAAAAGTCCAGAGGTAGGTGTCTGGCAGGCTTGTGTTCTTTCTTCAGCCTTCCAGGTGGTACCATGGACAACGTTTCTAGTGAAGGATTGGAGAAGGGATAGAGTCCTTCATCCAAAGGTCCTGGCAAGCATATCCTTGGGACAATTAAGAAGCATACTTCACAAGGCAAGTTTGTGCTGGCATCCCCTGGTTGCCTTTCCCAGCTTTTGTTTCCCATCCCATGGAGGTGATCAAATATCAATCTTGACTTTGTGAGTTTGAAAAGTATAAATATCCTGTTCTAAAGAGTAAAGTTGACTAACAGTTATGTAATTTCTCCACTAGAAAAGATGCTGACTATCAAGAGGAAAACAAAGAGTTATTTGAATGGTGCAGAATGTGGTCTTATCTATTTGATGGTTCTGCATACTGCTTTGTGTCCTAATATCAGTCCAAGAGAACATAATAGTAATTGTGAGCTAATTTATTTAATTCTATTTTAAATTGTCTGTCAATGTGTGCTGTGAATCGGTTGTGTCTCTTATCACATGTTTTGTGTGTGCCATATATGATTTATGGTATGGGTGATGTCCTTTGCTTCATGGGTAAATTGGATTTAAGTAAGGCACAGTTGCATGAGGTCATTAGCCTCACTCTCTCCTCCAGAGTCATCACAATCCAGCAGCAGGACACAATCAAGATAACTGGTGATCTCAAGACGCAGTGAATGATGACCTTGGCATCTTTGGTGTCTAGCCAAGCTCTAAGTGTCCCACAGCCCCTGCTTCAGCTGTCTTCATGGCCGTTCAAACAAATTGTTCTTATTTGCCCATTCCACCAGGGGAAGTCTTCACATGCTTGGAGTAGACATCCCCCTAACTCACCAATGGATTTGAGACCCCCTGATTACCCTTGAGCTGTTTTAGCCTGTCAGCCAAAACTGTTTACCAGGTTGTGGCTGCTGTGCATGCTACAGTTTCTTGGAGCCACAGAGTGGGTAGAACATCTGGGCACCAAAGTGGAAAGCAGCCCCAAAAAGGGCTCTGTAGTCATCACAACAGACGTACCAGTCCTCCCTGAACACACTATACACCCCATATGATTTATACTATACACTGAATATCCTTGTGTGGGGAGACTTTGATCTTACAGTCTAGTAGTAGGGAATATGATTTGAGCTCAGATAGCTAGAATACAAGAGTGACTGTGCTAAGTGCTAGAAGAGAGACAGAAAGTATGATAAGGATTTAGAGAAAGGGAAGAGCAAATCTGGTTGATTAAAACAAGCACAGAGGTGTTGGTGATAGGGTAATCTAGGCAGGGGAAACAGGATAAGTAAAGTCCAATAAAAAGAAAAATACTGGATGTGAAGCTCATTTGACTAGATTATAGGAGTAATGAAAGGTTAGGTAGTTTGGGCCATTTCATGGAGGTCATTGGATGAGTCTAAATTCCATTCAGTAGGCAATAATTACTGGAGGCTGTAAATGGAAACACCAGTTAGAAGGCTATTTCAATAATTCAGAATCATGATAAAGCTACACTCTTTTTAACTTCAACAAAGTTGAAGGTAATGGAGAATAAAAACAGAGGCTCTTTTAGGTATAAATGAAGCATACCACACCTAGGATGGGATTCTGAGTCCCTGAGTGCCTCAGTAGCACACGAAAAGGCAAGCTGAGACAATGAATTTGCCCGAGGGCATAGACTGACTTAGTTTGTCTCTAACCATTTTACATGAGATCCAACCTGAATCTAGGAAATGTAACAGGGATGGCATTAAGTCAGGGCTGATCTAATCTAGCTCTGAACCAGGAAGAACCACCAAACACCTCTGGTCTGGGAGATGATAAAATTCTTAGGTGAGAATCTGGGGGAACAGAACTGCAGTGGCTTCTCACCAATCCTAGTAAGGATCTCTGCCATTTTTTAAAGAGTACTCTACCTGAAAAGAGGACCAATTGAAAGAACACAATAACATCCAACCAAATCTGAGACCTTGGTGAAATATACAGCTACCTACTGATGAACAAGGCCAAGTGATCCAGTAAATCAGCTCATCCAGCACAGATATGACAATGCCCTCTGAGGAAAGGGCTGAGTAACCTATCCAGCCCAGACCTAGCAAAAGCTATGATCTTCAAGAAGCCAAGGTAGAAACCTGCCCAGCCCTGCCTGGCAATAGATCAATTTGTACAGCAGAAATAACATACCCTGTAAGGAAAAAGTCTATCTGAGAGATCAAGTCAATTTAGCACCAACATCAGTGGATTTTAAGGATGGAGGGAAGGGAAAGGGAACAGAACTGGCATTTATTAAGTGCCTGGTGCCAAGTACTGTGCACTTTACAAATATTATTTCCAAATATTATTTTTCTTTACAAATATTTACAATTTTTAAATAAATATTTAATTTGATTTAAACAACAATCCTGCAAAGTCAGTACTATTATTATCATCTCTACTTTACAATTAAGGAAATTGAGACAAAGGTTAGTGATTTTCACAGAATCACACAGCTAGAAAGTGTCTGAGCTGTGATTGGACTTCAGATTCTTCTGACTCTAGATTTGGTCTGTGGAGTTTGGATTCAGTCAAAGGACAGCACTTGAGGATCTAGAGGGTCACATATGGCCCCAAGACCACAGGTTCCCCACCCGTGCTCTAGAGTCTGTCCTCTATCCACTGCACTACCTATCACAGTGCATACTCAACTGTCCAAAAGTGAACTATGTGAAGACTCTAGAGAAGAATGGACATCAAGGTTTTGTAGTTACAGAGCTATGAGTTTCTTATATGTCTTCCATATGTGTGTCCCACTACCATTGTTCTTTAAGTTTGTTCCTCATCTTCCCCAACCCCAGGATCTATGTATCACTATAGGAAAGATTGCGTAGGGTTGAGGTGGGGTGAAGGTGGGAGGAAATGTTTTGTAACTATTTATCTTCTTAAGCCATCTGAGTAAATGTCTTCCCTAAGAGTTAATTGTTAATAGGAATCCTGTCAGTAGGGGTTCCTAAACTAAAGTGTTAGGATTAGTCACTCACAGGGTTAACCCTGCCTGAGGCAGCAATTACCCCTCTGGGGACACAACCTGTGCATGCCAATGTGAATCATGAGAAGAGACCAGAGTGGTTTCTTACAAAGATTTGAACTATTTTGGTAGCAGTGTGAGTGGAAAAGAGGGAATAAGCATAAAATAACATAATTAGAGTCTATAGGACTTAGTCACTGACTGAATGTGGTATATGAGGGAGAAGCAAGAATAAAAAATAATTCTAAAATTTACAAGCCATGGTCATTGAAGTAACAGGGATGCCAATAACAGAAATAGGGAAGTCAGGAAGACATGCTTGTTTGAGTAAGAAAATGATGTCTGCTTTTTTTCCCAGGGCCACCTGACAGCAATCTCACAATGTCAACCTTCCCAACTCCCCTTTCACCATTGACATTTATTTCCTTTTGGAAGCTAAAAATATTAGGACTCATATGATAATCAGAATGGTACTATAGGGCAATCCAGCAATTTGCCCTTGTCATTCTTTTTCCTGAGATTATTCCTCCTTCTTTCTCTTTGTTGTTGTTATCATCTTGTCTTACAACCACATCTTTATCACTTTCGATGGTGTGAGTCTAGCTTGTCATATTATTCACCTTTGTGGATATGCTCTTGATAGCCAGTCAAAAAAATATTTTGCCTGGAACCTTCCCTCTGTATAACAGGAAACACTGGTTTAAAACAAATGTCTTGATTAAAAGTTTCATAGAGTGGAAAGAGTCCCCTTGCAAATAAAAATGAATTAATTCCTTCTTGTAGAAGGTTTTGGCCCTAGTGAATAAGAGCCGGAAGGGAAAATAAGGTCAGGTAGAATCAGCACAAGCCACATCTCCTCCTCCACACACTCAGGCAGTCAGGGGAGCTGTCAGCATGGTAATAGAGAATGCAATAATAAGAGAGCAAAGGTAACTATTATCAAATTTAAAAGCCAGAGGCAGAGATGACTCTGATATTGGTGAGCTGTTTGACCTAAGCTATGTGCCTTGCCATAACTAAGGCAACTTCTTGCAGCATAGTTGTGACATAAATTACAGATGTGATATATGTACTCAGGCCAAAGAAATGGGCTCTGTCCTTCTCCCACCTCTATCCCCAGATTCAGGATGCTTGGTCCTTAATATGCAGTATATGTATGTATGCATGCATACATTTACTGTTCTATGTCTCCAGATTAGTCCCCAGCGTTACTTACCCCAGCTATGTGCTCATGGGAAAGTGGAGCTCCTTGGGTAGGGGATCCAAACATCTTTGTTTATTTTTGAACAGAAGAAAGGAAATAGGAAACCATCTTGGAATAGACGACGAAGAGAAGTGGTCATTGATAAAACCTGACCTTAAGTTCAGATAGTACATTAATAGGTTGCAAGGCTCCTCTTATTTCCACCTCAAGAAATAAGACTCACATAAGACAGCAATTTGCATTTCCCAAGATTTTTGCCAATGGAAACTTGCTAACCAACTTTCAGATATGTTGATGTTTGGGCATTGTGGCCAAAACAGCTGTGGGACCAACACCTGTGCATAAGAACAACTCACAAGCCATAAGGGTTCATGCACCCAAATCTTACTGAGTAGCCATGACCACTCCATGTACCTAATTTCCCCATATAGTTCCAGCTTTCCATTTCTGACCCCTTAACTTCAGTTTCCTAGTAGCACTTCCTCTAGCTCCCTTGCAGAAAATACTGCATCTGGTGCACTGCCTTTCCCTTGGATGGGTGACTCAGCCTTCACAACCCTGCTTGGCATTAACTGCTGGCGCCATCCAAAAGACAAATTGCTGCCAAAGCTATGGACACAGCCCTTCCCCCAGTGGCCCACACAGATGACTCCAATTGTGACTCTGTCTACACAAATCAAATTCAGACTTCTGAACCTGTTATTGGACAGGTTTGGGAGCAGGCAGAGGACTGAATTATCCAAACTGGCAGTCCATCTGAATAAAAATTCAGTGGAAAATTCTCAACTCACTACTTCATTCTGTCTGTGTTGACACAGGGAGAAGGCCCTTTACCCAAGAGACAACATCTTGCATTTCTTGATTCACTGGAAATTGTCTTGGAAGCTGGTGAAGCGGTAGGCAGCATTTGTTATTTTCTCAGTTGAAAAGTCAAGGCAGAGGTGTTGGGTCTTTTTTTCTTTTAATTTGCTCTTGCTGGATAATTTGTCTAAAAAATTAAATTAAGAAAAATTAATTAGAAATCTCTGTGAAACCCAGACATATTTTTATTAATAAACATTGTTTTAAAATAGATTTGTATTGATATCTTTTGTTTTATATCACCTACATTTCCCCCTGTATTTTTTCCTCATTCTTTCTCTCTCTCTCTCTCTCTCTCTCTCAAAGAGCCATCCCTTACAGCAAAAAAATTTTTTTTGTAAAAGAAAGAAGAAAAAAAGAGGAAAGAGAGAGAAAATTCAGCAAAATCCATTAACAAATTGAAAAAAAAATCTAACATTATACACAATGTTCCATACTTTCTTATGTGCAGCCAACCTCTTTCTTTGTAATTTTGTGACATTCATTTTAGATTGTTTTGTGAGGAAACATCTTGAGGCTGGAGTGTAAAGCTCATTTTTGCTGGATAGTGAGGAGGGCTAAAGGAATCAGGGAGAAAAACTGAGGAGTGGTGGGAGATAGATGCAATAAAGGATAGAGCCAGACTAGGGAGGGTCTCGAAATCCAGAAAGAAAAGTTTGGACTTTATCTTAAGGTCAAAAGGGAGCCACTGGAAGCTTCCATAGCCCAGAACTGATCAAATTAAAGATTTCACAAAGATTGACCTGGGGGTGATATATAAAAATGTACTAAAGGAGTGAGACTGGTTAAGCAAGTATTGCAATAATTAAGGAATGAGGTAATAAGGGCCTTGTCTAGAGTGGTGACTGGAATGGAATAGAAAAAGAATAGAAAAGAAAGGATGATTTTAAAAGATATAATGAAGATTAAAATGACAGTGCTTATTAATTACTTGGATGAGGGGAGATAGACACTGTATGTATATATAATATATATTCTTTTTCCATGCACATATTTTTTGCCTTGTTTTCTTCCCCATTGCAATATAAGCTCCTATGAGGGCAGCGGTGTGTTTTTTTGCAATTCTTTGCATGCCTGGCACATGGCAGACACTTTTTAAAAATGTTCATTTAATTGAATTCAATTGAGCACAATCAGTAGAAATATAGGACAAATGATGGGGATATAGTTCTGGGGAGAAAATCATTAATTCAGTTCAGTTTTAAGGTGGTGATGGGAACATTCAAGAGGAAATGCCTTGCATAGAGCTGGAAGTAAAATTCATATGAATTAGCCTAAGAAAGTGATTTCTGATAGAGGTCCTAGTGGAATATTTGAGAGAAGGGAAACAGACCTGTGATTTCATCAGTGTGAAGAATTCTTGATAAGAAATTGTGGCTACTATTCTACAGTTTATAAATTTAGACAGTGAACTGGGTCATCATAAGGTTCAGTCACTTGTTCAAGATCACAATGTGCAACTACAAGTAGGATTCAAACCTAGGTCACCAAAACTAACCTCTATTCAACCTCATTCATGCTATGGTAGCCCAACAGCATTTTATATTTGCATAGCATTTTTAAAGTCTATAAAGTAAATTCAAACATGATCTTAAAAAAATCACTGAATTGAAAGAGTCCTCATAAGTTATCAAATCCTACTTACCTTTACCTAACCAAGAATCCTCTCTATCGCAATGGTATCTAAATGGTTTTTCCCCCAAGCACCTGTATTAGTGTATGTGGATAGATAGATAGATAGACAGATAGATAGATAGATAGATAGATAGATAGATAGATAGATGGATATAGATATAGATATAGATTAGAGATAGATATACACACATTTATATATGTATACATGTATATACACATATATACACGTGAGTATGTATATGCATGTATAGATAGATAGATAGATGGGTAGATGGATAATAGGT
>CM053587.1:226420834-226438506 GCA_028646515.1 Pseudochirops corinnae
GTTGTAACCAATGAGTGAACAATGGGGAAAAAAGAAAGAAAACCAAACATGAAAAAGAACTACAGCATGTAGATTGCTTCAGTCTCCATTTAAACTCTGTTCTTTCTAGATCTTTCTCTGAATGTAGACACCTCCTTCCATGCTGAGACTTGTAGAGTTGTCTTATACCTGTGCGTTGCTGAGAAGAGTCCAGTTCATCAGGGGTGGTCATCATACATACCATGTGTCTGTCATTGTGTACAAATTTCTCCTGGTTCTGCTTGAAGGAGTTATTTAGACACCAAAAAACCAAATCCCAAAACCAGTAAGCCTATTCCATCACAGCACCAAAGATATTCATAATAACACTGAGAGCCATGCCATCCTTCAGCCTTCCCACAAACCAATACAAGATCAATATTTACTCACAAACTCTCTATGTCCTTGCCTGAGCATCCTCCCCTCCCAACCTCCGGTAAGCTCTGACCAGCTTCCTGTGGGCTCTGCTTCCCTTCAGCAAACTCCTCCCACCATGGGCTCCATGTGACCACATTCAGCCTATCAGGGGGCAGAGTTTATCTTCCCAGCAGGGAAGCTTCCTGTGGGCTCTGCTCCACCCTTCAGCAAATTCCCTCCTTTATAGGCTCCATGTGACTACATTGTCAATTGGAGGCAGAGTTTACTTTTGAAGTAGGGGAGGTCTTCAAACTCCCCCCCTAGTCTATTAAGGGGCAGAGAAGATCTTCAAATTCCCATTCCCATTACAGGATTTTAGGCAAGGAATTTCACCCCCCCTGTGCCTCAGTTTCCTTCATCTGTAAAAGGAAGAAGTTGAACTAGATCATGATCTGAAAGGTCTTTCCCATCCTTAGTTGCCAAATCTACAATGTATGATACCTGTTACAACTTTTTTGATCTGTTTCATAGACTAAAGATCATCTTCCCTGAGAGTCTATAGAGAAAACAGAAGAAAAATAAGAATTGCTTTGTTCTACCTCATCTATATAATTTATTATTATTATTATTATTTTCCTGTCCATCTCCAGCTCTGGTCATCCATTTCTGGATCTTCCTCATTCTCCTTATATAGGTGCTTTTAAAACTCTCTCTCTCTCTTTCTCTGTCTCTCTGTCTTTCTCACACACACACACACACACACACACACACACACACACACACACTTGTATTCACTCACAGCCTCAATAAGCTTATTATGACATTTGGTTGTGCTGGAGCCAGTTCATACAAAATCATGAGAGTCTGTTGTTAAATTTTCAGTCTGAGGGAGTGCAGAGCCAAGATGGCATCATAGAGGCAGGAATTCACCTGTACTTGCCCACATTCCCCTCTGATACCTTTAAAATAATGCCTCAAAATTAATTCTAGAGTGACAGAGCCAACAAAAGGTCAGGGTAAAACAACTTTCCAGCCCAAGACAACTTGGGAGGTCAGCAAGAAAGGTCTGTTACACCAGGGTGGTGGTCAAGCCTGGAACATAGTACAGGGCTGCCATGGCCATACCAGCAACAGCAGGCTTTCAAAGTATCTATAGCAACAGCAGCAACTTCCAGAGCTCTTAGCCTACAGATGATAAAGGGATCAGACAACTCATCAGAAAGAGAATACAGGGGACTCTTTGCTGTCTTTGGGTACAAGACCCTGTTGCATTGCCTATACACAGTTCCAGGGCAAAGAGAAGCACTGATGCACTAGCACTTACTGCCACAGGGGGACCAGGGGTCCTGGTCACAGTTCCAGGGTGGAGAAGAGTGCTTATAGTTGGTCACAAGGGAGCAGGGGCCCTGGTCTCAGTTCTAAGGCAGAAAGGAGCACTAGTGCTTGTAGTCACAGGAAAGCAGGGAGCCAAGTCACACTCCCAGGGCCAAAAGGAGCAATAGCACTTGTAGTCACAGGGGAGTAGGGGCTCTGGTAAAAGTTCCAGGGCAGAAAAGAGAACGTGTGATTACTCACGAGGAAGTGAGGTCCCTGGTCTCAGTCCCAAGGTACTTGTGGCTGCAGGAGAACAGGGTATCTAGTCATAGTTCCAGGGCCAAGAGGAGCATTGGCACTTGTGGTTACAGGGAAACAAGATTCCTTCTTGGGTAAAAGCTAGAGAATAGAAAAGGAAAGCAATGACTACATTTCTCCTTAAATCACACTACTTTGGAAGCACTGAAAATTTAAAGGTGTCACCCCCCCACCCCCACCTATCCCCGAACTAGCTTTGAAAACAGGCACATAAAAAAACCCTAAATCTTGGGACAGTGCCCCCTCCAGCTCATGAGCAGAGTCAAAATTTAACATAAAATTAAAAGTCAAGAAAAAGACTGGGGGAAAATGGTGAAATGACAAAAGAGAACCTGACCGAAGAAAGCTTGAGTGGTGGCAGGGAATATCAAGACACAAAATCAGAAAATGACAATCATGTCAAAACAGCTACAAGCAAAGCAACAAAGAAAAAAAATATAAATTGGACATGAGCCCAACAATAATTCTTGGAGGAGTTCAAAAAAATATTTTTAAATCAAGTAAGAGAGATAAAGGGAAAATGGGGAAGAAAATTAGAGTGATGAAAGAAAATTATAAAAAGAGAATCAATAGCTTGGTAAAAGAGGCACAAAAATATACTGAAGAGAAGAACTCATTAAAAAGCAAAATTGGCCAAATAAAAAAAGAGGTACAAAAATTCACTAAAGAAAATAGTTCCTTAAAAATTAAAATTGGGCAAGTGAAAGCTAATGACTTCATGAGAGAGCAAGAAATGACAAAACAAAGTCAAAAGAATGGAAAAATTAGAAGAAAATATGAATTATCTCATCAGAAAAACAATTAACCTGATAGATTAAGAAGAGCTAATTTAAGAATTTTTGTGCTATCAGAAAGTCATCATTAAAAAAAAAAAAGCCTAGACATCATATTTTAAGAAATTATCAAGGAAAACTGCCCTAATATCTTAGATCCAGAGGGAAAAATAGAAACTGAAAGAATCCACTAATCACCTCCTGACAGAGATCCCAAAATGAAAACTCACAGGAATATCATAGCAAAGTTCCAGAGCTCCCAGGTCAAGGAGAAAATACTGCAAACAGCCATAAAGAAATAATTCAAATATCGTGGAACCATAGACAGGATCAAACAAGATGTAGTAGTTTCCACTTTAAAGGATTCCAGGACTTAGAATATGATATTTCAGAAGGCAATGGAACTAGGATTACGAAAAAGATCTACCTAGCCAGCAAAACTGAGCAATTCTTTAGGGGGAAAAATCGATATTTAATAAAATAGAGGACTTTCAAGCATGAGTGATGAAAAGACCAGAGTTGAATAGAAAATTTGAATTTGACATAGAAGACTCAAGAGAATGATAAAAAAGAAAAAAGTAAACTTGAAATAAAAATCATAAGAGATTCAATAAGGTTAAACTATTTGCATTTCTATATGGGAATATGATACTTTTAACTCCTAAGAATTTCATCCTTATTAGGGTGGTTAGAAGGAATATACATACAGAGGGAATTGTTGTGAGTTGACTATAATTGGATGATTTTTTAAAAATAAAATTAAGAGGTTAGAAAGAGAGATTCACTAGGAAAAGGTGAAAGGCAGAGGAAGAATAGGGGAAATTATTTCACATAAAAGATGCACAGAAAGAAAAGCCTTTATTGTGGAGGGTGATAGGCAATGCTTAAACCTTAATTTTATCAGAATTGACTCAATGAGGGAATAACATACATACACAATTGAGTACAGAAATATCTTACCCTACAAGGATGTAGGAGAGGAAGGGGTTGTGGGGTGAGGGAGGGGGTGTGAGGGAGTGCTGATAGACAGAATATTAAAGGAAGTAATGATCAAAAGCAAAACAGACATTTAAGAAGGGATGGGGGGAGGCAGGGAGAAAGGATAAATGGGGAAAATAGAATGAAGGAAAATACACAATCAGTAATCATAACTGTGAATGCAAATGGCATGAACTCACTCATAAAATGGAAGTGGATAGGCAAAATCCAATACTATGTTGTTTACAAGAAATACACTTGAAAGAGAGAGGCACACAGAGTACAAATAAGGCTAGAGCAGAATCTATTTTGTTTCAGCTGAGATTTAAAAAAAAAAAAGCCAGGGCAGCTAGGTGGCACAGTGAATAGAGTACCAATCCTGGAGTCAGGAGGACCTCAGTTCAAATCTGGCTTTGGACACTTAACACTTACTAGCTGTGTGACCTTGGGCAAGTCACTTAACTGCAATTGTCCTACTTTCCCCCCTCCAAAAAGAAAAAAAATCAGGGATAACAATCATGATCTTAGGCAAAGCAAAAGCAAAAATTGACTTAATTAAGAGAAACAGGAGGAAAATTGCATTTTTCTTAAAGATACCATAGACTTTGAAGTAATATCAATACTAAAATATATGCACCAAATGGTATAACATCTAAATTCTTAGAGGAAAAGTTAAATAAGTTATAGGAGGAAATATACAGTAAAACTATACTAATGGGAGACCTCTGCTTTCCTTTCTCAGAACTAGATAAAGCTAACAAAAAACAAAATAAAGAAGAAAGAAGTTAAGGAGATGAATAGAATTTTATAAAAGTTAGATATGATAGACATCTGGAGAAAATTGAATGGGAATAGAAATAAGTTTGCTTTTCTCTCAGTTGTACACGTCACCTACACAAAAACTGACCATGTATTAGGACAAAAAAACCTCAAAGGCAATTGCAAAAAAGCAGAGATATTAAATGCATTCTTTTTAAGCAATAGACAATACAGTCAATAAAGGGCTATTGGAAAATAGATTTAAAATTAATTGGAAACTAAATGATATAATCCCAAACAATAAGTGTATCAAAGAAAAATCACAGAAATAATCAACAATCTCGTTAAAGAGAAAGACATCTATGACAATGACAGCACACCAAAATTTGTGGGATGTACTTGGTGCAGAACTTAGGGAAAAATTTATATTTCTAAATGCTTACATCAATAAAATAAAGCTATAAACTAATTTCATGAAAAAAATAATAAAATAGAGACATCATTGGTTAATTTAACTTAAAAAAGGAAAAGGAAAAAGAAAACCAAATTACCAGTATCAAAAATGAAAAAGATAACACCACCAGTGAAGAGGAAATTAAAACAATTATTAGGACCTATTTTGCCTAATTACATGCCAATAAATCTAGCAACCTAAGTGAAATGAATGGATATTTACAAAAACATAAACTGATCAGATTAACAGAAAAGGAAATAGAACAATTAAGTGACTCTTTCTTCAACTTCAAGAGTTGAAGAAACCATAAATGAGCTCCCTAAGGGAAAAAAAAATCTAAGAGGACCAGATGGATTCACAAGTGAATTCTACCAAACATTTAAACAATAATTAATTCAGATACTATATAAACTACTTGGAAAAATAGGCAAAGGAGTCCTACCAAATTGCTTTTATCATACAAATAAGAGCAAAAAATAAAGAAGAGCAAAAAAATAAAGAAGACTACAGATCAATTTCCTAATACAGCAATTTATCGCAAAGATCATACATTGTGACCAGGTGGGATTTATACTAGGAATGCAAGACTGGTTTAGTATTAGGAAAACTATCAGCATAATCGACCATATCAATAACAAAAATGACCAAAAAAATCATATGATTATCTCAATAGATGCAGAAAAAAAGCTTTTAACAAAATACAACATTCATTCCTATTAAAAATACTAGAAAGTATAGGATTAAATGGAGCTTTCCTTAACTAATAAGTAGTATCTATATAAAACCATCAGTAAGCATTGTCTGTAAAAGAGATAAGCTAAAAATTTTTCCAATAAGATCAGGGATGAAACAAGGATGCCTATTATGACCATTTTTATTCAGAATTGTAATAGAAATATTAGCAATAGCAATAAAAGAAGAAAAAAATTGAAGGAATTAGAATAGGTAATGAGGAAGCAAAATAATCACTCTTTGTAGTCAATATGATAGTATACTTAGAGAATCCTAGACAATCAACTAAAAAGCTAGTAGAAATAATTAACAACTTCAGCAAAGTTACAGGGCATAAAATAAACCCATATAAACCATCAAGATTTCTATATATTACCAATGAAATCCAACAGGTAGAAATAAAAAGAGAAATTCCATTCAAAATAACTGCAGATGATATAAAATACTTGGAAATCTGCTTCCCTAAACAAACCCAGAAACTATATGAACACAATTACAAAACACTTTTCCCACAAGTAAAGACAGATCTAAACAATTGGAGAAATATTAATTGCTCATGGGTTGAGACATGATAAAAATGCCAATGCCTAACTTAATTTGCTTATTCAGTGCCATGCCAATCAAACTACCAAAAAAAATATTTTATTGATCTAGAAGAAATAATAACAAAACTCTATCACCTGGAAGAAGAAAAGCTCAAGAATGTCAAGGAAATCAATGAAAAAAATATGAAAGAAGGTGACCTAGTAACACGAGATCTCCAGCTATATTACAAAGAGATAAAAAGGTATAACATAAAATGGATATGTGATTTAGACATGAAAGGTGATAACGTAAGTAAATTACGACAGCATGGAAAATTTTACCTGTCAGATCTATGAAGAAAAGAAAAGTTTATGACTAAACAAGAGATAAAAAGCATTGTGAGATATAAAATGGATAATTTTGATTAAATTAAATTAAAAGGGTTTTGCACAAACAAAACCAATGAAGCCAAGATTAGAAGGAAAATAAGAAAATAGGGAGGAAATTTTACATCAAGTCTCTCTGATAAAGGCCTCATATCTCAAATATATAGAGAAGTAAATCAAATTTATAAGAATATGAGTCATTTCCCAATTGATAAATGGGCAAAGCCTATGAACAATTTTTAGAAAATATCAAAGCTATCTTTAGTCATATCAAAATACTCTAAATCATTATTGATTAGAGAAATGCAAATTAAAGCAGCTCTGAAGTATATCTTGCATCTATTAGACTGGTTAAATGACAGAAAAGGAAAACAACAAATGTTGGAAAGAATGTGAAAAAGTTGGAACACTAATGCAATGTTGGTGGAGTTGTGAACTGATCCAGTCATTCTGGAGAGCAATTTGGAACTGTGCCTTAAGTGCTATAAAATTTGACCCAGCAATACCATTAGTAGGTCTGTATCCCAAAGAGACCAAAAGAAAAAGAAGAGGAACTATATGTATAAAAACATTTATAGCAACTTTTTTGTGGTTACAAAAATTGGAAATTGAGGTGATGCCCATCATTTAAGGAATGACTGAATGAGATATGGTATATAATTGTGATGGAATACTATTATGCTATAGGAAATGATGAGTTAGATGCTTTCAGAAGAACCTGGGAAAACTTATATGAACTGATACTCAATGAAGTGATCAGAATCAGGAAAACATTGTACACAGTAACAATAACATGGTATGATGATTAGCTGTGAATAATTTGAGATATTCTGAGCAATACAACGATCCAAGACAATTCCAAAGGATTTATGGTTTTAAAAAACATGCTACCTCCCTCCAGAGAAAGAACTTGATGGAGTCTAAAGCATAGTTTTTTTTTTCTTGAGGTTTGTTTTTTTTAATATGTGTTTTGTTGTTCTGTCGTTTTTTAGTCATGTATGACTCTTCAAGACCCCATTTAGGGCTTTCTTGACAAAAATACTGGAATGGTCTGCCATTTCCTTCTACAACTCATTTTACAAGTGAGGAACCAAGTTAAATTTTTTTAAAGTGGTTTGCCAAGGATCACAGAGCTACCAAGTGTCTGAGGCCAGATTTGAACACACAAAATGAGCCTTTCTGACTCCAGAGCCAGCTCTCTATATACTGCTCCATCTGGTTGCCCCTAGGTTTTTTTTTGTTTTTGTTTCTGTTTTTTTTGCAACAAGGATAATATGGAAATATGTTTTGCATGATTGTGCATAAATTACCTATATCAAATTGCCTACCATTTCAGGGAGGGGGGCAGAGAAGTAGGAAGGGAAAGAATTTGTAGTTAAATGTTTTTTAAATAAATATTAAAACATTTACATGTAATTGATAAAAATGAAATAAATATAAAAATAATAAATACCTTTTCAATTTGAGTACTACATCTTGGAAATGGGCAAAAGCTACAAATCAGGGCTTGATTTGTTGTTTTGTTTATTGTCTAGGCTTATGAAAGTGATGAAGAAAATATTAATAATGAAGATTAAATTTAAGTGTGTTTCGTGTATACTTTTATTTTGGAGAACTAGCTATTAATCATTTACCACCACACCACTCACTTCCTTAGCACATCTGAAACTCTTCTGTGTTCTTCTTTTATATTCATCCTCCATTACCTTCTCTTGCCTTCTACCAACGTATGAATTGCTTAATGTGTTCCCTGTATATCCACTTTAGTATACGTAGACAGTTCCCACTATTATTCTTTAGATTAAATTGTATTTGTGTCATTAGAATTTCATCATAAAAACCTACCCAATTCTTTTCTACCTCATCACATTTTTTCCCCTTTCTCTAAATCCTTTATATTCTACTCTCCCAAAATTAGTTTTATATAACGGAAAGAGTACTAAATTTAGACTCAGGAGACATAGGCTTGAATTCTGGTTTTGCCATTTGTTATCTATATGACCCTGGGCAAGTCAATTTACTTATTTAAGTCTCAGATCCCTTACCTATAAAATGGTGAGATTGGAGTAGTTATTCCTTAAGTTGCCTTCTTGATATAATTAGATTACTTAATAATAATCCTACGAATTTAAGCAAGGCAAGACAGCAAACATTTAGGTAACAAGAATCTAGGGTACTCATAAGGCTATGTCTACTGTTGGGGAATTCCTCAAGCCAGAAGGCCTAAGATTCTCCAACACTCAGAACAAAGGAAGCTACACGTGTATTTAGGGATTTACACAACCTTAGAGTGACATTACAAGCCAAATGTAAGTTCAATTAGCCTATCAAGTGAGACTCCCTGGTCTCTTTCCTTTTTGGGGAAGGTTATAGAATGCGAAAAGGACGTCATGACTTTGAGGGGGAAATATGTTAATGTTGGGGTTATAACATGTCAACCATGAGGTTTCAGGAGTTGCCAAAGATCAGATTTTTTTTTCAGGAGTGATTTTATAGTTATACCTATCAGAATATATTGGTGGGGCAAGAGAACCACACAATAAAGAGGGTCTCCTTCAAAATAGAATCAACCTGTTGTTGAATAAAATACAGCCTCCATTTATACAACCTTGTACCTGTGTTTCTTTGACCTTAAAGATCACTTTTTTTCTGGGGAGGTATTTCCCTAAAACTAATAGTGTACCTCCAAGCCATTTTTCTTTCCTTTGTTACTTACTCCAAGATGAAGTATTCACTTCCCCCAAAGTTCTCATCACTGCTACTTCAGTAAACAGTGCTTTTCTTTGAACCAGACCCAGATTTGTGATGCATTTCCTCAACATCCCATCTAAATTTTCTCTGCTTTTCCCTCAGAATGCTAAGTGGCACAATGCATAGAGTGTTTGGTCCTGGGTCAGTATAATGTAAATTCTAATCTGGCTTCAGACAGGTACTAGCTGTGTGATCTTAGGCAAGTTACTTAACCTATGTTTACCTCAGTTTACTCAACTATAAAATGGGGATGAAAACACCTACCTCACAGGGTTGTTGTGAAGATCAAATGAGAATATTCATAAAGCATTTATCACATTTCTTGGCATATAGTCTGTGCTTCATTAAATGGAGAGAAGGTTTTTGAGAGGGAGAGAGGGATCAGTAATAGCAACAGCAGAAAAAAAGAAGAAAAAAGAGGGAAAGAGGGTCATTGGAGCATTTTTTCTTAATGCACAGAAGAGAATAAAGAAGTTGAGAAGGAGATGCAGACAAGAAGGACATCCTTAAAAGCAGAACATTTATTTTTTTTTTTTTTAGTGCAAGCTATATATAATTGACAGATGTGATTTTATGGTCAATCATATGTAAAAGTTTGCATTTGTCAAGTTTAGAATAACAACAACACACATAAGTATGTATACACACACATGTGTAGTGGTATTTCACTACCCTTTATCTAGTCTGCTCTTTTAAAGTAAAATGTACTCTTTCATAAACATAATTATAGTCCTGAGTCCCAACCCACAAATTGTCAATGATACCTGTGAGGTAAAATTTGCCTCCTTACATTCCATTAGAATGCAAGTTCCTTGAGGACAGAGACTGTTTTTGCCTTTCTCTAGACCCCTCAATACTTAGCACAGTGCTAAGCTGTTACATTAAGATGTCTAGGGGGCAGAGAGAAGTCAGGAAATTGCCTGAGCTTTCCCTAGTTTCCCTCAGAAACAACATGAACTCAAGCCTCTAAATGGATTCTAGACTGACAGAACCCACAAAAAGACAGAATGAAATAATTTTCCAGCTTCAGATAGGAGACTTAGAAAGACTTCAGGAAGGGTCTGTCTCACTTGGGTAAAAGGGAAATGAATGCAGCCCAGTGCAGTGTCCCAGCAAGCTAGCAGGAGGATCTTACCCACAGTACAAATCAGCAGCTAAGGCACCTCAGTCATCCTGGCTCAGCAGACCAGCAGTGAGGCTTCCAGCCTCACTGTGAGTTTAAAGTGAGTTTAAACTCACTTTTTTAAACTCAAGTGAGTTTAAAGTAAAAAATAGAGGAAGATATTTGCCCATTTATTTCTACCAAGTCAAGTACAATACCACAAAAATACTATATACTTTGACTCCAGTGGACCTCTGCTCTTTCTTATGGAGATTTCCCCTCCAATAGAGCAGTTTACAACCTCTATACAGTTAATTCAATATGATTGTTCTCTGGTCTTTCCATAAATCCTTCACAGATGGTTTACTCAATGTGCCAGAGGTCTTCCTCTTCATCTCTTGATATTACATAGAGAAACCAATGGAGCACATTGACTATCTTTTTGATAGCCATAATTCTTGTTAAATGACTGGTCCAGTATAATTTTTCCACTCATATATCCATATCTAAGAATGGTTGGATCAGTTGACAATTCCACCAAAAATGAATTAATGTCTCAATTTTTCTACATCCCTTCCAACATTTGTCACTTTTCTATCATTTTAGCCAATCTAATAGGTGTAAGATAATATCTCAAAGTTGTTTTAATTTGCATTTCTCTAATCAAGTGGTTTTATACAGTTTTGATTTCTTCATTGCCTATTTATATCATTTGACCTTATCAATTGGAAATTGACTTGTATTCTTATAAATCTGACAAAGTTCTTTATATACTTGAGATATCAGACCTTTATCTGAGGAATGGTCTATAAAATTTTTCTTCTAGTTTTCTGTTTTTCTTCTAATCTTAGCTACATTGGTTTTACTTTTACAAAACCTTTTTAATTTAATGTAACCAAAATTATCCATTTAATACCTCACAACACTCTCTCTTGTTTATTCATAAACTGTTTACCTATCCATAAGTCTGGTAGGTAATATGTTCCATGTTTTTCTAATTTTCTTATGATATCTCCCTTTGTATCTAGGTCATGCATCTATTTTGACTTTGTCTTAATAAATGGTATAAGATATTGCTCTATGCCCAATTGCGGCCAGACTGTTTTCCAGCTTTCCCAAGAATTTTTACCAAAAAATGAAATTCTTATCCCAAAATGTTAAATATATTGTCAAACATAAGGTTACTGTGATCATTTGCTGATCTTCCACTGGTCTACCTTTCTATTTCTTAGCCAGTACCAGATAGTTTTGATAATTAATGCCTTACAGCATAGTTTAAGATCTGGTATTGCTAAACCTTCTATATTCTTGACCTTTTGTTCTTCCAAATGAATTTTGTTATTATTTTTTCTAGCTTAATAAAATAATTTTTCTGGTAATTTCGTTGGGATGGCACTGAATAAATAGATTAGTTTAGGTAAAATTGCCAGAGTTTTTTTTTCATTATATTGGCTTAGCCTACCCACAAATAATTAATATTTCTCCAATTATTTAAATCTGATCTTATTTATATAGTATTTTATAATTATGTTCATGTAGTTCCTGGGTTTGTTTTGGTAGGCATCCTCCCAGACATTTTACACTGTCTACAATTATTTTAAATGATATATCTCTTACTATCTCTTCTTACGGGGTTTTGTTGTTGATATAAAGAAATGCTGATGATTTGTGTGGGTTTATTTTATATGCTGTTGCTTTGCTAAAATTATTCATTGTTTTCTACTAACTTTTTAGTTGAATCTTTTAGATTTTTGAGGTGTATCATCATATCACCTGCAAAAGATAGTTTTGTGGGGCAGCTAGGTGGCGCAGTGAGTACAGCACCGGCCCTGGAGTCAGGAGGACCTGAGTTCAAATCTAACCTCAGACACTTGACACACTTACTAGCTGTGTGACTGTGAGTAGGTCACTTAACCCCAATTGCCCTCCAAAATGCAAAAAAAAAAAAAAAAAAGATAGTTTTGTTACCTCATTGTCCATTCTGCTTCCTTTAATCTTTTTCCTTGTCTTATTGCTATTGTTAGCATTTCCAACACAATGTTGAATAAAATTGGGGATAGTGAGTATCTTTGTGTTACTCTTGATCTTACTGGGAAAGAATCTAGCTTATTCCCATTACAAATAATGCTTGCTGATGGTTCCATGCTTCTGAGTATTTTTAATAAGAATGAGTGTTGTATTTTATCAAAAGTTGTTCTGCATCTCTTGATATAATCACTGAATTTTGTTCATTTTTTTATTGTTATAATCAATTATGTTTATAGTTTTCTTTATGTTAAACCATTCTTGAATTCCTGGTATAAATGTCACTTTCTTGTAGCTTATTGTATTTTCTTAATTTGGGAGCTTCAAAACTTGGCTGTGATGTGCCTGTGAGTTTTCATATTGGGATGTCTTTCAAGTGGTGATAGATTGATTTTTTTTTTGTTACTATTTCTATTTTACTCTCTTGTTCTAGACTTTCAGTACAATTTTTCTTAATTATTTCTTATAATATCATACCTGGACTCTTTTTTTAACATGACTTTCAAGTAGTGCAATAATTCTTATATTGTCTCTGCTTGATATGTTCTCCAGATCAATTGTTTTTCTAGGGAGATGTTTCAAATCTCTTCTATTTTTTCACTTCTTGAAATTATGTTTTATTACTTCTTGGTGTCTTATAACATCATTAGCTTCCCTTGTCTGATTCTAATCTTTAAGAAGTTATTTTCTTCCTTAAGTTTTTGGATCTCTTTTTCCTGTTGGTTGACTTTCTTTTCATAATTTTCTTGATTTCTTGGATAGCTCTTACTTTTTTTTTCTGAATTTTTCCTCAATCTCTCTTATTTTATTTTTAAAGTCCTTTTTAAGTTCTTCAAAGAACTCTTTTCAGACTTACAACTACTTTACATTTTTTTAAGTAGGAGTAATTTTTTTTTTAACCCCACTATCTTCTTCTGAGTATGAACCCAAATCTTCTCTATCCCCAAAGTAACTATCTATAGTCAGATTCTCCTTTGCTTACTTTTTTTTTTTTTTTGGCAGTCAGGTTCTTGTTCAGAGGTGTGGGGATGATGTTTCAAGCTTATGAGTTTTCTGAGATCTGGCAAGGGATCCAAACTCAGACACTTCTCTCTGGCCCTGAAGCACAGCTAGGACCCCTAGTCATGTTGTCGCTGTAAACTCTCTTGGTCCTTGTAGCTGCAGCTGCAAACTTCCTGCAGCTGCAAACTTCCTGCAGCTGCAAACTTCAGCTCACCCCTCTAACCCTGGAACTGAAACCAGGGACTCCACTCTCATACAAGTGCCCACAGCCAGCAGGGTCCCTGCTTCTCTGCCACCACACTCACCATCTGTGTGCCCACTCCTCCTCACCCACAGCTACAGCCCAGGACAGCATCTGGTCAACATAACTGTGCTGGGATCCCATGACAGCAGAGAATCCTTCAGTCTTCCCTTACTCAGGGTGGAAGTGCTGCCCTATCCAGCTGTCCCAGGGCTTGTTGTTTGTTGATTCAACAGAGTGTGCCTGGAGGTGTTTGCACCTCAATCTGCCCCTGGAAGTTAGATCTTTCCTAAAGTCCTCTCAAGTTGTCTTAGGGAGACAACTGCTTTCCCTGCTCCTCCCCCAACTTTTAATCATTTCTGGCATTCAAAGTACACTTTGAAGCAATGCTTTGCCTTGTTTGTGGGGGAATTTTGGAGAGCCCAGTATTTCTACCATCTTCCCAGAATATTCTTCTGGAAACAAGAAAAAATGATAAATAGCAGAGAAGAAACAGAATTGCTGAAGTTTTGCTTTGCTGCTTCTCTCTGCCAAAGAAAATCATCTTTGGGCTACTTTTAGTAAAGAACAGAACCAAATATGGCTAATAAGGAGTTTATACTCAAGATAAGGAGATACTAAGAGAGAACGTCTAACTGACCTTAATGACTACAGATCACTTGACCCAAAAGAAATATGTACTTCAGGGCACTGAAACAACACAGATATAGTTGTTAAGATCCTTTCATTGATCTTTGAAAAGTTTTGCAAAATGAGAGCCACAGCACAGGACTGGGAAAGGGCAAACGTTACCAAGATTTTTTTGTTAGTTTTTACAAAGGGATATCTGATAGTCATTTCAAAGTTGTAGCAAAAGTAAACAAACTAGCATTTCCCTCAATATTTATGGGACATCCTCTCCCTAGAAGAGTACTTCACCTCAGTCTCTAGAGTAGGCTGAAAACTTAGCTCAATTGCTATAGTCTCAGTCCTTAGTCCCACCATGTTCATGCCCAGGTGTAGCATGACTAGTGAGTGATACAATCTACTGGCTCTCCACAGATTTCTCTTTACTCTTTGAGGCATCAATGGTACACCAGCCAAAGAAAGTGACCTGGAACACCAGTATGCCAAGACATCCACTGAAATTTCCCATCTCAATAGGTTGAAAAAGCTCTATCCCCTAATCCTATAAAGAACAAATGAAAATGCCAAGGACCAAGACCTTTTCTTGGGGGTCATACGACTTCCAAGTGGAAGTAGGCCCTGAGGCCTTTCCTCTCATGATATAGTCTCTAACTAGATTCCATTAAAGGAAGAGTCACTGAGCTCCTCCAAATGTGAATAAGGCCAAAAAGCTTCAATTGAAATAAAGGGAAGAAAGGGGCATCTGCAATTCATAATCCAGGGAACCTGACTTTGATTCTTGGCAAAATTCTAGAATATAGTATAAAGAGATAGTGAACATGTAGAAAAGAAATAAGTGACCAAAAATGCCAGAATGGTTCAACAAAAAGACTTCATGCTAAGCTAGCTAACTTCACTTGCTTCTTTTAAGGGTTTACTAGACTGGCAAATGTGGAGAATGTTAGAGATTAGGGTTACTTAGCTATTAACCAAGTATTTGAAAGAGTCTCTCACTTTATTCTTATAGAAAAGAATGTGACAGCAGGGGCTAAAATGCTGGGCCTGTAGTCAGGAAGAACCAATGTCAAATCCAACTTCAGACACTTATTCGCTATGTGACCCTTGGCGAGTGTCTTAACATCTGTGTGCCTTCTTTTCCTCAGCTACAGAATGAGAATGATGACAGCACCTGTCTCTCAAAGCCATAGTGAAAACCTAATGAGACAATATTTGTAAAGCACTTAGCACAGTGCCCCCTACATAGGAAGCATTTAGTAAATCCTTGTGGGAAAAAAAAATGTGGGTGATGCGATAGTGCAATTGATCAACTGACACAAATTGAAGTCATGGTTCAGCATCATCTTTGAATGAAAGTAGGGGGCTCCATGATTTTAGGCTTGATCTTGTTCAGCTGAACATTTTCATGATCATCTCCAGAAAAACATAGATGCCATACTTATCAAATTTACAGGTGACATAGAACTGGGAGAGATAGCTAGCGCATTGGATTTAAAAGTCAGGATCCAAAAAGACCTTTACAATCTATAACACTAGAGCTAACTTCATCATATGAATTTTAATGAGAATTAATATTTCTTCCACTTGGGTTTCTTATACTTTGGGGCTAATTTTTGAACCAAGCAAGCTATGGCAACCAAGAAGTCTAATCTGATTGTAGTTTCCAGTTTAAAAAAAAAGTCACTACATCCAGAAATTAGGAAGTAAAAGTTCTAATATAATCTGCCAAGGGCAGATCATATCTGGAGTACTATGTTCTGAGCATCACATTTTAAGAACACTGATAAGCTGCAGAGGGGGACATCTGGGATGAAAGACTTTGAGGTCATGCCCTGTGAGGATCAATTGAAAGCTGTAGGGATGTTTAGTCTGGAAAAGAACAAGATTTAGGGGAAGGTGATGGATGTTTAACTATTTTCAAGAATTTAAAGGGCTGTCAGGTGGAAGAGGTTTTAAGTTTTTCTGTTTGGCCAAGAGGACAGAGCCAGGAGAGATGGATGTTAATTGCAGAGATTTATATAAGTTTCATAAAAGGAAAATCTTAACAATTAGAACAATACAAAAATAGAGAGGCTGCCTTGAGAATTAGTAGGTTCTTCACTTAGTTGAGGTCTTTAAGTGAAAATTAAATGATTGCTTATCAGGTGCTTTGTGTGGAGAGAAGCCTTTCTTCTCAAAAACTATATGATTCTGTAATATTTCATGTTGTAGTGGGAAGAGTATTGGCCTGGGAATCAGGGGACCTAAATTCAATTTTTCGCTACTCTTTGCTATGATGACCTTAGAAAAGTTCTTTAACCTTTAAAAGCCTGTTTTCTTAGTTGCAAAATGATGCTATCACCTGCTTTCTTACCTCATAGAACCTAGTGAGAAGCAAATTAGATAAAACATGTGAAGGTAATTTTATAACTATAAAGCACTGTTTCAGCATAACTTATTAATCTCTGAGAATAGGTTTAACACTATAGAGGATACAGAGAAAACTCAGTCACCAATTTATTTTCCTAAGTCTTCCTTTCATACTCTACTGACCGAGAGACATTGGGGGAGTTGAAGGTCCTACTCATTGCCCCATATCACTCACACTGGCCTGACTCCAAACTGGAGGGTCCCCTCAGATGCTATCATGTAAAATGGGTCCTTTGGCTACCAGTCCACCCCAGGAGGTAGGGAGAACAGATCCATGCTGCTGTTGCTAGGTGACAAACCTAGAAATGACCACAGCAAATCAATAATAAAACCAGGATTAGAACTACAGAATCACTGAACTGGAAGGAACCTCAAGAGGTCTGCTTTTGCTCTTGTTGCTATGACTTGTTCTCTCCGTCTTGGTTGTTTTGGTTTTGTTTTTTTTCCTGTTCTTTCCTGGAAGAGTTAAGTAAGCTTTTCCCCTTAACCAATATATCCTGTATTTCAAAGAGCAGGCCACAGAAGAGTTTGCCAACTACTTCCCACATGCCAAGTCTTCTGACTATATTTATCTGAATGTACAAATCCCCTAGGGCTGGGTGGACACGATGTCAGGATTTGCTGGCTGGATGCTGCTGTTTGCCTGCTCAGGTGTTCACAAACGCCTGTCCAGTCTGGGTTGAGATTGTTTCCTGCCTTCATAGGAACCACATAAAAGCCCTGAATCTGAATCCAGAAAATTGCCTCAGTGACCAAGTTCATTTGTCATTACCAGTGCCTCTCATTGGTTCTTGCCATTGTATGTATGTCATTTAACCCTCTAGGCCTCAGTTTCCCCATTTGTAAAATGTGAGGGGGTTGGACTAGATCAGTGGTTCCCAAAAGTATTTGCCTTTCTGTCCCT
>CM053587.1:226439006-226470226 GCA_028646515.1 Pseudochirops corinnae
TGGGAAGTATCCTTGTGTGCGTTTTGGAGTTCTAGGATTGGTTTAGAGTCCTATTTTATGGGTATTTTGGGGTGGCTATGTGAGAGCTGCGATATGTTGCTGCTGCTATGCCGCCATCTTGGCTCTGCCCCCTTTGCTACTTTTCAGAGTTTATTTTAGGGGAAAAGTTAGAGGTACAATCACAATTGCTCTGAGCCCCATTAGGAAGATTCCTAACCAAACAGCAGTTTGACTCTCTGACTTTATTTATATTTATTTTTACATCTAGTTAACTACTGGCCTCTTTGTGGTTGGGACAAAATTCAGTTTATTGGATATGTTTGGGTAATGAAGTAGTCAATTACATTAATATATCTCTTGATTATTATGGGTAGGGGAATATGAGGAAAGAGCAAACCCTTTCTTGGAATTTCCCTCAGTCTTTGAGTAGGTAATTACAACTGATGGTCTCAGCCTGAGTCATGTGCTCCAATGTGCCTTTCCACCTCCCCCTTCCTTTTACTGGTTGTCCTTGAGCTTCTAGTCCTTTCTAGTTCAGCTCTGGGTGTCCCCACCCCTTCCTTTCTGCTGCAAAACTCTTAGAACCTTTCTCCAATCCTGAGTTAGTTCCTTATTCTATATGAATTCCTCAGCGTGTGATCAAGTCTCTCACCTAATGCCTTTGATTAGTGGTATATACAAACCATATTCATATCTAGTTCCGATCGATTGATTAAGTGAAGAAATGCTTTTACTTAAGAAATGTAATTCTTTTTAAGTGGGGTAGGTGGGAATCCCTGGAACCCAGTTGTTACATATATGAGTACTTTTACTCTGTCTCTACTTCCTTGGGTTATATACCTAATAGTAGTATTGCTGGATCAAAGCATTAATGAATGAATCATAAAGCTTTTATTAAGTGTTTAGTATCATGCCAGGTTACAAATAAAAAGTGGACATAGTCCCTACCTTTAAGGAGCTTACACTGGAATAGAAGGAGGAAATACACAAAAGGGAATGGAGTCCAGAAGGAGCACTTGGGTCCAGAAATTTACAGGGCTGGTTAAGGGAGCCATATATATGGGAGTAGATTGATCAATACAATCCACACAATGGTAGAATTAACTTGATTGTGGTTCCAGAATCAGAGACCAAGAAAGGTGGTTGTTGAGGCTGTGGAGGAGATGACTAGAGAGTTGGGAGAAAAGTGAAGCATGGCTAGATTTTTCTTGAGATACTGGACTAAGAGAGACAACCAATTTAGTGACTTTTTGAGTATAGTCCAAAATTTCTTTCTGGAATGATTGAGCCAGTTCACAATGTCCCTAGTAGTGCAATAGTTTGCCTGTCTTCTCATAGCCTTTCCAACAATTATCATTTCCCCTTTTTGTTACCTTTTGTCACCTTTCCTTTGGAGAAATTTCAGAGTTGTTTTAATTTGCATTTCTCTTATTAGTAACTTGGAGCATTTTTTTCACACTGTTATTGTTAATTTGAATTTCTTCATTGGAGATGTGCTCATTCATATCTCTCTAGCAATAATCTATTAGAAAATGGATCGAATTTTTATGTAATTTGTATCAATTTTTATATATCTTAGATATCACAATTTAATAGAGAATTTTCCTAGGAAAACATTTTCCCTTTTAATTGTTTCAGTCTTAAGTCTAATTGTACTCATTTTACTTGTTCAGAAATGTTTTAATTTAATGCTATCAAAATTGTCCATTTTATTTTTTGAAATCATCTCTATCCCTTCTTTAGATAAGAATTTACCCCTAGCCATAATTGTAAAAAATATTCTTTCCTCTAATTTTTATATGATCTTTTATATTTAGATCATAGATCCACTTGAAATTTGTTGTGGCATATGATCTGAGATGTTCATCCAGACGTTAATTTCTGTTGGTCTTCTTTCCAGTTTCCCTAGCAGTTTTTGTCAGTGGGGGTCTTACATCTAGTAGTTGACAACCTTGGGTTTATCAAACAATCTCTTAGAATGTTTGATGGCTTCTGGTTCTTGTTTACCTAAGCTATTCACTGATTGATTTTTTTTTAAGCCAATATCAAACAATTTTTATGATTTCTTTAGAGTATCGTTTGAGATCCGGTACTATGGGGCCCACTTCTATGCTTTTTCCCCTTATTTCCATTGAGATTTTTGACATTTTATTCCTACACATAAAATGTTGTTATTTTTTCCTAGTTCTATAAAGCAACCCTTTGATAGTCACTATGTACTAAGTATACTAATAAATTAGGTTGTATCATCATTTGTATTGTTTTGGCAGAATACAACTATGAATAATTAATATCTCTCCAAACAGATCTTTATTTCTGAAAAAAATTCTTTATACTTATATTCATATAAGCACTTATGACATCTTGGTAAATGGATTCCTAGATATTTAATATGTTCTATAGTTATTTTGAATGGGATTTATTTACTTAACTCTTTTTGTTGCCTCAGATGAGAAGAGGAACCAGACCTTTCATGCATGCCTTCCATCTCCATGTAAGACATTTCTCTTTAAAGGAGGTGGCCAGGGGTTGGGGCAGATGACTTACATCTGCCTCAGAGTGGAGTCTACTACTCCCTACATCACAGTTTGATCTTCCAACCAGTATGTGAAGAACCCTTGGAGTAAAGAGGAGCAAACCTACCCATTAGCCTCAGGTCCTCCACCTCCTACTGTACCTGTCCCTTGAATGAAGAGGAAGAGGAAAAATCAGTGGGGAGAAGGACTTCTTTTTGTTGTGCAGGATCTATTTCCATCTGTTGCTGGACTATTTCCTGTCTAATCTCCAGCCTTTGGAGTGAAAGGAGGCCAAATTATAGGACCATCTGACTATGTGCTTACCATCCCAAACTACAATTATTGCTTGCCTCATCTTCAGCCTCCTGTGAGAAGGGAGTGGTGCCTTCTACTCAGTGATGAGCATTTTCATGCTTGGTCATAACCTTCACATTCCAGTGATTCTGAACCCCCTGTAGGTCATCATCTGAACCCCATTCCCAATCTCCTACCACCTATTTCCTTATTCCCATTCCCCTTGAATCTCAACCCTTGAACACCAAAATTCCAACCAAATACCACCCATCCCTTCCGCTGTGCTCTTTGAAATACTTTTTCCATAGGCAACAAACTTCCCTTGGTCTTAAAATTTTTCCTTTTCTGTTCCTTCCATATTCTATCTGTTATAGAAACCTGGCCTCCTCCTGATGACTAGCCTCCCTGGCCACCTTTTCTAGTACTAGGTATACTTTTCATTCATTCCCTTAGGCTCATTGGTGGAGGTAGAGGAGTTAGAATATTCCTTGCTCTTCATTGTCACTTTCAGGTTTTCCCTCTACCTCAATCATTCAGTAGTCACTTCTCCTTTGAGGTTCATACAGTTCCTCTTTTACCAGTTAAAATTCTGGTTATCTATTCAGCTCCAGGTCATTTCCCTTTCTTCCTCAATTAGCTCAATATGTGGCTCACAATTTTTCTCTCCTCCCCAACTTCTGTTCTTGTACTTAGGGACTTCAACATACATATTGACTCTCCCTCAAATACCTTAATCACTCAGTTCCTCAATCTATTCATTTCCCATTGACCTACTCCTCCACCCCATCTCAGCCATACATAAAGAAGGTCATACCCTTGAACTAGCTATCACTCCACGGTCAAGAATTCTGAAACCCCCTTATCTGATCATAAACTATTGATTTTCTACCTCTCCCTTTGCCTTCCCTTGTCAAATTTTACTCTTCATCCACACTATGATCTCTAATCCCCAAACTCCTCAATTCTCTCCTAGGCTATCTCCTCTTCACTAGCCATAGTTTCCTCTTTTCCTCTTCTTGGCCCCTTTATGAACTGATTGAACCTACACTGTCCTCTTCTCTTGAGTTCCTAGTCACTTTATCATTTTGCCAATTGTACCCTGCCAAGTCTCATTCTTGGATGACTCCCATCGTCTGCTGTTTTCACTCCTACACATGTGCTGCTGAAAGAAGGTCGAGAAAATCATGTAACTATTTTGACTGTGTTCACTACAAATTTATGTTATACAACCTCAACTGGGCTCTCACTACTGCTGGGCAATCCCACTATACCTTTAAAAAAAATCAGTTCACTATCCCACTCTGCACAGTGGCTCTTCCAAACCTTTTCATCCCCCCTTAAATCTCCAACCTCTTGTCTCTTATCTAACAGAAAAAACTGAGGCTATTCTCCTTGAGATCCATCTTCTCCCCTCTTCCTCATCTCATATCACTCAGTTGCCTTCCACCACTCTCTTCCTTCACCTGTCTTACATAAATAGATAGCTTTATTCCTTACCAAAGCTAAACTTCTTATCTGTTCATCCCATTTCCTCCAACAGACTGCTCCCTCTGTCATCCCCACTCTAGAACTTATTTCCAATCTTCCCCATCCTTAAAAAATTCTCTTGATCTTCTAACTTCACTATCGTCCTATATTTCTTTTGCCCTTTCTAGTTAAACTCCTTGAAATAACCATCTACTATAGGTACCTACACTTTTTTTCCTCTCACTTTCTTCTTAACCTCAAATAATCCTAAAGCTTTCAAACTCATAATTCCACTGAAACTACTCTCTCCAAAGTTATCAATAATCTCTTAATTGCTAAATTCAATGTTTTTTTTCTCAATCCTTATTCTTTTCAACCTTTCTGCAACTTTTGACACTGTGGATCACCCTCTTCTTGACATTCTCTTATCTCTAGATTTTCCTGGAGAAAACCACCAATTTCTACTTATCTGACTGCTCCTTCTAAGTCTCTTTTTCTGGATCCTCTTCTGAATTATGCCCTCTAACCACAGGTGTCTCTCAGGATTCTGTCCTGAACACTCTTTTCTTCTCCCTCTATAATATTTTACTTAGGTATCTTATCAGTTTTCATGGATTGAATTATCATCTCTATGCTGATGACTCTCAAACCTACCTATCCTGCTCTAAGCTCCCGTCTGACCTCCAATCTCACATTTCCAATTGCCTTTCAGACATCTTGAACTGGATATTCAGTAGACATCTTAAACTCAACATGTCCAAAACTAAACTCATTATTTCTCCCCAAACCCTCCCCTCCAACTTACCTATTCCTATTGAGGACAACGCCATCCTCCAAGTCCCTCAGGCTGACATCCTACCTGTCTCCTTCCACTCCTCACCATCTGGTGTTAAAAGACTGAAAAGGCATAGTACTAGGTTATGAAGGGCTTTGAACACCAATGAGAAAATTTTGCATTTCTGGAAGCTCTAGGGAGCCATTGGAGTTTTTTGAATAGGTGGTGACGTGGTTGGACCTTGTGCTTTAGGAAAAATCACTCTAGTAGCTGAATGGAGAATGGAGTGGAGTAGGGAGAGACTTGAAACAGGCAGACCTACAATCAGGCTATTGCAATAGACTGGGCACAACGTGATAAGGAGCTACACCAGGGTAGCGGCAGTGTCAGAAAAAAAAAAAGGAACATAATCAAAAGATGCTACAGAAGTGAAATCAATAAGCCTTCACAACAAATTAGATATGGCAGGTGACATCTCATTCCGTAGATCAGAAAAGTAAAAGTCAGGGAGGTTAGACTTGCTCAGAGACACACACAAAGACACACAGAGCTGGCAGCAGTAGAAGAGCAATGCCATTGCTGAAAGAAGAGCTTGAAGTTCAGGGCCTTCTAATGATCCCCTGGTGGCATCATCTCACATCTAAAGAGAGGGGTCAGAGGACCTGGGTTCAAATCCCAGCTCTGTCGTTTACCACTTGTATGACTTCTTCTAAGCATTTTACACGTATTATCTCATTTGATCCTCACAATAACCCTGTGAGACAGGTGCTGCTATGGCCCCCACTTTACAGTTGAGGAAACTGAGGCAGATAGCAGTTATATAACTTAAAATTTTGTGTCTGAGGCTGGATCTGAACTCAGGTCTTCCTATCTCTATGTCCAAAGCTCTATCTATTATATCTCTTAGCTTTCTTGATTTAAGACGGGACAATTCTCTGGGTCCCAATTTCTTCATTTGTAAAATGTGGTGGTCCATTCCATCTCCAGATGCATTGTCTTCTAATCCTTGTAGCCATAAGTCTACACTCTCTTCATAATGGATTGAAACATCTCTTAGCATTGGAAACAGATGACAATGTTTTGGAGTGACTGAGAATGAGTCAGTTCAGCAAAACACTGATAATCAGAATGATACCCAGAAGGCAATAATTCTGGATTCAAACTCAGGAACTTAGCCTGCTGGGATAAAATATGACCTGAATTCTGGTTTTCTTCTACTCAGTTGTCCTTGAGGAATAGGCTTGGACATCAAACTCCATAGTGGTTTCCAGCAAAGTGATTTTCCACCTTCCTTTTTTCTTTATCCTTGTAGCACTTAAAAAGATAATTAACCATTACAATAAAAAAAAAGAAAATGTTATCTTCTAAGAGTAAAGATGGCAAGACATGAAATATAGGATTATAGGTTTGGAAATGGACCTTCTTGAGCCTCAGTTATCTTAACTGCAAAATGAAAAGGTTGGTTTAGGTGGCCTCTCAGGTGCCTGTCATCCTATTAATTTAGAGATAGAATTAGTCTAACCCTTCCTTTTATGGATGAGACAGAATCCCAAAAAGGCTATATGATTTACCTAAGGTCATACAACTACAAAGTAGAAGACCCAAGATTTGAGCTTAGGTCCTCTGACACAGATTTAATCTAGTGCCTTTAAAAAAGATAATCACAAGCAGAAGAGTTAGCATTATCAGAGAATGATTGTATTTTGCTAGATAGAGGGATATCCTTGATTTCAGAAAAACCTAGGTTGAAATCCTAAGTCTGATAAATAATTTTGATAAACACTTTCATGGGAAAGTCATTGAACCTCTCTCAGTATCTCTTGTGGTCTCTAAGATTGTAAGTTACAAGTGAGTTTCTCATGTGCATTGGTAGAGGAAGTTTTCACACTGGAAGTTTCCTCCACCAGTGAAATGATAGCTCTGGACAAAAAGAAGCAGAGCTTCATGACTGTAAGGGATGCTATGTGTAGAAAATGGAATGTGTGTGCTATCACATTCACCCCATGCTTTTGTATATGTGGATGCTTGGGATCCAAGCAGGATGGGGTTGGCAGAAGCATATGTCTTTTCTAAATCAAGAAATCTTTGTTTCCATTGATTAGCTTCTTTTGAGGCTCCAGCAAGCATGGCTCCAGTGAAAACCATGTGAATGTCTTCAAAATATCTTCCATGAAACCCATGCACTGTGGATGAAAGGGGGCTCCAATACTGTTTAATTGAAACCTTGAGTCAAGAAATATTGACATTGATGACTGAGGTCTAGGGAAGGTAGGTTGTGCAATGGATAGAGCACTAGGCCCATAGTCAGGAAGACCTGAGTTCAAATCTGGTGTCAGACACTTACTAGTTGTGTGACCTGAGGCAAGTCATTTACCTTTGTATGTTTCCTCAACTGTAAAATGGGGATCATAACAGCATCTACCTCTCAGGGTTATTGTGAGGATCAAATGAGACAATACCTGTAAAAGCACTTAGCACAGTGCCTGACCCATAGTAGGCGTTTAGTAAATGCTTGCTCTCTTTCCTTTACCTTTCTTGCGGACATCAGAAAAACTTATGGAAAAGATGCAAAAGGCATGTGGCACAGCAGACCAGCATCTAGCTTTTATGTACAACCTACTATGTGCCAGGCACTTTACCCAGTGCTTTTACAAAAATTATCTCACTTTATTCTCACAACAACTCTGGGAGGTAGGTACTATTTTTTATCTCCATTATATAGTTGAGGAAATTGAGGCAAACATGTTCAGTGATTTGCTCAAGGTCCCATGGCTAGTAAGTGTATGAGAATGGATTTGAACTTAGGTCTTCCTGTGTTCAGGTCCACTGTATTCACTCCATCACTTAGCCACCTGAGTTCAAGTTAGTAGATTTGAGTTTGAGTCCCAGCTATGCCATTAACTGGCATAGTTAATATGTCGCCTGTCTGTGCGACCTTGAGCAAATAAATCCCTTCTCTTCCTTATGCCTTATTTCAGCATGTGTAAAATAAGAAGATTTGATCAGATTATCTGTAACATCCCTTTAAAGTCCCAGATCATTAGATCTGGGAGCCAAAACTCCACCCTTTTGGGGAGTCAGGGTGTGTTGCAGGCAAAGGAGTATATGCAAATGAGACGATTGAGGTCTAGATTATAAACTCCATGAAGGCAGGGACTGGACTGAGGAAATAATGGTGCCTAATGAGTCAGCTGGGTAGAAAGACTTGAAAAGCAGCAACATTTTCAGAATGGAAAGATTCTATAGAAGATTTCAGTGATTAAATGAACTTTCACTTTATTGGGTTTACATGGTATTATCTTATTCCATAATTTATTTAGCCATTCCTCAATCATTAGACATAAGATCACAGACTGGAAGGGACTTTAAGGGTCATCTAGTCCAATTGTCTCATTTGATGAGGAAACTGAGGCCCAACACTGTTTCCATAGCACTGTGATGCTTCATTTAGTATATTGACCTTCACATGATAGAAATGAAATAAGTATTTGTTTTTAATCGTTATTACTTCTCCAAAATATAAGCACTGGCATAGTCCAATATCTGATGGACTCAAAATTTGCCTGTGTCTTTAGTTTTTATACATTTCACTGAGATTCAGCAATATTTGGGAAGAGTAGTCCATATTGGTTTTCCCTTTGACCAAGAAAATGTCACAGGCAGCAGAATGCTAAATGTGGAAGAAATTGCTATGTTGGCCCTTGGGTAGGACTCCAACATATTTTCCCAAACCCTTAAATGATTGATGGGCAAGCACATAAAATTCATGCTGAAGATTCATCCTTTGGTTTAACCCTCAAGTTCCCTTTTGCTCTAGAAGATCTCCCGACCTTTGGTTGTAAGCTCATAGTCCCAGTCACATCATTTTTCTTGGGATAAAGGAGCATCCCTCTCTAATAGCAGGGGAAAGTATATCCCCTAAATCATCTGATTGCCAGTGTCAGAAAACTTTTGAAAAGTAGAAAGTCAGCTACCCTAGAGAGCTGGGACTGAAGTTAGGAAGACTCGAGATCACATCCAGACTCAGACACTTAGTAGCTGTGTGACCCTGAGCAAGTCACTTAATATCTGCCTCCCTCATTTTCCTCAACTGTATAACTGGGATAATAAAGGCATCTATCTCCAAGGTTAACGTGAGGATCAAATGAGATAATATTTGTAAATAATCTAGTGTAGTGTCTGGTACATGGTAGGAACTTAATGCATGCTTGTTGCTTTTTCTCTTCTTCTTCTGTGGTGATCCCTGTTGCTCTAGTGTGTGAGACATAGAATGGAAAAGTGTTTATTAAGTTTTGCAAATTTTTAACAACCAGTTTTTTGGGAAAAAAACCCTACACTTTGAAGTTTAATCTGCATTTTTAACATTTTCTTCATCACTTTCTTAAATCTAGATAATTAATAAAACAGTAAATCCAGCACTTATTGGTGGCATTTGCTGATTTCTGAAGTATAAATGCTCCCACTGAAAATTTAACAATTGACTCTTCCATGCTAGTATGGACTGGCACCAGCACCCTTCCCCTACCCCTGCATTCACTATGTTATGTGCTAAGCATTGTACTAAGTGATGCGGATAAAACAGAAAATTAAGATAGTCCCTGCTTTCAAGGAGCTCACATTTTAATTAGGGGAGATAACATGGGTTCATTTCCTGGGTATATGGAAAGGCCAGTGACAGTAAAATGGGCCCATCTGTAGTCTTCAGTGTGGATTAATGACCTTTATCACAGATTCCCATGATCCCAAGTCACTCGGTGGGACTTCTGGGGGCAGGACTGCCAGATATGGAGTTTTTGTGGAATTGTCACATCTTTTTCATGTCAGTAAAGTCAGGACAAAAGGAGGGTCAGGGTAGAATTTGGTAGATGGATGATTCCACAGAAATGCAGTGTCTACCTGAGGATGCCAGTTCTTTGTGGTTGGAGAAGAGGACTTCGACTCCACAATTCCTTCTTCTCATTCAGTTTCTTGGCTCTACTTTGAATAGAATGCCTCTGAAATCAAATGCAAATATTGGAAGAATCTGTGATTTTGTTATGGTGGGGAACCCCATTCACTGATGTAGACTGTAACCCATCTGGGACTTTGTTGATAAATCCTAGGGAGTTGCTTAAAGCATAGAGAATTCCAGTGACTAGTTCAGAGTCACCCAGCTAGACAATGTCCCATGTGGAATTTGACCCAGGTCTTCCTGACTCCAAGCCCAGCCCTCATTTAGATCAGAAGTGTGCTGGAACCAGCTCAGATTGGCTCATGTGAATCCAGGAATTCCTCATCACTGCTTCTACTCCCATATTGCCCCTTGGTTCTTTGTCTTCTCTCTTCCAGTGGTTGTCCTGACCTATATCTGGCCACTGGACCCAGATGATTCTGGAGGAGAAACTGAGGCTCGTTACTTTGCACAGCCCTGGCTCATTTAAATCCAATTCACTTCCAAACCATGGCATCAACTTCCTGATGCCATGGACCTCTTTGACAATGAAGGGCAAACAACACCAACTAACCCAATGTACTTTATTTCTCAAAACTTCTCAGCAATATCATTCATTCTCTGAGCACAGAAGATGCATCCCTAGTCCTCTCTAAAGGTTTAATTACATTCTTATCCCTGAAACCACTTCTTCCCACCTCTTTCAGGACCTTGCTTTAGTAGTCATAATGTGTATCTTCAGTCTCTTCTTTTCTACAGGCTCCTTTTCATTCCTCTAGAAACATGCTCAGTTCTCCCCAGTCCTAAAAAAGCTTGCCCCTAACCAGGGCTATGCTGTTAAGTGTTTAACAATTGGCTTTCTGAAAAAAAAAATGTATTCACAAAATACTTTAAAAAAAATGTTTTTAACTGATGCTTCAAAAAAAAATCACCAGTTTCCCACAATATGCTCCCTCTCCTCCTAGAGAACAAATCCTATGTAACAAATAACATTTTAAAAAGACAAAACAGAAGAAAATTAACACAATCATTTAATACACTGAAAAATTCCAAAACATGTGTGATGTGTGACACTATGGACTTCCCACCTCTGTGAAGGAGTAAATTAAGAACATCTCATCTCTTTGTTCAAGTCATGCTTTCTCTTCCTAATTCTGTACTTTTACACTGAAAATTCACTTAAATTTTTTTCTTGTGTGGTTGTTCTTTCCATTTATAGTGTTATAGTTATTGTGTGCATATATGTACACATATGTGGATATGATGTATATATACACATAGAGTATTTAGGATGTATATGCATGTGTGTATGCACACATACATATAACAAAATACTGTAGAAAATAGCAAGTATGACTTAGAAAGTACAACTCAAGGAGAAGTTCTGGAAAAATACCAAAAGCCTGACATGAAGGCATGATGTGGTAATGATGGGAACATCTGCTGCAGCTTGCTCTCTGCCAAAAATAGAACAGCTGATAAATTCTTGACTTGTCTTAATGATATTTTCATTCTCTGAAAGATATCAGAAGTGACAAAGAGGAATTGCAATTCCGTGTCTGAATTGAACCAACAAGGAGAAACTGGTTCCTAAAGCACAAATGATGAGAACCTTGAAGTGAGAAAACACTTCATCTTAGAATTCATGATAGAAAAGGAAATGAATCAGTCACACTCTGGCACTCACCCTAGATTTAAGGAGAGAAGATTTCAAAGAGTTCAGGTAACAGATAGGTAGGTTTCAATAATTGAATATTCTACATGGGAAGTCAATCCAGGGAGCATAGGAAGATGCCCAGAATAAATTTCTGAATTTCAGATGAAATGAGAAAATGGGAGCTTTCTAAAGAGACCAACGTGATTTCACGGGGAATTCTTTGGCTAATTAATATTAAAAAGTGACTTCTAGATGATGGAAACAATGAAAGGCAATGGGGAATGGATACAAATGAGTAGCATGGTCCTGGAAGAACAGTGTCAGGAGTGTTAAAACACAGAATGGGCTGAGGCTGGTGATGAGTGCTAAGCACAATAAAAATGGATTTATAAAATCTAGGTGGTGTATCAAAGACTGGAATGGGCTACTGCATAATGTAAATGGAATGTCAGATAAATGAGAAGGGAAAACTACTTATTCTCATTTGGCTTCCATTTTCTCTTGCAATGATAATGTTGTGGATAGATAAAGCAATAATTAAGGGGAGTAAAATGGAAACTTATATATGGCAGGATCATGTTTATTTTTGTATCCCTAGCCTAGCACAGAACCCTTTTGGGTCTTAAAAATGATTGTTGAGGGTTCATATTTACCAAACTATTTATAATATTTATTTTGGGTGATGGCAAAGAGCTTGAAAATGATCAGAAACAACTGATTTCTATCTAATTGGTGAATGGTTGAGCAAATTATGTTATGTAAATATAATGGAATACTGTTGTGCTGTAAGAAATGGTGGAGGGCAGAGCCAAGATGGCAGAGTAAGGTAACTTTTCTGAGCTCTGCTCCCACCACCTCCAATATCTGTAAAATATGACTCTAAACAAATTTTAGAGCTACAGAGCCCACAAAGTGACAGATTAGTTCCTACCAATCTCCCACTGATGGCAGTCTGGCAGGCTGACAAGAAGGGTCTATCACACTGAGCTGGGAGCCCAGCACAGTCCCATGCTGTTCCAGCCCAGGGCAGCCCCGACCAGCAACACAGACTGGCCAGAGCAGACTTCAGGAGAGTGAATCACCAGCAGCTGTGGAGATTTCCTGACTTCTCAACCCATAAATGTCAAAGAGAAAGTAAAAAGTCAATGGGGAACTCTGTTGGAACTGGGTGACAGAAGAGCACATTCTGGCCCCCACCCCTGGGGTGAGAGATAGAGGAGGTACAGTGGCTGCAGCTGCTGCTGCATGGCTCCCTCTGGAGCTCCTGGCCTGCAGATTGTAGGGGGACCAAGCAACCATTCAGAGGGTAATCTCTCTTGCTTTGACTTGCTTGGATCTGGATCACGGCCTTGGGTGGTGGTCCTGGGGTGTGTGGCCAGTGTGCCAGAGCTTGGGGTGTCTGTAGAGAGGGCAACCTCCTCAGACTGACAACATTTGTGAAAACCCCAGCAATTTGGGACATAGCTCTCTCCATTCTGGAGGCAGAGTTCTACTATAACAAAGAGCTCAGAAGTCAAGTAATTGGCTGGCAAGATGAGAAAACAGAGGAAGCACAATCCTTTTTTGGGGGGACAGAAAGGATCAAAACATGGAACCAAAAGAAGTTAATGAAGTCAAAACTCCTGCATCAAAAGCTTCCAAGAAAAATATGAGTTGGTCACAGGCCATGGAGGAGCTCAAGAAGGATTTTGAAAATCAAGTAAGAGAAGTGGAGGAAAAATTGGGAAGAGAAACGAGAATGATGCAAGAAAATAATGAAAAGTGAGTTAGCCTGCTAAAGGAGACCCAAAAAATACTGAAGAAAATAACACCTTAAAAAATAGACTAACTCAAATGGCAAAAGAGGCCCAAAAAGCCAATGAGGAGAAAAATGCCTTAAAAAGCTGAATTGCCCAGATGGAAAAGGAATTTCAAAAACTTACTGAAGAGAATAATTCCTTCAATTAGATTGGAGCAAATGGAAGCTAATGACTTTAATGAGAATCAAGATAGTATAAAACAGATCCAAACAAATGAAAAAATAGAAGGCAATGTGAAATATCTCATTGGAAAAACTATAGACCTGCAAAATAGATCCATAAGATATAATTTAAAAATTATTGGACTACCTGAAAGCCAGATCAAAAAAAGAGCCTAGAAATCATCCCTCAAGAAATTCTCAAGGAAAATTGCCCTGATATTTTAGAACCAGAGGGCAAAATAGAAATTGAAAGAATTCACCAATTGCCTCTTGGAAAAGATCCCAAAAAGAAAACTCTTAGGAATATCATAGCCAAATTCCAGAGTTCCCAGATCAAGGAGAAAATATTACAAGCAGCCAGGAAGAAGCAATTTGAGTATTGTGGAAACACAATCAGGATAGCCCAAGATCTAGCAGCTTCTACACTAAGGGATCAAAGGACTTGAAATATGATATTCTGGAGGTCAAAAGAGCTAGGATTAAAACCAAGAATTACCTCCCTGGAAAAACTGAGTATAATGCTTCAGGGGGAAGTATGGTCATTCAATGAAATAGGAGACTTTCAAGTATTCTTGATGAAAAACCAGAGCTGAACAGAAAATTTGACTTTCAAACACAAGAAGCAAGAGAAGCATGAGAAGATAAACAGGAAAAAGAAATCACAAGGAGCTTATTAAAGTTGAATGATTTATATTCCTACATGGAAAAACTATAATTGTAAGTCATGTGACTTTTCTCAGTATGAGGATAGTTGAAGGGAATATATATGTATATATGTATACATACATATATATGTATGTATAAGAGGGTATATGTGTGTTTAAATACATATGTGAGTGTGTATATATGTGTACATCTATACATAGACAGAGGGCACAGGATCACTTGAATAGGAAAGGATGATATCTAAAAAATAAAATTAAGAGGTGAGAGAGGAATATAATGAGAGGAGATAAGGATTGATAGAATAGGGTAAATTACCTCATATAAAGGAGGCAAGAGAAAACTGTTACAATGGAGGGGAGGAGCAGGAAAGTGAAATGGAATGGGTCAACCTCACTCTCATTGAATTTGTCTTGAGGAGGGAATAACATACACACTCATTTGGGTATCTTACCCTACAGGAAAGTAGGAGGGAAGGGGAGAAGAGGGTGGATGAGAGAAGGGAGGGCAGATGGGGGGAGAGAGTTAGAAGCACATACTTTTAAAAACAGAATGGGTCAAAGTAGAAAATAGAATAAGTGGGAGGTGGGATAGGATGGAGGGAAATATGGTTAGTCTTTTACAATATAACTACTATGGAAATGTTTTGGGTAACTACACATGTGCAACCTGTATTGGATTGCTTATCTTCCCAGTGGGGGGTAGGTAAGGAAGAAGGGAAAGAATTCAGAAATCAAAGTTTTAAAAACAAATGTTAAAAAAAGTTGTTTTTTTTTTACATGCAACTGGAAAATAAAACATACAAGTACTAAGGATAGATATCCATCTTGCCCTAATGGAAAGTTAGAGGGGGATGGAGGAGGATATAAGAGAGAGCAGACTGGGGGAAGGGGTATTCAGTAGACTTACTATCTTGGGGTAGGGGTAGGGGAAAGCTGGGGAGAAAATTTGTAACTCAAAATCTTGTGGAAATGAATGTTGGAAACTAAAATTAAATTTTAAAAAAAGACCTCAAAATTTATAATAAACACACTACAAAGGGAATAAATTAGTGGGTATTACCAAAAAAAAAAAAAAAAGAAAAGAAATATAGTCGAGCAAAATGAATTCATAAAAAAAAAAAGAAATGATGAAAGGGACAAAAACAAGGGCCATTCCTCAATACATAGTCAAATCATATTTCCAGACAGTTTTAAAAAGAGGAAATGCAAACTATCATTAATTATATGAATGAAAGCTCCAAATCACTAATAACAAGGGGCTATAGATATAGAGTTGGAAGGTATCTTAGAGGATATCTGATCCAATACCTTTACATATGATAAAAAGGTAGCCAAGGATAGTTAAGTGACTTGCCAAGGTGGCACAGGTCCTAGTAAGCATCAGAAGCAGAATTTGAAATCACTTCCTCTGACTACGGAGGACCTGCAATGCTCTTTCCACATTACCTCTTTATCAGAGAAATCCAAATCAGAATAATTTTGAGGTTTAACTTCACATCCATCAGAAGATAAAAATGGTATATATTATGTGGGCTATGGAATTATACATCAAAAGTTACTATAAAAAATACAAGTGCCCTTTGACCCAGCTATGCCCCTTTTAGACCTATACCTCCAAAAATCAAAGTAATAGGAACAGATTCTTTATGTACAAAAATATTTATAGTAGCTCTTTTTTTTATGGTGGCAAAAAACTAGAAAATAAAGGGATGGCTATGAATTGAAGAATGACTGACTAAGTTATTTTATATGAATGTGATAGAATACTCTTGTGCAATAAGAAATGAAGAAATAGATTATTTCAAAAGGCCATGGAAAGACTTATAAATTGGTGTAGAGTGAAGTGATTAGAATTAAGAGAAAAATTTATGTTATAACATCAGTATTACAAAATGAACAATTTTGATGACTTTAATAAAGTAATGAAGAACAAAATGAGCAGAACCAGAAAGATATTCCATATAATGCCAACTACACTGTAAAAATGCATAAGATGGAAAGTTCTAAGACCTATGATCAATACAATGACCATCGTGATTCCAGAGGACTGATGATGAGACTTGCTATCCATTATAGGGAGGTGATATTTAGGAAATAGATTGAGAGACACGTATTTTTGTAGAAAATTGTGGAAGGAATTTGTTTTGTTTGTGCTTATTTGTTGCAAGAAATTTGCTTTCTTTTCTTCCCCTTCTCCCCTGGTGACATATACAGTGGGAGAAGAGAAAATGGATTTATGTTAATTAAAAAAGAAATAGAAGAGGATATCATAGATGTGAAATGTTGCATGAACTTTGACTGGGTCACTATTATTAATTTTGTTTAACTTTCCAAATTTTTTTTCACTTTTTTGCTTAACTTTTTTAATAAGAGATCTTTCACAAAGTAGGAATAATTTGAAAATATTTGTAATAAAAAACAAAAACTTTCAGTAAAACTGAGAAAAAATATAGTAGGAGTTGTGAGATAGCCACACTAACATCTAACTGGTTAATCTATAAATTGTTCCCACCATTTGGAAAAACAACATGGAATTGGCCAAGATTACTAAAATGTATATAATATCTGGCAATACCACTACTGGGCATATGAATGAATAAAAAATACTTTCTTGTGCCAATAATTGGGGCTACACCTATAAAAGGGAAGATAGCCTTTGCCCTCAAAGGATTTACATTCTAACAGTGAGATAACACAGAAGATTGGAGATCAAATGGGACTGTTTTAATTTGGAAGTGTACAGGGATAAGTGAGTAGACCTATAAGAGTGTGGATTGTCAAAGAGCAACAACAGATTTGATTATGGTTCAGCAGCTGAAAAGTGGAGGGTGGGGAGTGGCAATGAGGGGACTATTCAATAGCAGCAAGACATCTGGTGAAAAGATGGTTTTAGTGAGTAAAATGAAGCATGTCTGAAGCCAAGACATAGTGGATAACTGAGGCAATCTCCAATTAGTATAGCAGGGCTCCTAGAGTGGGAGTTTCTTAGGGGGAAGGGTATGTGTCAGAGGCAGAGGAAAAAAGGTCTCGCATGTACAAAAATATTTATAGATGTTCTTTTTGTGGTAGCAAGGAATTGTAAATCAAGTGGTACCCATTAATTGGGAAATGGTTAACAAACTATGGTATCTGAATATAACTGAATATTATTATACCTTCAGAAACGAACAATTTGTTTAATTCAGGGAATCTGAGGAGGCCTTATGCACACTGCTGAAGTTCATATGTACAGAAAGTTAGTGGAACCAGGAAAACAATTTATATAATGACCAAAATGCAAAAGAAACAACATTGAGAGATTTCAGAGCTCTGATCCATGCACTGGCCAATTGTAACTTTAGTGGCCTGTTGAAGCTGCCTCTTTCTTCTCAATGGAAAGGGATGGATTCTAGGTACAGAATGGGGCCTAACTGGCCCTGGAGTAAGGAAGAACTGAGTTCAAATGTGGCCTCAGACACTTGATGCTTAACTAGCTGTATGTCCTTGGGCAAGTCTCTTAAGCCCAATTGCCTTGCCTTCCCCCCTCCAAAAAAAAAAAAAAAGAATGGGGCCTAAACTGTCAGAAATGGTTAACATGTTGTGAGCTTAGCTATAGTTCTTTGTTGCAAGTCAGGGTTCTATAGGGGAGTCATTGGGATGTGACAGCATTTTTTTTTCTTTTACAAGATCAGTAGAACATCTCTCTCTCTCTTTTATTAACTATCATTTCTCTCTTATCTGTCTTGTTTCTTCATCATCTGTTTAATAGAAGGCCTATGACTCACAACTTATGACTTTAAATAAGAAGCTTTTTCTGAAGCCATAACAAGTCCATTTTGAGAGACAGGACAATCAATTAATCAACAAGTATTTATTAAGATCCTATTGTTCCTGGCATGGTGTTAGGTGATGGGGATGCAAAGGAAAAATTTTTAAAAAGTCACTAACCACAAGAACCATACATGTTATTATTAGAGATATGGTGAACACATAGAAGTACCTAGAAGATACGTAAAGTGATTTGGGGGAAAGGCATGAATGAAAGGAGGATGAGGAAATGTTTCATGGTGTCTGGGCAGTACCTTGAAAGAAGTTAGGAATACCATGAAACAGAGGTGAGATGGGATGGTACTCCAGGCATGGAGGATAGCCTGTGCAAAGGTCTGGAGGAAAGACTGATGTCATGGAACAGAACCCATAAGCTAGTCCATGTCTCCTAGTCATTCTGGGTCAAATGCCTTTCAAGAGGAGTGAAGTATAGGAAGTGGCCATTCATTTGACTAGAGCACATATAGATCGTTACAAATTTTGTTTGGGAATTCATAAACTCACCCATTTTAAAATATTTTCTTTTTTGAAATTAATTGTCCCTTGTTGTAAAAAAATGAACCTGTATAGTTCAAAATATATCATAGAAAACATGCAAATACCAAGGATTTGTTATTTTATCTTTCACTTAAGTGTTCCTTAAGCAAAATTATGAAGTGTATTGGATGATGTTCAGTTTATTTTTCATAATCTTCCAAGATAAACTGGTAAAAAAAAAAAACCCACAGAGGCTAAACACGTGGTGCCTTATACTACCTTGGAAAAATTTGTGACGAATATCAGTTATGTTGGCAAGAGCTTTGGTTTTGTTTGCAATGGCGTTATCTATCCAGCAGCACATTTTCAAATGTATAATATTTCAAAGCTGCTCTTAGAACAGGCCAGTGGGTAAATAAAGAAGCTAAAAACACATCCAAATGAGACCATATAATTCAAAAGATATGTCAGGATTCCTACACATTAAAAACAACAAACAAACCAAAAACCCTAATGATTTTCATTTTGGGTGGGACACTCAGCTTGAGCGGAAACCTTAGGGGGTTTCAAGGAAGTTAGTTTTCTGCCTTGGGGTCATGCTGTCTTTTTATAATTTAGGTATTATAAACAAAGAGATAGTGTGACTTCCTCCAAGAATTAACTATTCTTTACTGAAAAAAGCAAATCAGACCAAGCCCCCAAATTTTCCTTCAGTTTAAGGGCATGTTGTAAGTATCAGTATATGCAATATTTTTTCCTCATCATTTCATTTGTAATATGTGTTGTAGGACCTCTGTGGTTAAAAATCGTGATCAAAAATTTTAAAAAGGACATTTACAAAAGATACTTCAGTAACAGGGAGCTTGCCCTCTAATAGGGGAAGACAACACAAAGAAGGAAACTGAAATGAAGAGTAAGGAAGAAAGTACCTGGTTGTTGGGGCATGGTGGAGGCATTCAGATTGTAGATTTTAGCATAGCGAGAAATGAAGACGTGGCTGGCCCTGGCATATTCCTTAAATGGAGTTTTCAGTAAGAGCCATCCAATCAGAAGGAGGGACTTCAGGACTGAGAGTATTTTCAGCATATGAATTCCAGGGCTAATTTGATCTTCCATGTTGAAAAGTTTTAAGGGCTTGATGGAGGATCTTGGATTGTATCCTGGTGAGAAATGAAGAGTTTGTAAAAGAAGTAATAGGTGTTATCAAGAGAATAGACATTGGTCCTGGTAGATTCAAATCTAGTGATCATCTCTGCTATACCAGCATTGATGTTGACTAACTGAAGTCTCTTCAAAATACAGTCATGGCACTATGCGCAGCAACCTGGACAGCTGGAAAATTGAAGCTTATTGTGGAGAAATTAATAAGATACCCGAGACCAGTCAGGACAGAAAACGTTAAAGATACTCAGAAGTGGACCCAGTGACATTCAAAGTTGGTGATTATTCAGTAACTGAGAAATGGAAGCACAGTAGCCAAAGGTAACTCAGTGTCAGGTCTGATGTGTTTCCACAGCAGGAGTAGAATGTGGTTCTGTTCCTGTAGAGACTGTAAAAGAGTTTTTCATTGATGATTTTATCATAAAATCTAGAAATTCATATGCATTACCTCTGGTGGTAGTATGTAAGAAGACTGGAAATGTTAATATGTGTGTAGAGTGCCAGACTTGGAACAAGAAAGCTAAAGTGAACCAAAATTCACTGAGAGCTGAGAGCTCAAGGTACTGTGGACTGTTGGATAACTAGACAATGTTTTTCAGTGTTCTATTTTTCTGTCACATCACCTTGGTAGAGGAAAACAATCCACCCAGCATATTTCTTCCAGTTTGAATGTATGCCCCATGTACTTCCCAAGTTCATGAGGGTTGGTTCTTGATACTTTTTGGTGGTTTATGAAGAAGGTTGTTGGTGATAAAAATTATCTGGAAGATCTGGTGTATTTTAACACATTGAACTGTTTGGAAAGCTATTGGAAGAGCATGAGGAAAAAAATTAATTAAAGTGTTCAATCAGATGGAAGATATCAGTCTAAAGTTGTCAGTGGACATGTGCTGGGCCTTTAAAACCTCTGTCAAGTATATGGACCAAATAATGCCATGTAGGGACTGAGCCAGGGGTGGGGAATCTGTGGCCTTAAGCCTACATGTGGCCTTCTACGTCCTTAAATGCAGCCTTTTGACTGAATTCAAATTTTACAGAACAAATCCTTTTATTTTTATTAATACGTTTTTGTTCTCTTATATTTTTATTTTACTTTTTTAATGAATGTATTTAAAATACCAAAGAATAAAATAAGTTTCAACAAAATAATCCCCCTAGATTGACCAGCATGATTAGAATGTTAGTAAGCCACAAGGGCTAAATTGACATTTGCTACACTGATTATTTAGTTCTAATGTCCCCTGCCTGACTGGCACCACTATCACATGAGAAATGGTTGGTGAGAGTTTACAGGGGTCGAGGATGCCAGGGGGTTATCAGATTTTGACAACGGTGCACTGTGTTTCTGTTTGAAGTGGAATTTGTGAACAGTTGCACAGCTCAACAGTATTTTTAAATTCTGTCTGCTTAACAGTCCATCATGTCAAAGAAGACCAAGAGACCATTGAAGGAAGAAAGCAGATTTTTTAATGAGGATTGGGAATTGCAATATTACCTTGTTTCTGCTAACAGTGAGATGATTTGCTTGTTTTATGATACTGCAATATCAACATTAAAGAAATTCTGTGCTAATCAGCATTATAACATTCATAAGGACCACAAATACTTTAAATTAGATGGAGAAGCACAAAAGGTTGTATTGCAGAAATTAAGACAAAAAAGCAAAAGCAGAGACAATTCTTTCAAGCAGCAATAAAACCCGGAAATAATGCCACTGAAGCAACTTATAAAGTAGCTAATATACTCGGTGAAAAAAGGGAAGCCATTCAGTGATATAGAAATTGTGAAAGAATGCATTGTTGAAGTTGTAGGGTGCTTAGACCCCATAATAGTTTCAAAGTACAAACAACTGCCTCTTTCAAGGAGAACCATAACTGATTGGCAGCATGAATTAGCCTTCACCTTAACAGAACAACTTCATGTAATACTTCAAAAGAAAAAAAAAAAAAAAATATATATATATATATATATATATATATATATTATTCAATTGATTTGGATGAATCAACTGATACTATTGACTCAGAGCAGGTTTTATACTTTATTTGAGTCATAACAAGACTTTTTTTTGCTATGAAGGGTTACTCACTTTGGGCACTCTTGCAAACGGAACATGGGGAATCGATATCTTCCACAACTTTCAAGATAAACGTCATGAAGTTGGACCGAATTTGGTAAATTTAATGAGTATATGTACAGGTGGCATACTTTCCAAGACAGGAAAACACGAAGAGTTTATTTCACAGATTTTAAAAAAATATTAACAGATGAAGATGCTCTCGTTTCTTTTTGTTGTATCTTACATCAGCAAAAGCTCTGTGCTAAAGCTACTATTTTAAGTGACATTTTGCAACAAATTATAAGTATTGTTAACTATATTCATACAAATGCAACATGGTATCATCAGTTTCATAACATGCTAAAGTTGAACAGTGAGGCATTCAGTGGAGATTTGCTGTATCATCTAAAGTGTGTTGGCTGTCTCAGGGACAGGCATTAGCCAAAATTTCATCTCTGTGAGAACAGATAAATTTTATGAAGAACAGAATCAGCAATGTGAATTGTTGAAGGAAGGTTTCTGTAGGAATGCTACATTTCTGTGTGATATCTTGCCAAATCAAAGTGACTTGAATACTTTTCTTTGCAAGGTAAGACTAAGTCTAGATATAATATGTGTCCAAAAAAAATATCAAGCATTAAAAAAAAATATTTTTTTTTTCAAAACACTTCTTCAAAAGGAAATTTTGGGGAAAAAAAAAAAAAGAAATGTTGGGGCAGCTAGGTGGTGCAGTGAATAGAGTACCAGCCCTGGAGTCAGGAGGACCTGAATTCAAATCTAGTCTCAGATACTTAGCACAAAAACTAGCCATGTGACCTTGGGCAAGTCACTTAACCCCAACTGCCCTCCAAAAAGGGGAAAAAAAAAAAGTGGAAATTTCAGATGGACATTTTCCCCAGTTAGCAAAAGTCATTAATGAGCAGGGTGATATACGCAAATCATTTGAAGAATAAGCAGCTGTTATAGACCTATTAATTGGAGAATACATTAAAGGTTCACTGACTGAGAATCATGACATCACACTCCAATTAGTATTTTAGCCTCACCTAGTTGATATTAGCAAGGCACCCAAAGAACTACAGGTGCAATTGATTGAGCTCTCAGTAGATGACATTTTAAAGATATTGATGCTAAGAAAGATCCAATTGAAACATGGAAAAATTAAATAGAAGACCCATGCCTTCAGCAACATGCCCCCAAAATGCTGTCTTACTTTTAAACCACTTATTGCTGAGAATCTACATTCTCCTAATTAACCCAAATCAAGATGCCCTTAAGGTTACAAATGATTGATACTCATCTAAAGGATCAACTGAAATTGTGTACCGTGTATTACAAGCAAATATTCAAAGGCTTTCCAACAAAAAGTGGAACCAACAAAGTCATTAAGAGGTTATTTAACTTTAAAATTAACAAATAGTAATTTTTTTGAAATTCTCAAGTACATAGTTTGATTTTTACAAAATAGTGTATATTTTAAAGTATATCTGATTGAAGTTTCTTGAATGCAGGCTTATTTGATTACAGCCAAATATTAATGCTATTAATGCATCCAACATGAAAAGATTCCTCACCCCTGGACTGAGCACTACCCACAAGAAGATTGAAGTGTCTGATAGCTAGCCTCATCCGAAGAGTCATTGAGAACTAAAGACTGTATTGAGATTTGGAGATAATTATTGAAAATTCATAAAGGACTGTGCCATCTTCACTAAGCCACTCTGAAGTCTCAGTTAAGGATATGTAGTTGAGAAAAACTGGAAACAAGGACAAAGAGGGAAAATCTGTTCTGGGACCTATGGAATCATCTGAACATCATCAGTGGGTTGAGAAATGTAAACAGATATTTCAAGGAATTAGTCAATCACTTTCCACATACAATAGTGCTGGCTTATTGGGATCCAATCTTACACAAAAAAATTAATTACCACCTAATACTTTTGCCAGTAGGGAACTTAATGATATTGAGTCATTATCTCAGACACAAATTAGCTCGTTGACTTTAAAGTGAACCAGCACTGATAAATTCTCAGACACTTACTAGCTGGGTAACCCTGAGCAAGTCTTAACCTCTGTTTGCTTTAATTCACTTGAAAAGAAAATGACAAACCTCTCCAGTATCTTTATCAAGAAAACCCTATGGACGTTATGGTCCATGGAGTTGAAGAGTTAAATATGACTGGATGACTGAACAAACAACCAATAACTTTGCAAACTTTGATGTTCTCCAAGGTACAGATCAAAATCTATGCTTAGGATTCTTCTCTGCTTTTTGAGATCCATTTTCTTCTTTGTTCCTTCCTTAAAACTCTTCTTCCATCCTTCCAAGGAAGTCTTTATTTTCCATGATAATTCAAGTAGTAATTAATTCCCCACAACACTTTCATTGTCTCTTCAATGAGTTGGCATTATCTTGAATCTTGAGCATACCTAGCTATTTCCGAAAGCTGGTCAGAAAACAAGCACAATGCTTTCTCTGCAGATCACTACTAAACTCTCTTTGCCCTCCTTATTTGCTTGAAATAAGATCACCAGTCCCATGTCAGTCTAGGTGGCAGATCTGGTGGCTAACTTTCATGACTAACTGTTGTGGCAAGTTGCCTATAATTTAGGCCAGTGGTTCTCAACCTGTGGGTTATGTTCAATTTGTAACAATGAAAATACATCCTGCATATCAGATATTTACATTACGATTCATAGCAGTAGCAAAATTACAGTTATGAAGTAGCAACAAAAATAATTTTATGATTGGGGGTCACCACAACATGAGGAACTGTATTAAAGGGTCTTGGCATTAGGAAGATTGAGAACCACTGCTCTAGACCTATTTACTCCCTTAGGGGCTCAGTCACAAGGAATTTCTGAACAAATCTTACTTTACTTATGGCAAGCTTCCCACCTTTTCTCAAGATATGACCTAACCTATATTGTTCAACTACCTTTGATTGGCAATTAGCAAATTCCTGCCAAGCCTAAATGCGAATAGAAGCCATTTTGGCTTTCTTCCTGGTATGAATTCAATTACCAGCAATCATGACTCTAATTAGGTCTAAGTACCCATCTTTTTTCTTCTTTTCCCACTGAAGATCAGATAACTTGTATTTATTTTACTACATTACTCTTTCTTCATTGAATACAAGCATTACTTGACTTATGGTGGGTTTCCTAGTTCATATAGTGGTATATCTCAAAGATGTCAGGGCATACATTTTCTTTTTTTTCTTTCGTGTTTTTATTTTTCATTTTATTTCCAATTACATATAAAGATAGTTTTCAACATTCACTTTTGTAATATTGTGACTTCCAATTTTTTTCCCCTTCCCCTTCCCCTCCCCAAGATGGCAAGCAATCTGACATACATTATACATGTACAGTCATATTAAACATATTTCCACATTAGGCATGTTGTGAAAGAAGAATCAGAACAATAGGGGAAAACCATGAGACAGTAAAAAACAACAAAAAAAGTGAAAATAATACGCTTCCATCTGCATTCAGACTCTATAGTTCTTTCTCTGGATGTGGATAGCATCTTCCATCATGAGTCATTTGGAATTGTCTTAGATCATTGTATTGCTGAGAAGAGCTAAGTCTATCAAAGTTGATCATTGCACAATGTTGCAGTCACTGTGTACAATGTTCTCCTGGTTCTGTTCACTTCACTCTGCATCAGTTCATGCAAGTTCAGGCTTTTCTGAAATCTGCCTGCTCATTATATCTTAGAGCATAATAATATTCTATTACATTAATATACCACAAATTGTTTAGCCATCCCCCAATTGATGGACATCCCTTCAATTACTAATTCTTTGCCACCACAAAAAGAGCTGCTATAAATATTTTTGTACACGTGGGTCCTTTTCCTTTTTTATGATCTCTTTGGGATACAAACCTAGTAGTGGTATTGCTGGATCAAATGGTATGCATGATTTGATTGCTCTTTGGGTATAGTTCCAAATTGCTCCCAGAATGGTTGAATCAGTTCACAACTCCATCAACAATTCATTAGCGTCCCAATTTTTCCACCTCTTTTCCAGCATTTGTAATTTTCTTCTTCTGTTATATTAGCCAATCTTATAGGTGTAAAGTGGTACCTCAGAATTGTTTTAATTTTCATTTCCCTAATCAATAATGATTTAGATAATTTTTTCATATCATTATAGATAGCTTTAATTTCTTCCTCTGCAAACTGCCTGTTCATGTCCTTTGACCATTTATCAGATGGAGAATGACTTTAATTCTTATAAATTTGACTCTGTTCTCTATATATTTGAGAAAGAAGGTCTTTGTCAGAAACACTGGCTGTAAAAGTTGTTTCCCAGCTTTCTAGGGCATGCATTTTCTGATCACATGCATCTTTGTACTTTATGTGCTTCTCACACTCATTGTAGTTGACAACCCATCATACTTCTGACCACCATGAATAGCCTTTTGGGTTATCTGTAATTTTTATTCTTTTAAGAATATCAACACAGAATACTTGGAACTGTCTTCTTGCCTAATGTTTTACGCTAGCCCAATAGATGGGGCAGTAGGTACAGTGGTGGACCTGGAGTCACCAAGACCCGAGTTCAAATGTGGCCTCAGATAGTTACTAGCTGTGTGAGCCTAGACAAGTCATTTAACCCAATTTGCCTCAGTTTCTTCATCTGTAAAACAAGCTGCAGAAGGAAATAGCAAAGTACCTCAGTATCTTTGCCAGGAAAACCCCAAATAGGGGTTTACGTGAAGAGTTGGACATGACTGAAATGATTGAACAACAAAAGTGCAATATGTTATGATTGTAGAGCTTATTATCTTTGATGAAAGAAGAAATAGCATAAAGATGGCCCTGTGTGACAGAATAGCATGGCTCTAAGAGCATGTTGTTTATGATTGGCTTTTCTGTTTTCCCTTTGTTGGGTTTAACTCTTTTTGACACTCTATGTCCTCTTTGATTTAGTGACACTGACCTTTTAGCTGTTACCTGAGTTAGATACTCCATTTCTCAGCTCTAAGCATTTTCCCTGGCTGTCCCCCATCCTGGAACACTCTCCCTCCTCTGCTGTGACTACTGACCTCCCCAGCTTCCTTCGAGTCCCCCCTTCTACAGAAGGTCTTCCCCAACCCCTTGATTCTAAAACATTCACTCATTTAAGTATTTCCCATTTCTCCTGTATTTAGCTTGCTTTGTATGTAATTGAACATTGTATCTGCAATTAGATTGTTAAGTTCCTTGAGTACAGGGACTAGTTGTTGTTTTTTTTCTCTTTTTATATCTATATCTATATATTTATATTTAAATTGATATTTTACACCTATATCTATATATCTATATATATGGTGCCTTCCACCTAGTAGGTTTTTAACAAATGTTTATGCATTATTGAAATAAGGAAATCTTGGATCCTAGGCTGAGCTTTGAGCTGACTGAGAGATTGGGCAAAGAGAACAAAGAAAGGTTTGGTGGTAATAAATTTATGTTAAGAGGTCAGCAACAGCTGCATTGACAATCTACTCTTTGAAATAATCCCTGAGGTCCAGAGTTCTGACAGCCTGAGGTTATGGGACTATGACACTGTGCTGTTTTACTTTCACTTTTGGTTTTATATAGCATATTCATTTCCCTTCACAGGAGGCCAAGATTCCTAGATTAAATGCTCTGCACTGTGCATTCAACTTTTCTCTCTCATCCTCTTCAATCTAGTTTCTACCCACACCACCTGAAATTGCACTCTTGCTCATCAGTGACCTAATGTCTAAAGTAAATGATCCTCTCTCAGTTGTTTGAAGAAAACAATCATCTGAGGTTAGAAACAGCTTTCACTGACTCTCAAAGTCACTGCCTCCAGCTTTTATCAAGGTTATGTTGGGAAAATAAAAATTTGACTAGGAGTCAGGAGACTCATTTCTGCCATTAAATTACTGTGTGATTCTGGGCAGGTCCCTTTACTTCTCTGAGCTCTGACTTTCTCATCTATAAAGTGAAGGGCTTGGACTAAATCAGGGTTCTTGGCCTGGAGTCTATGAGCTTGTTTTTTAAAAGAATATTTTGATAATTATTTTAACATAAATCCTCTGGTTTTTTTATTTTATGCATTTAAAAACTTTATTTTGAGAAAGGGTTTTACAGTCTACACTAGAGTACCAAAATGAGTCTATAACCCAAAAATGGTTAAGAAGCTTTGGACTAAATGGTTTCTAATTGTCCTTCAAGTTTGAAAGTTCTTTGATTCTGACTCAATAATTCTACACCTTGGCTAAACTGGTCTGTTCACTCTCTCCCGAACAAACCATATATAACCCAATCACCCCTGTTTGAAATGCCCTCTTCACTTCTTTCAGATTTAAAAATCTGCTTCATCCTTCAACATCCTGTTCATGTCACTCCTCTTTGAAGTTATCCCACACCATTCTACCATCTCATATCCTCTCCAGCTTCTAAACTCATTGCATTTAATTAAAAAAAAAATTCAAGCAGTGATTCAGTATAATCTTGTGACATCTCTTTTATGGAAATCATGTAATTATTGGGCTAAGTTGTAAGAACCTGAGGACAGATCTTGGTAATAATATACTTTGAGTCTTCCAAAAATACCCAGCACTAATATTCAAAGTGCCTACGATCCAAAGTTGGTTGTTACATTGTAAAGACACCAGTCATTTCAGGTGGAGAACATTTCTCCCTCCTAAGGGACAGACACAAGCATGCTGGTCGGTAAGCTTTCACACATGGTTAGTGGAAGAGATAAAGATATTCGATAGTTTCATTCATAGCACGTTAATGAGGCACTTTAGTCTTTCGATGTCACCTCCAGCCCACTGTTCTATGTATTATGCTCCAAGCAATGAGACTGGGTTGGTGAAAATTAAATTGTGGGAGGGTTTTCTTGATTCGGAACAGAACGACTTTTCCTCTTTATTTCCTACTGTATTGATTTCTTGCTGTTAAGCCAGTTCCTTATTACATTTTGTATATAGAAAGGAAAGATGATACCCCAGATTCCTGTATTGTATGTGAGAAGGCAGAGTCTGTGCTGTGCTACACAATAATGAGAGAAGAACCCTCAGGATGCATGGCTATGTTATCCACATGCCAATAAAAGGGGTAAAAGTTGACCAAAGACTTTTGAGAAAGAAAGAAGGAAGGAAGAGAGGAAAGGATTTTATTTTATTTTCTAGATTAACTCCTTTATTTAATATTTTAAAATAACATTTTATCTTTACCCCAATTACATGTAAAAACAATTTTTACCATTTGTGGTTTTTTTTTTTTTTAATACTTTTGAATTCCAGAGTCTGTCCCTCTCTTCCCTCTTCACCTCCTCCCATGGTAAGCAATCTGATATAGGTTATACATGTGCAATCCCATAAAACATTTCCATATTAGCAATTTTGTGCAAGAAGACTTGAACAAAAAGAAAGAAAAAAGAGAGGAAGGAAGGTAGGTAGGAAGGAAGGAAGGAAGGAAGGAAGGAAGGAAGGAAGAAAGAAAGAAAGAGAAAAAGAAAGATAGTGAAAAATAGCATGCTTCAGTTTATTCAGACAATTCTTCTTCCAGAGGTGGATGGTATGCTACATCATGAGTCCTTTGGGACAGTGCTGGGTCGTTGCATTGCAGAGAATAGCCAAGTCATTCACAATTCTTAATTATACAGCATCACTGTTGCTGTGTACAATGTTCTCTTGGTTCTGCTCACTTCACTTTGAATCAGTTCATGTATGTCTTTCCAGATTTTTTCCTGAAATTATTCTGCTTCTCATTTCTTAATATCACAATAATATCCCATTATGATCATATACCACAGTTTGTTCAGCCATTCCCTAGTTGATGGACATCCCCTTGATTTCCAGTTCTTAGCTACCACAAAAAGAACTGCTATAAATATTTTTGTACAAATAGATCTTTTAAGGAAAGGATTTTAAGTAGGGCTAAAGAGCATATATTTGTCAATCATCATCAATAAGGATTTATTTAAGACTTTGAGGGTGCATGGCAAGGTTGTAAGCTCTCCGCTGATAGAGTTCCAGGGAGATATTTCTTCTTACTCTCCTGTTTAAAAAGTATAAGAAGTCAATGTATAGGATAAGAAGTGGGTGGAGCTGACAGTGGCTTGGGAAGGTAGAGGTAGCCTCCAACTTGCCTCACTTTTTTTGGTTTCTGGGTATGACTGAGTAGTTACATCTCCTCTCTTTAGTTCTTTACCCTGTGTTAAATTTTTTAAAATTTATTTTATTTTTAATTTGTAGAATAAAACAGGCATTTCTATAACAATATAATAAAAAAAGATGATTGCACACAAAAACTGCAAATCTATTATGCATAACTAGCTATTCCTTTTAAATATATAATAATGTTATCATGTAAATTTATCCCTTCCCCTCACATGGCTACCATTAGGCACAAATATGTAATTTGTATACCCACATACATATTTACATATACATACAAATATATGTAAAATCATTCTGTACATATATCTATTTATTAGTTCTTTCTCTGAATGCAGATACTGTCTTCCTTCATATGTCATTTGTAGTTAGAGTATTTGCAATAGTCAAAATGATTTATTTGCTCAAAGTTGTTCTTAAAACAATATTGCTGTTACTGTATACAACTTTCTCTTGGTTCTGATCATTTCACTCAGTTATTTCATGCAAGTCTATCCATGTTTTTCTAAGATAATCAAGCTCATCATTTTTTATAGTACAGAAGTATTCCATCACAATCATATACCGCCACTGGTTCAGCCATTCCCCAATTGATAGGCATCCCTGCAATTTCTAGTTCTTTGACAAAGAACCTATATATTCTAAAATATTTATAGTAGCTCTCCACCCCACTTTTAACCAAATATAACACTCTTTCCTCACTCTGGGATTCTTGCAAGATTCAATAAGAGTTCCTTAACGGTCTTCTAGGGCAACCAGTTGTTGGAGTAGATGGAGTACTAGTCCTGGAATCAAGAAGTCTCATATTGGGGGCGGAGCCAAGATGGCTGCGTAGCAGCAGCAATATATCGCAGCTCTGACATAGCCACCCCAAAATACCCATGGAATAGGACTCTGGACCAATCCTAAAACTTCAAAAGCACACAAGGTTACTTCCCACTAAAGTCAGCTCGGCTACAAGGAACCATATCAGCACTGCGAACCGAAACCAGCCTGGCCTGAAGCCGCGGCTGTGCGCCGGGGGCGGCCGGGCGGGAGGTACAGAGAAAGCTCTCAGGTGAGGGATTAGCACCAGCTGCGTGAGGGGGGATTGTGAAAGAGGGAGATAAGCATCCGGCCGAAAGGTCTCCAGAGCGGAGAAGCGAAAGGCGGAGGTTTTGCACCCGCCTCCACATTGTAGCTTCCCGCCCTCGGCCTGCAAAAAGCAGGGGGACTGAGTGATTGTTTTCAGACCAGTGCTCTCGCGTTGAGCGGCCTGGATCCGGATCATCGTCTTGGGCCTCGGTCTTGGAGTCTTCATT
>CM053587.1:226470726-226522328 GCA_028646515.1 Pseudochirops corinnae
TTTTGGGGCGGTGGGTGGGGGAAAGAGGGGGAGAAAATATGTAACTCAAAATCTTGTGGAAATGAATGATGCAAACTATAATAAAATTAAAAAAAAAAGTCTCATATTTCTGAGTTCAAATCTGACCTCAGACACTAGCTTTGTGATTCTGGATGAGCCACTTAACCCTGTTTCCCTCAATTCCTCATCTTTAAAAATGAGCTGTCTTAGTCCAGAAAACCCCAAATGTGGTCAAGAAGAGTCTTTCATGACTGAAATGATCATACAAAAAGTGTCTGATAGAGCTAGGCCTTGGGGATAACAAAAGGGAGAGAAGCCCTGACTCAAAGACCTTAACAGAAAGGGGAATTCCAAGAGTTGGAATTAAATTCTGAAGAACGTTGGGCACCTTCAAAACTTTTGTGCTTTAATTTAGGGTTGCCTGGTGCCAGATAGCCTGAGCAGTTTGAGGTCAGGGATGGAACTCTCTGGGCCAGAGGTGACCTCCTGCCCCTCCCCTACACTCTGGGGTACTTCTCCCATCTCTGACTCATCTCTCTACACAGAAAGACTCAGCAAAACAGTAGTTTTTCTTTTTTTAAATCATTCTTTTGAATATTTAAAGTACATTTAATATGTATAGAGAATTGCCTGGACATTGTTCCAAATCTATAACCTTTTTGAAATGATTTATACAAACGCTCATACAAATAGGTTATCAGTATAGATGATGAAATGAAATTTTGTGTTTTATTGGTAGCAACTCTAAAGGCCTCAGGAAATTCTCAAATCAGCCCAGAGGCATATTTTTTGCCACAGGCAAGAGTTTTTTTTTTAATTTGTGTGTGTGTGTGTGTGTGTGTGTGTGTGTCTTTTTAACCAGGATTTCTTCTTAACCAGACTAGGATTTCTTTAGTATGGGTAAGAAACTTCCTCTATCAATGCAGATTATAGTCTGAAATTTTTAGGCTTCTGAGAATTGCCTGAAGCAACTAGACGGAGGTTAAGTGACTTGCCCCTTGGTCACTGATAGTAGTGTCAGAGATGAGATTTGAATTCTGGTCTTCTGATTGGGCAACTAGGTGGCACAGTGCATAGAGCACTGGGCTTCAAGTAAGGAAGTTTCATATTCATTAGTTCAAATCTGGCCTCAGACACCTATTAGCTGTGTGACCCTGGACAAGTCACTTAATCCTGTTTGCCTCAGTTTCCTCATCTGTAAAATGAGCTGGAGAAAGAAATGGCAAAAACCATTACAGTATCTTTGCCAAGAAACCCCCAATGGGGTCATGAACTTACAGTTGAACAATAACTTCTCATTGGAATTCACCTTCTTTATCACCTACTATGCTGTCTCTCAGCCTAGGCAGGATTTAGCAATATCCCTTGTGTGTTATTAGTCCAGTGGAAGGAAACACACAAAACACACAATTTGACTTATCACAAAATTAATACCAATATGCACAAGAATAGAATTTATTTCCATTAAACATATGTGCCACTTATATGTACAAGTATCAAAAGTAATAGCAAAAATTGTCCCCTCAAGTCACCCTGTTTGTTGAGACCTTGCCTCCTTTTAGTCCTGATTCTATATGTGTTTCTTCTTTCCTATTGCCCATCTGTGGGATTTGGAATTATTTGGGACTCAGAAAATGAGTACAGCTTTCATTTCTGTTGAGTTGTTTTAGTTATGTCTGACTCTCTGTGATCCCATTTGGGGTTTTCTTGGCAAAGATCCTGGAGTGGTTTGCTCTTTCCTTCTCCAGTTCATTTTACAGATGAGGAAATTGAGGCAAATGGGGTTAAGTGAATTGCCCAAGGTCACACAGCTAGTAATCTGAGGCCAAATTTGAACTCATGTCCTCCTGACCCTAGGGCCAATGCTCTATCCACTGTGCCATCTAGTTGCTCATGAGTACAGCTGATTTATCTCCTTATACACAAGAGTTATAGGGGCAAGAAGGAGAGACTATAAGGGGAAATTGCTTTCTCTCCCTAATCTCCAACAGTAAAAGTAGAAATTAAAATTCCAAGCTGCCAGGGAAAGCTTGGTAAAGGGACTTCTTCTACAGTCATCCTCAGAATTATCTTCACCAGGTACCCTCTGGGGATCCTCTTCTCTTTTCCTCTTCAGCTTTTGTGGGTCCTATACACATTCACAGGATGCTCAGGAAATCATTAGGCTGATATCCCACAGTGTCAATCTATGTTAGTGGTGCCAGCTTGGATTCACAACTCATTGGCCGCCTACCTAAAAGGAGTTGAGAATTGAGCTGACTGTCCTTTAAGAAATGTCACAGGAAAAAAAATCCCCAAACTCAACAATCCATTAAATCCAAAGGGTTTAAGTCGGGAGACTGAAGCCTGATTGAATGGGGCCGATTTGGATGGCTTTTTCTTCTTGAATAGTTCTTCCACTGTTCTAGCATTAAGAGTTTTACACATTTCTAGTTTTGTATTGAGTTCACATGGGGTTTGCCCTATTTGAAGTTAGTGTGGATACAATTTCAAGTCTCTCTTCAAGCCTCCAAATCACATTAAGAGCCTAACCCAGCTCTTACGATCTTCTAGGATAAGATCTCTTTGGGCTGGATAATGCAGAGACTTTTCCTGTAGCAATGTTTGATTCTCTAGCTCTTTATAATCTGGACCTTCCTGAATTCCCTGTATTGCTGTTCTCATGGCTTTGTCCTGAATTTCTCTGCAAATATGAAAATAGCATTTTTGACTTGTGGCATATTATGTATGAGTACCACAAAGGATTGCAAACAAGAACAGAATCCTTATAATGAACTCAGATGTAACACAATTTTACATTAACTAGATTACTCCCACAAGTCAAATTACAATTGAAGTCACATGACTTTCCATGATGCAACCACAAACCAAGTCCAGAGGACTTGCTCACCATTGCTGCCTCATCAGCTATATAACTCCTCTAATTGTGAGTGTCCCCCAAGATTCTGCCCTGTATCCTCTTCTTTCTTCCCCCTACCACTTGCCCTCAGGTCCTATGTTTTAACTATCAGCAAGACAATTTAGGTAGTACCATGGATTACCTGGAATTGGGAAGACCTGAGTTCCAATCCTGATTCAAACATTTTTTAGGTTGGTAAATCACAGAACTTCTCTAAGCTTAATTTCTTCACCTGTAAAATCATTTGTTCACCCACTGCACAGGACTGTTGTGAGGCTCAAATGATATGTTAACTATAAAATGCTTTGCCAACCTTTTTTATTGTTCAGTTGTGTCTAACTCTTCTTGATCCCATTTGGGGTTTTCTTGACAAAGGTTTGTTGTTATTTAGTTGATCAGTCATTTCTGACTTTTTGTGACCCCCTTTTGAGGTTTTCTTGGCGAAGATACTGGAATGGTTTGCTATTTCCTTCTCTAGCTCATTTTATAGATAAGGAAACTGAGACAAACAAGGTTAAATGACTTGCCTAGGGTCACACAGCTAATAATCTGAGTCCAGGCCTTCCTGGCTCCTGACCCCATGTTCTCTTCAATGGCCACCTCACTGCCCTATGCTGTGTAAAAACTAGCTATGTATCTCTATGCAGATGATTTAAGATGTAGCCTTAGTCTCTAGTCTGAGTTTCAGTCCTGAAATACTAATTGCCTGTTAGACATTCAAATTAGATATCTCAGAGACATTTTAAACTCAATATGTCTAAAACAGAATTCATTATCTTTCCTTGTAAGCCCTCCCTTTTGCCAAGCTTCCCCATATTTGTCAAAGGTACCACCTTTCTTTCAGTCTCTCAGGTTTGTAATCTTGGCATTATCCCAGAAGCTTCACTCTCACCCCACAAATCCAGTCAGGTGACAAATCTTGCCATTTCTACCTCTTGCATCTAACCCTTTCTCTTTACTCAGCTACCATTTTAGTTCAGGCCCTCCTCACCTCTGCTTGGTCTCCCTGCCTTAAGTCCCTCCCTCTTTATTAAGGCCTCTTAATACACTGCTGCCAAAAGGATTTTCCTTAAGCACAGATATGACCCTACAACTTCCTTACTTAACCAGCTCCAGTCTCTTTCTATTGCCTCTTGGATCAAATATAAACTCCTCTGTGTCGTTATTAAAGGCTTATAAAACCAGTGCCCTGTCTATCTTTGCAGCTTCACTCAACATTACTCCCCAGCCTGTACTTTGCAGTTCAGCCAAACTTGGCTTCTCTTTGTTCCTCACGTCGTCTCCTCACTCCCTGCTTTGGTACTAACTGTCTTTCCTTCTGCCTCCTATTCCCTCTGTTTAAGGTGCAGTACAAATGTCATCTTCTACGTGAAACCTTTCCTAATCTATCGATAGGGCCCTTTCTTCCAAACTCTCCTGTATCTAGCTACTTCTCATCAGTCTATTACTATTTGCTGAAATGTAACAAAGTATGGATCAGTGATCTGCTGCTTGTGCTAGCTTTGGTTTAATAATTAATTTAGTAATTAATACCAAGAAAACGCAGGTTCTCCACTGTTGGCTATATTGGAACCATTGGTTATAGCAAATGGAGAAATTTTGAATGTTTTGGAAAATTCACTTAGCTTGGCAGTATGCTTTCCAGGGAAATACACGTACATGATAAGGTTGATGCATGTTTTATCAGAGCTAGTCCAGTGTTTGGGAGGATCCAAAAGAAAGTGTGGGAGAGAAGAGATATTAGACTGCCTAGCAAACTGAACTTTTATAGAGTCATTGTGCTGACCTCATCGCTGTATGCCTGTGAGATCTAGACAGTCTACCAGTGCCACACCAGGAAACTGAATCGCACACTGGACAAAGATCCTTTCTTGAGCTGAACTGCCAAACATTTAAACACTACTGCAGAGTACAACTCCAATAGGCTGGACATGTTGTTCTAATGCCAAATGTATGTTTGCCTAAAAGACTATGTTGTTCTAATGCCAAATGTATGTTTGCCTAAAAGACTATTTTCTGGAGAACTCTTAGAAGGCAACTACTCACAAGGAGGTCAGAAGAAGCAATACAAGGACAATCTTAAGGTCTCTCTGAAGAACTTTGAATCAATTGTGAGACATGGGAGATACTGGCTGTAGCACCAACGCAATATTCACAGTACCTTTGGTGACTATGAATATGCTGGTGTAAGTCTGAATCACAAAATGTAACAGACTTTCCACATGGAAGACAGAACCAAAACATTTATTCAAACACCAGACAGCTGAATCCCAATACCAGAAAGTCAAATCCATCATAGAAGCAAAGAAATCTATACACAATAACAGTGCAGGGGGCACCACCATCCTCAAGCCTTCTTCCTGCTAGGGCCTTCCCACAAACAAATGCTCAGCTCACTGCCTTCTTCCTCTCTCTCCCTCAGCTCTAACTGCTCTGACTAACTTCCTCTGGGCTCTTCTCCACCCTTCCTGCTCCACCCTTTCAGTAAGCTTCTCCCATCACAGGCTTCATGGGATTCAAACTCATGTGACTTAGGCTTCCATCAGACTTAAGCAGGTCACATGAGCCTATTAATGGATGGGAAAGATCTTCCCATTTACATTACCATTACACTGGCTAAGATATGGTCCACCCAAACCAAAGAAGACACTGAACTCTATGAGCAAAGCAGAATTTCAGTAGCTCAAAAGAAATGTAAGATGCACAAATTTGGAGACGTCTTCACCTCAAATGTTCATATGGACTATTTGTGCCCAACCCATGGTAGAGCCTTCCAAGTATGTACTGGTCTGATCAACCACAGTTGGACATACTATAACTTGACCTCAATATAGTGATGCCATTTTGGTCTTCTTCAAGAAAGAAAGGCAGCAATCAACAAGCTTTGTATGTATTTGTATGTAAGATTTGCTATTCTGACCTCCACTGCCTAAGACCAGATGTCTTATATCTCACTCCTCCCTAACCAAGGATACTTCTTAAGGGGATTTGGGATGTATCTAAGCATCTAGGTGGTGTAGTAGTTAGAGTGTCAAGCTGGAGTCAAGAAGACTCATCTTCCTGAATTCAAATCTGGCTTCAGAAACTTACTAGCTCTGTGACCCTGGGAAAGTCACTTAACCCTGCTTGCCTCAGTTTCCTCATCTCTAACATGAGCTATTGAAGGAAATAGGAAACTACTCCAGTATCTTTGCCAAGAAAACCCCATATGTGGTCATCAAGAATTGGACACAACTGAAAAAAGACTGAAAAAATTGGGATGTTTCTAGGTTCTCTGTAAACGTGCCCAGTCCACACTGATGGTCTTCTTTAAAGAATAGGGAGTAGTCCCTAGCAGCCAGTTCCATTTAACTACTAACAGTCAGATCGAAATTTACAGAGAAATATTTACTTTAAAGCTATTATAACAAATAACAAATAAATATACAAATAGCTTAGCTCAGTTCCTATAGAGCATAGTCCCAGTTTCAAATCCCAAAACCTTCTTGGGCTTGAGTTGCAGGTGCCTTGTCTTCTCAGGGTTTTCCATCTGATTGACTGCCTATATATAATATGTCACCTGCAATACTGGCTCCAAGGTTTCCATGGCTCAAAACTGAGGATGAGTGAACAGAGAAGAAGCAAACAGCCCATTTGTTAGAGCCACAATAAAAGGTCATGGTGTTGGGGAAGCTACCCCTCCTTCCCCCTAGATCTGTTCATGGCACCAGCACTATGGGAGAACTGTGATCTTCACCCTCTGGAAGTAGCAGGAGAGTTACTGACTCCATTGCTGCCAGTTATTAAAGATGCAACCTATTCCAGTTAGGCAGTCAATCAAAGGAGACCACTCTCATCCATGTGGTGGAAGAATGCAGCATGCAGGGTACCTTCATGTTAAGGTGACCTGGACATGCTCCAGGCCCCATTACAGGCATTTGCTTACTTTAAATTTATCTTGTATACATTTTTATATGTAGTCATCATTAGTATACAAACTCATTGTGAATAAGAATGGTTTTATAATATTTATTTGTATCTCTGGCACTTATCATAGTGACTATACATAGTAGGTGCTTTATTGTTGGATTCATGGAGGCATTTCTCTATTGCAGAATCACAGTCTCAGAATTGGAACCTTAGATTTCATCAAGTTCATTCTGAATCTGAAGAAGAACCCCTATTAAGGAAGAAAGGAAAGAAATAGGCATTTCTTAAATGCCTTTTATGTGCCAGATACAGTACCAAGCACTTTAGAAATATCTCATTTGATCATAACAGCCTTGAGAGGTAGGTTCTGTTATTACATCCATTTTATAGTTGAGGAAACTGAGGAAGAGAGAAATTAAGTGACTTTCTTGGGGTCATACAATACTCTTCTGAGGAAAAGTCTTGGAATTTAGGTCAGCATGCATAGGCAGCAGGTCTGACGTATGGGATCATCAAAGATAGAGACCAGCAGTGTTGCCCCATCTCTAGCCTACCCAATTTCTGAGGCTGGATTTGAACTCAAGTTTCTTCCAGCACTCTACCAATGCACCATCTATCTGCTTCCGTATCATATCTGATGAGCAGTGATCCAGCCTTTGTTTGAAATTCTTTAGTGAGAGCTGCATCCACTGACTGCCAAGGCAGCTAATTCTACTTTTAGACAGACCTAATTGTTAGGGCATTTTCCCCTTACATCAAATCTAACGACTAATAGTTTTAACCACTATTCCTGGTTCTTTTCTCTAGGGTCAAGCAGAACCAGTTCAATCCCTCATTTACATGACATTCCTTCAAAGACTTTGGAGGCTCTTCTCTTGTCCTTAAATCTCCTTTTTTCCACATTAATATTCCTAGTTGATTTGACCAATTGAGGCCTTTCATCACACTGATTACTCATCTCTGGACGCTATCTAACTTGTCAATATCCTTTGTGAGTTGTGCTTTCCAGACCTGAACACGATACCCTAGGTGCGACCAAACCAGGACCAGAGTATTTCAGGACTATTGTTGTTTGTTCTTCATTCTCAAAGAGGACCTATGACATCATGAAGGTGATGTCTTGACTTGCATTTGAATTGTATTTAAGTAAGGCAGAGCTGTGCAAAGTCATCAGCCCCACTCTCTCCTCCAGAGTCATCAGAGTTCAGTGAAAACACAAAAGTCAAGATGACTGGTGATGGTCCAGCCCCAGGACTATAACTCTTTTGTTGGTGTATGCTGCCTTACTTTATGTAATTTAAGATTGTACTGGATTGAGACCTACAATCAGGAAGACCTAAATTCAAATCCATCCTCAGGACGCATACTAGTTCACTTAAGTGACCTCTGTTTCTGTTTCCACATCTGTTAATGGTGATAATAAAGAATACCTAACTCCCAGGCTTGGTGTGAGGCTCAGATGAGATAATGTTTGTAAAGCATTTTGCTGACCTTAAAGCCTATATAAACTCCAGCCATTACATCTCACTGTAACCTTGGTTCATGTCTTTGAGGTAACTGTTATAATGTTAATGGAATTTGAAGATCTTCCATGCCCCTTTGTATTGGCAAGTAAGCAGGTACTTAGCACCTTGTTTCAAGTTAACACCTTGTTTAAGCTATTTAATTAACACAGAAGCAGTTAACACCTTGGGAGGAAGTTGCTGATATAACAGGAAGAGGCTGAATAGGGAGGAACAATGCTGTATATAAGGAAAAAAAACCCCAGCTGGGGAAGTCAGAATTTCTCTCAATGAGCATCTGGAGACTGGAGCTTCTGCTGAGATCTTTATTCTGGGAACTTCTTCTGAGAACTTCCAAGAACAAGGCTGAGGAGCTACCATGAGTGAGAGAGGAGGATTCCTGTTTGAGGGAGCCTGTTCTGTTGGGAAAACTTGGGAATGTGGGTATTCACTGCATTAACCATATGTACCAACTTCATGGCTACTGTAATGACTTGGCTTTCTGGTTCTGGGACTTGGTTTTCTGGTATTTGAATAAAAACTTTGGTTCCTCCCTCCATGTGGAGAGTCTGCTACATTTTGTGATTCACAACTATGCCAGCATATTCATAACCACCATGGGTGTTGTGAATATTGCATTATTGTTACAACTTTATGCAATAGGGCCCAGATTTGTAGAGATTCTCTACTAATAAATGGCTTGTAGTTAAGCTTCAGTTAGCTGATAGTACTTCTAACTTCTAGCACTTGGCTAAAAACGGCCCCTCACTCTTAGGCTGTTCCCAATACTTTGCCATATTCTCCTGTCACAAACAAAAGACACTAGATTTCTTAAAGACATGATCAATCACAGGTGTTTACAAAATTAACGTAAACATCTAGCAAATGTAGTCTTCTAACAAAATTAAAAACAAAAACAAAATCATATAATTTAGTGGGAGTAAGGCAGGGGTGGGGCAGGGACTACCCTCTCCTCCTATTTGGTTTTCCCTTGGCGTTCCTACTACTGGAATGAGCACCTGACAAAAGTCACATACCTCTTTCTCCTCCTGTTCATGCAGAGGTCATTTCTCAGGGCTCTGGAAAGGGGAACTGCATGTTTCCTGATCACTGGTTTGCACTAGGTTTGCACTAGGTTTGCACTAGGTTTGCACTACTACCATCGAACAATCATCACCTTTCTGTCCTTTTTTCCTCTATTCACACATTCCCCAAGATCCACTATAACCATATGTGAAAACTCTGACAACCCCTCCTAAAGGTGATCACTGGTTATTTTCCTGTCTTCCCAAACTGGGAAGAACTACAAATGCCAGAGTGTTTTCCCATCTGTTCATTTCTTGCCCTGGGTAGTTACAACACTTTAGACTCATTTGACCATTGATTGATAGTTTTACTGATAAATGAAAAGTACAACAGCTACCTCCAAGGTGTCATGGATTTTTATGTTGAAATTCAAGCTGAGAATGAATGAAATACAAATTAATTAAAAGGAAAATTTAAGCATTAAACAGGTTGAATTAAGTTTGAGCAAATCCTGACTGATTTGGACTGCTCGGAGAAAAAGAGATCCTGAATCCTGAATTAGTGAAAAGGCTGAATGATTATATATTATTTTTAAAAGAAATGCACTTCTATTATTTTTAAGAGTATATACTGACCCAACTAGGTTAATGAAGTTCATTCATTCAAACCATAAATTGTAGAGGTCCTTAGGTGACATATTTTAATGAATAAATAAAGATGACTTGTAATTAGTTTAACAATTGTTTGTATGCAAAAGATTCTTCTAAGGTGATGGAGGGTGCTTGAAAAGTTTATCCTCGAATATTTTATACAGTCTTCCCAACCCAATCTTATTTATGTCATTACTTTTACACTGTATGAAGAAAAGATTTGCTATAGAAAAGTAAACTTTTTTGGAACCTTTGTCCTAATCATGTCAAATTAGGAATCAGTGGAATGTGGATTAGTAAGATTTAATTTTAGAATTCAAATTAAGATACAAAGGAAAACCTTATTGTAATGACGGTTACCATAGCCAAAAGTCATTTTTGTGCCAGAGGCAAGCATCACAAGATGTATCTGGGGTAAGCAGCATCAAAAGGTGTCAATCAACTTTTAAATACAAATTTAGTCACTTATGGGGAAGATTTACAAATCACAGGACCCCTATGGGGGCCTTGGAAAAATTTAGAAGGAAATGTAGGCTTAAGGGAGAATTCACTTGGAATGTGGCCACAGAATATACAGAGAGCTGAGGGAATCCAGTAGAGCAAGGCATTCAGCAAAGATAGAACACTCTGTAAGGATCTAGGTCTGTGACCCCAGATAACCAGTTGGCTATTCCTGGTAGTGGATTGACATCCAGCAAAGACCCTGTGCCCTGCAAGGAGCAATCCCAGCTTGATTGAGGTTCTATTCTCTTTTTTCATCACCAGCACCAGTACTTGGCCCTGAAGTGAGTTTTGAGAGGACTCTCCAAAGAATGAAAGGACACCTGCTATTCTGGAGGGATGAATCGCTTTGACTACATGTGTTCCTTACATGTGTGCCCTGCTACCATTATATTTTTGAGCCTGTGCTCACTTTTCTCCTCCTTTCCCTCCTCCCTCCTCCCTGTCCATATATATTTGTGGGTAAGTGTACCCAGCCCAGGTTTGTTTTTTTTTGAAAGGGGTTACTGTTTTATAACTTACTTTTCTTGCTGAGCTATTTGAGTAAATGTCTTTTGTAATAGCTAATTGAGTCTACTAGCTAATTGTTAAGGGCAAGCACAGGAAGTGGAGGGGGTGTTTATGGTGCTGGTGTAGAGCTAGGTGTGGTCACCTACAGGTCACCTGCAAGTCAGAGGTACCAGCTGCTCTTTTGGGGACCCAATCTATTAGTCTGAGTACTAACTTCAGGAATGAGCCCAGAGGGAGCAATACTCAAATACTGCTCAAGTTTTTAGGCATATAAATGCAAGAGTCAGACAGTACTTGCCTCCAAGGAGCTTATATTCTATTGGGGGATATGGCATGTTCATAAATAAGTATATACAGGATATATACAATATTAAAATGCAATGACTTGGAGGTGGAATGCTAAGAATGAAGCAAATCAGAAAAGATCTCGTGGAAGGAGTGGAACTCGAATTGAGACTTGAAGAGATATGGGGCTTCAAAAAAGATGGAGGTGGGATGGGAAATCAATAGACGTATGTATGTATGTATGTGCACATATATACATGCATATGTATATATATATAATAGAAAATATACATGTGCATATACCTCTGCATATATACATGTATGTATAGATGGGTCTGTGTCTGTCTGTATGTATATGTATAAGTATGTATATGTAAATATATATGTGTATACATACATACATACATACATACATATATGTATATATATATGAAGAAGATGGGGCAGCTAGGTGGTACAGTGGATAGATCATCAGACCTGATGTCAAGAAGACACATCTTCCTGAGTTCAAATCTGGCCTCAGACACTTACTAGCTGAGTGACCCTGGGCAAGTCACTTAACCCTGCTCGCCTCAGTTTCTTTATTTGTAAAAAGAGCTGGAGATGGAAATGGCTAACCACTCTAGGACCTTTGCCAAGAAAACCCCAAATGAGGTCCTGAAGAGTTGAACATGAATGAAATGACTGAACAGCAACAATATATATGTGATATAGCTGCCATCCCTAGGAATGTAAACTTCCTGAAGGCGGAAGGGACTCTTTACTTTTGTCTTTTTATTACCAATGTCTTGCGTATACTGGGCACTTAATAAATGATTATTAAAAACAATAGAAATTAAAGTGAAATTATGATGATCAAACCTGACTCCAAAGAAGTGGTAAGAAAAGAAGCTACTTTGCTTCTTTGAAGAATTGAAGCAAGATGGGTATGGAACACTAAATATAACATAATCTTTAAATATTTTTTTCATTTTATTTTTATTTTCATTTTATTTTATCTCAATTACATAGAAACAAAAATTTTAACTCTCTTCTAATTTTAACTGTCTTAGTTTTGTTTGTGCAAAATCTTTTACATTTTATGTGTAGTGAGGACTATCTCATATATGTGGCATGAGTTAGAACTGTGTGGTTCAAAGGGAGACACAATAGACATCTCTAGCCTTTTCTTCCCTTCTGCCCTTCTATTTTCTGCAAGGGAGATTTTATTTCTTGTTAGGAGAGGAAACAGAAGGTTGGATCTAGAATCTTTACCACTCTGCTGTCTTCAGAGAGAAGGGGTACTGGACTATTATAGCAATCTGTTCCTTAAATATGATTAATGTTTTTCAGTTTCAAGCTAAACTTGTGATCACTGTTTCATTACCTTTAGGGGTGTGGCAGCAAGACTCCAAACTCTATATCCCAGGCTTACCATTCTTCCCAACAAATACTAGTTCCAAAATAAATATAATGGTACAAAGGCACTCATTTATTCAAGTCCATAGCAGAACAAAACTCAGAGAAAGTATGCATATGAAAATACATACCAGATGTTAGAGAGTGAAGGAGTTCTCTCATTGGGAGTGACATAGCTCAGTTCATCCGAGAGAAAGAATTCTAGGTCTCACTCAAGGAGAAATCCCTTGAAGTCTCTAGTATAGTATTGTTGTAGTTACTGTGTATGTTGTTTTCTTGACTCTGCTTTCTTCTCTTTGCATAGGTTTATGTTGATCTTTCCACATTTCCCTGTATTCATTATATACATCATTTCTTACAGTGCACTAATACTTCATTCTATTCAAGTAACACAATTTGTTACCTGAAGGGGCATCAATTTTGTTTCTAATTCTTAGCTATCATAAAGAGTGCTTCTATAAAAATTTTGGTGAATATGGTTACTTTCTTCTTATTGATGGCTTCCTTAAGGTATAAGCCCAGTAATGGAATCTAAATAAATCAGTCTAAATAAATAGTCTAATAATGTCAATAAGCTTCCCAGAATGGCTGCACCATTTCAGAGCTCTACCAACAATGTATTAGTGTACTTAGAACTCCATAACCCCTCCAACACTAACTATTGCCATTTTTTTTTTTGCTCATCTTTGCTAATTTGCAAGGTGTGAAGTGGAACCTCAGGGTTGTTTTGATTTGCATTTCTCTTATTATTAGTGATTTGGAGCAATCTTTCCTATGGTTTTTAATAGTTTGCAAATTCTTTTGAGATTTATTTGTTAATTTCCTTTGAGCACCCATCTACTGGAGCATGAATATCACATATATATATACGTATGTATGTATGTATGTATGTATGAATTTTTTACACATCTTGAATACCAAACTCTTATCAGTGATCTTATCTTGATCACTAAGACAGTCTGTGCAGAAGTTTTTTAGTTTCATATAATCGGTTATATATTTTATCTTTTATAATTACATCTATCTCTTGTTTGATTAAGAATATCTCTCCTAACCATAGCTTTCAGAAGTATATGATCTACTTGTCTTCTAATTTTTAAAAAACATTATGATCTTGACAATTAGGATTGAATATCCATTTAAAATGTATTGTGAAATGTGGTTTATGGTTTTTATATAAGCCTAATTTTTGTCAGATTGCTTTTGAATTTTCCCAGCAGTTTTTTTGGTATCAAATAAGAGTTTTTTCATAGGTAATATATTTTATCAAACATTGGGTTATCGAATTCTGTTCTTTCTAATTCTCCTCCCAGGGGTGGGGAACCTGTGGTCTGGAGGCTGTGGGTTCCTCCCTGGGTCTGTTCCATTGAACTATCTATCTATCTAAAACAATAACAGATGATTTTGAAAACTGCTGCTTTATAAAGTAATTTGAAGTCTGGAAGTGCTACTCCCCCTTTCATCACACTTGTTTTAATGAGTTTCTTGATATTCTAGATCTTTTGTTTTCTCAAATGAATTTTGTTATCATTTCATCAATTTCTATAAAGTATCACCTTGGTGATTTGATTGATATATAATTAGAAATATAAATTAACTTTAACAGTATTGTCATTTTTATTATATTATGCCTATTATATATGCCTAGCCATGAGTGAGTACTAAATATTCCTCCAGCTATCTAAATTGTTTAAGGAGCACTTTGTAATTGAATCTATATGTGTCTGGAAATGAATGTTGTAAACTAAAAATAAAAAATACATTTAAAATAAAAAAGAATATTTCAAATCCCTCTGTATTGAATATCTATCTTTTCTCATTTATGGTTAAGCTCAGTTTCTGATCAAGCTCAGATTTTTAGGGCAGCTGCCTTTAGACTGCATTTGAATTACGTTGCTCTTTAGAACACAGTTTTCTGGTGCTTGTACAATAATCTTGTATTATTCAAATGTCCTTTCCTTTATATTTGAAAAGTCTCTCTCTTGATCACTTATAAGACTTTTTTCTGAATTGAATTTCTGTACTTAACCACTATGTGTCTTAGAGTTTGCAACCTTGGGTTTCTTTTCTGGAGGCAACCTATGAATGATTTCAATTGGTATTTAGTTTTCTGTATTTGGAAGTTCTGGGAAGTTTCTCGCATTTAGTGTTCAGGTTTTTTGATGTGTGTTCTTCTGGGAGATTCTTAGGTTGCTTCTGTGCTTCCTGTCTGTGAGATCAATATTTTTTGCTTAGATAGGGAACATATTTTCTTTTAATATTATATTTTTGCTTCTCTTCTAGGTTGTCCTTAACTTCTGTGTATTTTCATTCCCAAACTATTGTTCTCTTTTTTGTTTCTTTGGTGAGACCTGCTACCACAGTTTTAGTTTTTCTGTTCTGCCTATTATTTTTGTGGTGTAGATCATAAATTCTCCTCTCATCATTCTTATTTCTTGTTTAAACCACTCAAGAACAGCCTAATGTGGTTCCATGTTCTCAAATTCCACAGAGCTCTCTGTTTCAAGTGTCAAATTCTTTTCTTTTGTTTTATAGTATTTATTCATATATATGCTTTAGGTTATTTACCAGATCTGGAGGCCATGTCAGCCTTTTATCCCCATCTTTGCCCCCATACTTCACTTTTTGACTCCTTCCTCTCTGGTTTTTTGTTTTTTTTTTGCCTTTTGGAGGGCAATTGGGGTTAAGTGACTTGCCCAAGGTCACACGGCTAAGTGTTAAGTATCTGAGGCCGGATTTGAACTCAGGTCCTCCTGACTCCAGGGAAAGTGCTCTATTTACTGGGGCATCTAGCCACCCTCCTTCTTCTTTAATAGTGGTTTCAGGTCAGGAGGGATTCAGGGAGAGGGGATTGGAACTCAAAGCGTCTCCATCTCTTTCTACACTGGGCAATTCAGAGATAACCAGCCTAGGTCTCTGCCCCAAGTTATTTGGCAGGGGAAGAACAGTCCCTAGTCTGATATTGAGCTTGAAAGAGCTAGATGTTTTTCTTTCAAGCTTAGTGGAGTGCTACATAAGCTACCCCTACACATTGCATTCTTTTTTAGCGTCCTGTCCAGCTCCCTCTGTTCCTCAGTTCCCTGGCCTGGCATCAGCAGTTCAGAGAGCTGCCACATTGGTGTTAAGGGGTTGATTTCTGAGGTCTCTGAGGCTCTGGGAGGAAGAAGTGGTGGGTGACACGTTATCCTTTTATTTCTTCCTCTGCTCTCCTGCAGAGAGATCTTTTGCAGCACAGAACACTGACACCGGGGCACTGACTGTCTGTCACAATCCCAGCAATCTTACAAAGCCTGAAGCCTAGATCTCCATAGCAGTGGAAAGAAAGAGGGAGAACCAAGGTGTGGAGTTGGATTTTATTGCAAGTTCATGTGTTGGATCTTTGGGTTTTGTTACAAGTCCATGCATTGGGTCCTTAGGTCAGCTAGTGCAGCCTCACTGCTGGTAGCATGGTAGACAGTAGGGTTGGGGTGCTGAGTGAGGTCAAGATAGTTATCAGTTCACATTTTAAAAAAATCTTCTTTTAATTCTGAGTGTCATGGACGATGGAGAAAGCTAATGTTGCTTTATTTAGGGTGCATAATTTTGTTTTGGAGAGATATGAGAGGTTTGGGAGATCAGATAAAATGTCTAGTCTTCTATCTTGTTAGTCATGTGACCCAAATGCTGCTTCTAGTATTTTTAATAGGAAAAAGTGTTGTATTTTGCCAAAAAGCTTTTTTTAATCTTTCAAAATAATAATTTTAGATATTTCTTATTAGCATGGTCAATTATGCTTAATGGCTCTCCAATATTGCACTAGCTCTGTGTTCCTGGTATGAATCCAGTTTGGCTATAGCGTATGATCTTTGTGATATATTTTTGTAGTTTTCTTCCTAGCATTTTCTTTAAAATTTTGTATCAACATTCATTAGGAAAACTGGTCTGCAGTTTTTGTTTTTTGCTTTGACTGTCCCTGGTTTAGGAATAAAGACCATATTTGCGTCATTGAAGGAATTTGGAATTGAAGAATTATATGTGTGTGTGTGTGTGTGTGAATTTTTTTTTAATTTTTTTTTTTTCAAACAGGCTCAGTACATAGTGAGGACCCTTGTACACAGTGAGGACCCTTGCTAATGACTGCTTTTCTCAACCCTGCATCTGTGACCTGGAACTTGGTAGCAAGCAGGTAACAAAGATACCATATATAACCCATGCTTCTTTAGGCATTCCCTTGGATCTCTTTTTGCTGTGGTGATTCTTTCCTCTTTTTAGTCTCTGTACTGAAATGCAAGAAAGAAAATCCAAGAGAATACTGGCCAGAACCCAAACTCTACTGTCACACAGATTTCTCAGTCTGTCTCCTTAAGCTGCCTAAGGCTGGAAAAATTACTCATTATGACTTTTCCTTGTCTTTCCTAAACAGAATTTAGTCTGGTACATTGTCTAGATTGTTGTGGATAAAAGATACTGGGGAGCTAGGCTCAACTGCTTCCTCTTACTCCACCATCTTGACTCTGCTTCTATCTTCGTAGCTGGGTCTTAATAAATGTTTATCCCCTTTCTTCCTTCCCCTTATTATTGTGAAATATTCCTTCCACCAAATTAGATTATAGATTATAACACATCCATGTACTCTCATCTGGTGAAATTCTCTTCCTTGTCTAATTCTTTTTGAAGAATGGACCCAAGGGTATAGAGGCCTTCCTCAGGTTCTTTTAATATTTTGTGGCTACCAGTCTGGCACTCATTCTTGATAATTGACTAGTCAATCTCCTTTTCCATTCATGTATGTATGTCCTTGACATGTTAATTGAAGTTATGGAAGCACAAAGTGCTGAGAAAAGTAATTTTTTGTTGCTGTTGAAGTTTGAAGATTAGTATGCAATGTCAGAAAAAAGTGGTTCAGATCTCTAGTCAGGCTTACTAAAATGTTTACCCACAGATGTGTAATATCTATAAACTCAGTGTTCACCTAGAGACAAATAGGAATGGAAAACCTGTGCTTGCTTATCTACTTCTTTAGGTATTCACTTTAGTGTCTGAATCTCCATACTTTGAGAAAAAATCACTTAATACCACAGGCATCATGAATTTAGTTCATTTGTCTAGGTTCAACTCAGATCCTTGCTCAAACTCTTCTTTTGATATTTTTCCTAATTAAACTCCTACAATGTCAGAACTGAAAAGACCTTAGAAGTCATCCAATCATCCCCTTCCTTTACAGAGGAAGAAACTGAGACCCAGAGCAAGAAAGGCCTTGCCCAAAGTCAAATGGCTAGTACAGTAGGTATCAGAACTGGGACAAGACCTTCTGATTTAAAATCTAATGATTTCTACACCCTACTCTTCCAGCCCACAAGGATCTCTCTTGTCTTTTTTTTCTCTTGCCTTCTTTCTCTGCCATCATATATCTGTTTCTTCTCTAATTGTCTTACATGTCTTTCTATCTAATCAGATTGGACTTGCTGGAGAACAAGGACCTGGTATCTTGTAGTCCTACTTTTTTATCATCATCCTAGAGAGGCAATTGGCATTCAGCAAATACTTAACAATAGGTTGACTCACTTTGTTTTTTGGTCACAGATCTGAATAAATGTCTCCTCCATCTTATAACCAAACACTGTTGTAATCATCAGCCATTTGTCTGGTAGATCCAAATCCTGTCTTAAGTTTCTCAAGATGAGTTTTCAGGTTTCTCAGAGTCATATGTCTTTTTCGCAGTGTCTAGACTAGATGGGTACTTTGGGTGTTAATAGTGTTTCTTCCCATCTAACTTTCTTTAGCTCAACTTGTATTTAGTGAAGTAGAGTGTTTCTAAGTAGTTTTTTCCAAGCCTGTTTCTTCTTGCTGTTCTCAGCACACAGGGGAATTGACAGCAGTGCCTGGTTGCTGAAGAAGTGAGGGCTTGTCTTCTTAATAGAATGTTCCACTGGGAAATTTCCTAATTTAAAAGGACTGGTGGGGTTTCTGTTTTGTTTTGTTTCTTCTCAGTAACAAAAGTTAGCACTAATCCCAGAGGTAAAAAAATTATAAATGGAATAAAAAAATTTACAAAATGGCCTCTAAAACGTGATTGTGATTGATTGCAAGCATACATGCACAAATATCTGAGTTTGCTCCCACATGCACGTGTACACATACACTCTCTCTCTCTCTCTCTCTCTCTCTCTCACACACACACACACACACACACACACACACACACACACACACAGACTTTAGATTAGTACTGATAATTTAATCTTTATTGAATCAGCCCTAAACCACCTGGGAAAGCTGTGTTTGGTAAGTATCAAAGTGGCAGATTTGAGCTGAGCTCATGGACAGGCACAGAATTGGGGGCAGGGATTTTCAGAAATGAATGTAACCAAGGAATAACATGATTTCCAAAAAAAGACCCTCTTCTTACTGCGACTCAAAAGTATTTAGAAGAATAACTGATACTTAATTCAAAAACCAAAACCTTTGTCATTAAGATTTTCATTGTTAGTGTTAGGGAACTTGGGTTGTTCTCCCCAGACCTGGCATTTCAATAGCCACTAGTGAAATTGAACAAATTCAAGCTTTTGCTTGAATTCTGAATTTCAGTAATAATATAGGTTGTATTAATAATATAGGTTGTACGTATAGCTTGATTTGAGGTCCTGTGTTTTGTTCATAACTGTTGCTTTTCTCACAGATCTCCTCCCCTCTCCATCCCTCTTTCCCCCTTTTTTCCTCCCCATTCTTTGCCAATAAAAGACAGTGATATTCATTATAGGCTTCACATACATATGGGCTGACTTTAGAAGTATCAGAAAGACCACCCCCCCAAATCCTTGATGTCTGCAATTCCACAGTTAGAAAATCATTACTTAAAACTTTTTTCAATTCAATTCAACCCAACTCAAAAATGAAAAACTCATTAAATATGTACTCTTTATTAAACTTGATATATGATTTAAAAACCAACTTTGCCCAACAGAAGTTCATAGTTCCATATGTAATTTTACTTCTTGTTCTCCTTTGAAAAAAAATATGTATGTGTGTATTTATTTATGCTTAGGCTTTTTGGCAATTAGGTTCATAATAAAAAAAAAGCTAAATTTTTAAAAAGTATATACTCATTTGCAAGGCACTGTGCTACTACTCAGCTGTGCTCAGCTACTCGGTAGCTGACATAACTCCTACTGTTCAGGAGAAACACATAAATAACAGTAGTTCAAAGAAGAATAAAGGGACCACTAGAAAAGTTCAAACACAGTATTATGGTCTATATAAGAGTGGGATTAGGAAAAGCACATCCATATATATTTGTGTATGTGTGTATACACACACACAAGCCACAGAGTACATATATATATATATACACATACCTGTATGTACATGTACGACACATGTGTATTTACATGTATAGCCATGCATGCACATGCATGTCCATCAGTCAGTAAACATTTAGTTGGCATCTACTATGTGCCAGGTACTTGCTAAATAACAGGCACAGAAAAAAAGTCAAAAGACAGTCGCTACTATCAAAGAGTTCCCAATCTAATGGGGAGAGGAAACACATGAAGGGAAGTTAAAAATGGTTGGAAGTGGGGAGTATTGGGCAGGGGGAATGATGAAAGTCCAGAAGAATGTAGCTGTGTGGGAAGTGATGAGATAACCAAACTGGGTAACTTCCTTAAATGGAGAATCTGAGAAGGGTTCTCTAATCGAAAGGAGGATTTCCATGGCAAGTCCACTGAGGAAGTATGAGTTTCAGAGCTGGTGTGATCTTACAGGAGGATGAGATTCCAGAAGGAATCATGAAGGTCTAGAAGAGTTCAGCAGTGTGGAAAATAATGATATGTATGTATATGTATGCATATATATGCATATGCACATACATGTGTGTATATGTAAATGTATAAGTATTATATAAGCAATATGTATGTGTCTATATATATATATATATGTATATCTATCATGTCTATGGTTAAAGAAGGTTGGCAAGTCAGATGGTGCCATATTATAAAGAGTCTTGAATAGCAGTTTTATTTGCCCATAATTTGGTAGATAATGAAAAGGTTTGGGGAAATGGAGGTGAGGCATGATCAGATCTATGTTTTATTAAAATGCAAATTCAGTTTGGAAAAGGTAGAATATTTTCTTAGCAGTCATTCATATCTGAGTGTAAGTGGGCTTATCCAGTCCTTTCCTGAGAACAGGTTTTGATGGGAGCAAAAAAGAAGGAACATGAAGAGATCAAACACCTGAGAGAAGGAAAGAAATGAGAGACAGAAATCTGACTCACTTCACAATTTTGTCAAGGGCTGTGCCTATTTTTTCCAAGTTCTTTTATTCTGATTCCTATAAATAAAAAGCAAAGTGAGAAGGACATTTTTCTTATCTTTCATTTCAAAGAGATTACCCAGATGATACTAGGAGATGACTAGGGGCTTTGAATAAGCGTCTCTTTCCTAACATGGATGAAACACTGACTGTCAACAATCTTTGACAACAAACCCAGACCTGAAAAAACATCATAGAGATGAGATAGAATCCCTCAAAATACCAGACTAAAAACACATAACAGAAACAACAATGTGAAGAATGATTAATGTATTGTGGAAGTTACTACAAACTTTAGAAGGAGGAAGATTGGAAGAATACAGAAAATTATGCTACTAATGTTAGAATCTGTCCAGGACTTTAAGAATGAAGGAAATAATTACTCTTTAGATCAACATTCTCAGGTATACTTTCCATGTGTATAAATACATATACACACATATATGTATATATACACACATATGTATATCCATGTATACATATATGTATATATAATATATGTAATTGTTTAGTATATAATATCAAGTGATTCAAGCCTCTCCTCTAATATATGCATATCTTATCCATGTATTTGCACTGAAGTATACCTATAGGAAATAGCCATAGGTTATATAATATCATAAATGGAAACAAATTTTCATTGAAATCATAAAATCTGCAAAGATGCCTCACCAGCAATTCTGATATGTTTCTAGGACTGTGTGGTAGGACTTATAGGTTAAAAATATTATTATATATATTATATATATAAATATATAAAAATATGTAAATATATAAAAAATATATTATTTTATAGTAATATATAGTAACATTGTTTTGCCTTCAGAACAATTTAAATTTTGTCCAACTATATATTCATCATCATCAACAAAATAGAAAAAACATGAATTGGGTCTCATGGTTACTGGAGTATATAGCCAGCTATAGGGATAACATCAAAGAGTTTTTGTTACCTATGTTATTAGACAGATGAGAAAGCAATGAACAATGTTCTAAAAAGGTCAGTCCAGAGCCCAAAGTTGTTCACTTCTTCACTGGTGGAATCAAAGAGACACTCCTCAGTTTTTTAGATGACATTAATGTGTGGGAAATGGTAGAGAAAGAGGAGACTGTGACAGTACAGTGGTGACATTGTCCACCATCTCAATACAGGATTCAAAAACAAAGTAATCTTGGGAATTTGGAAGAGTCAAAATCTAACAAGTATGATCTATAAAAGGGTCAAGTAATATTAATAGAATGGAAAGTCAACCTGCCTAAATGGTGGGCACTTGGGCAACAGAAGAAGAGCTAGAGATCATATTGGAACCCAGGCTGACTATGAGTCAGAAATGTAACACTTTGGTTTAAAAAAAAAAGTGTGATACTAGCATGCATAATTAGGAGTCTAGACCATAGAACCATGCAGTAATCTCCTATTGTGCTTAGCACCGCTCAGAACTTTACTAGAATTTTGTGTCCAGTTTTTATTTACATTACTAAGGAGGGATGTGGAGAACTTGGAGAGGGTTCAGAAGAGAGCCTCAGAGAAGATTAAAGAGTTTGGAAACGGGAAAGGTCTTATTTAACGTTCAGAAGAGAAGCCTGCACGGTGATTTAATAATGGTGTTTGAGGCTATGAAGGCATGTGTTACCCAGAGGATGGTGAGCAGATGTTCTGCATTTCTTCTGAGGACCCCTAAGAAGGAATGTGTTTAAACTGCAGCATGGGGGATTTAGATTAGATTTAAAGAAAAATTCCATGACAGGGAGGTTTGTTAAATGTTGGAATGCATTGTCAATGGAGATTGTAGAAATTTTGTGTAAGAAATTATTTTTTCTTTTCTTTCTTTCCTTTTTTTATTTCCTTCATCCTTCCTTTCCTCCCTCTCTATTCTTTCTCCCTTCCTTCTCTTTCTTTCTCTCTCTCCTTCCTTCCTTCCTTTCATCCTTCCTTCCTTCCTCCCTCCCTCCCTCGCTCCCTTCCTTCCATCCTTCCTTCTCTCTTTCTTTCCTTCTTTCTTTTTTAAAAGGAGAAATATTCTCATCAAAGATGGTTGTGGTAATGGGGCCTGGAATAATGCTTGAACAAAGGGAAGTGGATGATATGAAGTAATGTAACAAACATTTATTAAACACCTATCCATGCAGAATCCTATAACAGAGTTTATAATGGACACAGTTCCTGACTTCATGAAGTTTGTTACCTAATATATAGATAAGAATTAAGGTAACACTGATAGACAATATTACAAGTATGAGAGCACAGGTTGGCAAACTATAACAGAGGACCACATCCTTGTGCTAAGAATGATTTTGACATTTCTTAAATACAATAAAACTTCATTTTAAAATACAAAAATTGTTCTTGTCCACAAGCCATACAAAAACAGTCATGGGCTAAATTTGACCAGTAGGCTACAGTTTGCCACTCTCCTGTTGGAGAATTGTAGAACAAAGTGTTGTGTAAGGTCTGAGGTGAGAGGTCATTACTACTGGAGGGAGATCAAGGAAGGTTTCTGAGAGAGGAAGTGGTATTTGAATGGGTAGGAATTTATCAGTCTGAGAATTGAAGAGAAGACATTAGTGCTATTGTGAACAGCTTCAGAAAAGGAAGAAGCAGGAAAGTGCAAGGTGCATTTTGGGGAAAAAGAGAGAATGGTCCACTTTGATCAGAGCATAGAGCATGGAGGAAAGGAGTATATACTATAACTCAAAAGGTCGGTAGGGTAGTACCAGATTGATTATGGCTTAGAATAAGCTAGCAAAGGTGTTTGAATTTTATTCAGAGAGCAACAGGGAGACATAGAAAATTTTTTTTAGCAAAATATTGCTATAACTATCTAGAATTATTCATCAACAAAATTAGTCTGCCAGTAAAGATTGAGGCGCTGAGGGAAAGGCATCAAGACAATGAAAGGAGTGAAATTTATTAGGAGGACTTGTCAAAGTCCTTTCTGCCTTTGGATTTCAATGAGGAATCAGGTCCTTGAAGAGTAAGAAAACTTATAAAATAAGTCTTACATCTGTACTTCTCAGAGGCCATTATTGTCATCAAGTGGATCATTATTAGGACATCAGTAAGTTTCCGCAGACAGCTGGGTGGTGCAGAGGGTAGAATGCTGGGCCTGGAGTAAAAAAGATTCATCTTCATGAGTTCAAATCTGACCTCAGACACTTACTAGCTGTGTGGTCCTGAGCAAGTCTCTTAACCCTGCTTACCTCAATTTCCTCATCTGTAAAATGAGTTGGAGAATGAAATGGCAAACCAGTTCAGTATCTTTGCCAAAAAAATGCCAAATGGTCACAAATGCCAAATTGGACTTGACTGAAAAATGGTTCAACAACAAGTCCCAGCAGGGCTGTTGCACTTTTTTTCTTTTCTTTTTTTCCTTTTTTTGGAGGGGGAAAGGCAGGGCATTTGGGATTAAATGACTTGCCCAAGGTCACACAGCCAGTAAGTGTTAAGTGTCTGAGGCCAGATTTGAACTCAGGGCCAGTGCTCTATTCACTGTGCCACCTAGCCACCCCATGAACTCTTTTTCTTAAACCCATCTATCAGACTGAATTCCAGATGCTTTACACCATTTCTTCCTGGAATTCATCTTTAAACTTGATGAAAAGTCACAGAACCTTAGCTTTGGAAGGAACTTTAGCAGTCTTTGAGTCTAAACTCCCACTACTCTTTGTACCACAAAGTGGGACTCAAACTTTTGAGTCCCGGGACTCCTTTATATTCTTAAACATTAGTGAGAACCCTAAAGAACTTTTGTTTATATGAGTTGTATCTATCCATATTGATCACATTAGAAACGAAAACATCTTAGTATTAAGGTTTGCAAGTTCACTCAGTACCTTGGGCTTTCCTGCCATTAATCTGAACCAAGAATCTTGAATTCATTAAGAACAGTGAGATGCAATTTTACTATCTCTTCATCTCTCTTGAGCCTTAATTCTTCTCCCAAACCCCATATTTGTTCAAACTTTTCTTGTCAGAAGATTAGATAGTTAATAAATAAATAAATAACACTTTTTAAGCATGGAAGGCCTTCATCTTTTTCTTTTCATAGTTTATTCTATCAGTGCCATAGCATATCATACTGCGTAAAACAAAGACATGGTACAACACAGCATCATACTGGTTTCAGACCTGTGATCTTGACAGCTGTTAAAAGATTTCACTAGCCAACCTTTTCTTAACATAGAAAATATGATCATTTCGTCTTAGGTTATCTAAATAACTGTACCTGTGTAGATCTTACTATTATATCCATATGGTGAACACTTAGATTTTGAACGGCAAGAGACTCTTTAGGTCATCTAATAACAATGCCAATAAATGATGATGATAATGATGGTAGCTAACATTTATGTAGCAGCATTAACTACGTACCAGACAATACATAACACTAGTCAAGCAAAAATAAATTTACTAAATAGATGTATACGATGTCTCAGTCTATATCCTAAATCTGCGATGTCTGTGATGGAAATCACGTCTTCATCACTGGTCCTCTGGAGTCATCAATGGTCATCATGTTGGTCATAGTTCTTCCTGCTTTCAACATTGTTTGATTTTACAGAGTTGTATAAATTGTTCTCCTGGTTCTATTCATTTCGTTCTTCATCAGTTTATTAAAAAGTCCTCATTTTACAGATGAGAAAACAGATACAGAGAAATTAAGTGACTTTACCCAAAGTCACATAAGTGACTGAGGAAGGATTTGAACCCTGTTCTACTGACTCCAACGTCATTGTCTATCTCTTTTTTCCCCCCATTCCACCCAGGAAGAAATCAGCATAGTCTATAATTTTGAACATCAGACTTACGGTTGATTCATTTTTATAAAAGTGTGCAACATAGATCTAATATATAGTTGATTTCTTGGAGCTTTGTAAATTGCTTGCTCTAAAAGGATTGCTTGCTCTAAAAATGTGTTTTGATAATAGCTACTAGTAGACATTAGGGAGAAGAATTGTTCATTTCTTCTCAAATCTGAAAGTTAAGAAATGCTTTTTATTAAGAAATGATTTTCATTCTCCCTGTGATCATGTCAACAAAACCTCTACACTCAAATATGCCATATTCATTCATGTATTTTCTCCCTTTATGTATTTTTCTATATACTCCTAATTTTGAAGCAATCATACAATATTTTTCTTCTCCCCACATAATTCACTCTGAAAGGAAAATACTCATTTTGTCAGCTTATCTTGTCTGAAGCTGGTAAAACTTGTAGTTCTAAATTCTCGGCAAAATTTTCAGCGCTTTATATAACAAATTCTAGAATGTTCCCACATTTGTATTATCTAGAATGCTTTTATTTACTATTCTTGCCTTTCTTTTCTTTTTCTTCTTTTGAGGGAACTAGCTCTCTGGCTTGGGCATTTATTTATTTTAAAATTTTATTTATTTCATTCTGAACTTAAGAAATAAAACAAGCATAATAGAATAGAAAAAAGGTGATTGTACATGGAAGTGTAAATCTATTATTTACAACTTGTTATTCCTTTTAAATATGTAATAAAGTTATTATGTAATTTTCTTTTCCCCCCTTTTTTCTTCCCTCCCCAAATAATGTAGCCATTCTATCTCTAACCTGGAATCTTCCATCTCTGTGACTCAGTGACATTAAGAAAGTAGCCTATGTTCTCCCGATTAATAAGTGTCAAAGATGGGATTCAGACCCAAGTCTTCCTGACTACAAGTGGAGTGCTCTATTCACTATTCTATTTGTGATTACAAACAAGGATAAAACATTTTTCAAAACAGTTAACACCTCTTCTCCTCTAGCTTTACTAGGACATTTTGAATTCTAGGTATTTAAAATTACTTTTCTATTTCATCTTTTGTTTTAGACCAGACTGAGGCAAGGTAACAGTTGGATATTCCTTTGTATCTCTTTGCCTACTTAGAAGGAATTAATTTCCCCAAATCTTTTCTGCAGACATCAAAGTTTTGTTAGAAAAATCTTAGCCACCTATGATATGGCTGGCCTAGTTCCTAAGGGGCAAAAATCTAAATTCCTCTCTCATTAGAGCTTATGCCTGTAAATGTTACATTCTTTTCCATGCCCTTTGAGATTCTACTCAGTGCTTATAGGTAGGAAGCTTGCTGTAGGAAAAGTATACTCCCACTGAATTAATTCTCTTAGTATTGACTATTTAATTTACCATTTGCTAAATGCCTACTAAGTAAAAGACCTGGGGATGCAGAGTTGGATAAGACTTAGTCCTTCCTCTCCAGGAGCTTACAATCTAATGGTATATAATATAAAATGTAAGGAAATTGATGCTTCACAGACCTAATCACAGAAAAAGAGCCTGATGTTAAATTAACTGAAAATTGTACATTGCAAACTAATTGTAAAATTGAAGTCGAGACAGGTATTCCTTTATGAGGTATAAATGAGTCCCTTCAGTGAATCAGAAAGGAAACAATGCCATAAGAGGAAGAATAATAGTCCAGGCCTACAGGTGACCTCTGTAGGTAGTTCAGTGAGTCTAGGAGAGCAACTTGATTGATGAGATGTGCAAAAGACTGAAAGAAGTTGAATGAAGTTCCACATGGAACTGGAAGGTTGGAAGGATCAACAGTGACAGTTGCCAAAATGGAAGGGGCCAGGGCTCTGGGAGTGAGGCTACTTGGGCAGATTGGCTGCAAAGAATGTTGAGACGCAGCTGTCTTGCTAAAACTCCCCCAGTCTATAAAGCTCCAAGGTCCCTCTTAGAAGCCTGATGCCTTTTATTTTCTAGGGCATGGGAAAATATCTTGATTTACCTTTCTTCATTTTAAATGTTTATTTTGTCTTTATAGATAAAATTGACCATAGTCTTTTGTTAGACAGGGCGTGCTTACTAGATAGAAAGAGACAATCGAAGAAGGGATCATGCCAAGAAAAGAGGGATAGAACTGCAAACGAAAATGAATTATTGATCTTTTGGTGCAACTTTCCAGAGCTGAGGGAGTGTTTCCATGAAACTCATCTAGGCAACAAATTAATAGTATAGTGAAGGGGGAAAAAAGAAATGGTTGAAGATCCCAGCTCATCACCCTACCCTGTTACTGACACATAACACCAACACAAATGACCATAGTGTTAGAATATAATAAGTGCACAGGAGAGAAGGAAATGAGCATTTATTAAGTACCTGCTATGTACTGGAGTTCTGCTAAGCACTTTACAAATATTTTTTCCTTTGATCCCCACAACTGGATATGCTGTAGACATCTTAAAACTCAGATGTCCAAAACTGAACTCATTATCTTTCCACCTCAAAATACCACCCCCCTGGGGCAGCTAGGTGCCACAGTGCCCCTGGAGTCAAGAGGATCTGAGTTCAAATCCAGCCTCCGACACTTAACACTTACTAGCTGTGTGACCTTGGGCAAGTCACTTAACCCTAATTTCTCTGCTTTCTCCCTTCCAAAAAGACAAAAAAACAATACCACCCCACCAAACTTTCCCCTTACTATTGAGGGAAATACCATCCTACCAGTTCCATAACTTGTAACGTAGGCACCATCATCAATTCTTCACTATCTCTCACCTACCATAACCAATCTGTTGCCAAAGCCTGTTGGTTTCACCTTTGCAACATGTCTTGAATATGCCCCCTTATCTCCTCCAACATTGCTATTGCTCTGGTGCATGCCTTTGTTTCCTCACCCCTGACTTATTGAACTTGTCTACTTGGTGGGTCTGCCTGCCTCAAGTCTCTCCCCATTCTAATCCGTCCTCCATTTGGTCTCCAAAGTGATTTTCCTAAAGTGCAGTTCTGGCCATGTCATCCCTCCATCAGTAAACTGCAATGGTTCCCTATCATTTCCAGTATAAAATGTAAAACCTTCCATTTGGTTTTCAAAACCCTGAATATACTAACAACCCCAACAATAGAAGTCTACAAAGTCTCATTCAACAGCCCAAATTTGTCATGATTCTGTAATGGAGAGAGTGTTTTCATCATTGGTCTTCTGGAATCATTATATTCGTCATATATTTTTCAGCTTTGAAATCTTCTTACACTTTCTACTCTTATATATACACATCAGTGTCCAGTGGCACCGGCCTCCCTGCTGTTCTCCCTACAAGGAACTCCATCTCTCAACTCTGGGTATTTTCTTGACTGTCCCTCTGCTTGAATTACCCTCCCTCCTCATCTCTTCCTCCTCTCTTCTCTGGCTTACTAATTAAGTTCTAGCTAAAATCCCACAGGAAGCCTTTCTCAGCACCTCTTAACTCTTGTGCCTTCCCACAGCTAATATTTCCTTTTTATCCTGCATATGGCTTTTTGTACATTCTTGACATTTTGTCTCTTCCATTAAACTGTGAGCTCCTTGAGGGCAGGGACTATCTTTTGTTTTTCTTTGTATCCTCAGTGCTTAGCACAGCGCTCTTAATGACTACTTCCTGGTGATGAAGGACTGACAACAAGTCTGCTGTTATTATCACCATTTCATAAAAAAAAAGTGAAACCAAGACACACCGAGGTTAAGCAATTTACCCAGGGTTATAGCTAGTACATGTCTCAGGATGGATTTGTATTCAGGTCTTCCTTACTCCAGGTCCACTACTCTCTCCACTATGTTACCTAGTTATCTCCATAGAAAGGGTTAAAAAGAGAGGCACAGGAAATTTAAGAAGGAAGGGATCTCTATTGGTAGGGGAAAATCTCATGGAAGAAGGGACACCTAGGCTGGTTTTATTTTAGCAATAGAATATATGTATATAAAAGAAGATAATTACATCTCTCTGTAGCTATAATTAGCTACATGTTTATACATTTAATTCATAAAATCTTTGATCTCCAGAGAAGCTTAGCTTTTAATCTAGTCCTGCTCCATTTTACAGATGGAAAGATACTCAGTGAGTTCCAATAGCTTGCCCAAGGTCATTGGGCATGGGACTGTCAGAACTGGAGCTCAAATTCAGATCTCTTCACTGCCAATGTAGCATCATATCTGTTATACTATGCTGACAATTTTTATTTGTTTGGTTATTTATTTCATATAAATTATAGTGTATATGTGTTGTCAAACTGTATATTCCAGGAAGGTAGAGACTGTTTCCTTTCTCCAGAAATCTTAGGAAACAACTCTGTACATAGTGGATGATCATTGAAATCTGAGTATGCCAAGACAGTGATCATGTGGAGATTTCAAGGAGTCATGACTTTAAATGGTCTGCTGATCTGCCGTAATCAGTGGTATTACTCTAGACACTGGCAATCTGCTGGGATCCATTCTCTAATGGTTAGCAAACTCCTATCCTTTCTCTTATTCCCAGTGAAACTGAATCCCCCATTGCGCAAGTAAACCACCCTCCTCTTCAACTCCTATTTTCCATTCTTTTGTCCTCATCAACCTCAACCCTATTCTTATTCCACTCTGCCCATTCCTTACACTATGTCCTCTGAAACATCGATTCCATGATTAACAAACTTCCCCTTATGATCACTCCTCTCATTTTTTTTTTTCCTGTTTTCTGGTGCTCACAAAGACCTGGCTACCCTGAATAATACTGCACCCATAGATATTAATTCTAACATTGGTTTCATTGTCTAAGGCACTGCTCCTAAAGTGGATAGAAATAGTCATTGTCACCTGTTACTACTTTCTCTACTTCTATCACTGAGCAAATTCTCCTTCTCCGAGTTCATTCTATCCAGATCCATCACCCAGTCTAGATTCTGGTGACTTCCAAGCCCAGGATCTTTTTCCTTTTGCAATTATTCCATTGCCTGGTTCATAGTCTTCCTTTCCATTCTCAACAATTGCTCTCTACACTCATTACCTCCACTTTCTTTCTTCTTCCTTCCTCCTAAACCTTCTGCAATCTGGCTTCCAGTCTCATCACTCAAATGAAATTGTTCTCTCCAAGGTTTCCAAATCTCTTTTAGTTGCCACATCTTATACTTTATGTATAAGAGCCAAGAGAGTTACACAGTCACGTTAGTCAACAATATCCATTGTAGCAGCCTTTTTTCAGTCCTCATACTCTGCAACATATGAAACTGATAAATACTCTATTTTTCTGGATATTCTCTCATTTCTGGATTTTTATGACACTGTTCTCTCTTGTTTCTCTTCCTACTTGTCCAATACTCCTCCCATTCTCTTTTGCCACATCATCACCAAATAATACCTCCTGACTATGGGTGTTCTACAGGGGTGTTCTTGTAAATACTGAACAAGTTCTCTGAAAAAAAATGCACATGACACAATTTTAAGTTTAATGTGCATTCTTAAATTTTTTCTATCACTTTCTTAATTATAGACAATCAACAAAACAATAAATCAAGCTTTCATTTCCAAGGTACAAATGTTCACGCTAAAAATTTAATAATTAGCTCTTGCAAGCTGGTACTAGCTGGGTCCAGCACACTTCTGGTATACCCCAAGGCCCTGGGTCTTTTTTTTTTTTTTCACTTGGCTATGTGGAAAATGCTTCAACCTCATTAGTTCCTGGAACTTAATAACTCAAGCAATTAATAACTGCTTGTTGATTGTTTTATTGGTTTACTATCATGTTTATTACCTTTAACAGCAATGATTTTACATGGAAATTAAGACTTAGAATTCCCAGAATTTTCGGAGAAAGTTGTCTGTCTGGAAAATGGTGGAAGCAACTTTAGATATCGAGCTCCTCAGTATTGTCTCCCATCAGTCAACATCATCTACCCAATCCACACTGTGAGGGGCTTATAATGAAGTAGGAGAGAACTGACCTTACTGCCGGTCTCCTGACCGAGCATTGATGGACTATGCAGGATGGCACTCACATTGTGGACGCAGCCAATATGGGTCTTTGTTTCACCTGACTCTGCATGTTTGCTACAAGGAGAGAGGGATGAGAGGAAGAGAAAATAAATGCTTGTTAATTAAAAAATTAATTGAAAAATGCTTGCTGACTGTGAAACATGATTATGTAGGACACGATGCTGAAGTAAAACACCAGAACTTATAAATCTTAGTGAAGGCTGCCCACTATTCAAAGTAGTTACCTCAGGAGGCTATAACTTACTGCTCCAAATACTTTTAGAAACTCCACATTGGGAATTACCTTCAGAGCCTATGGCACAGTTAATTGAATATCTTCAGTAAATGGCAAAGTTTTCTGTTTTAAGCCTGGAAGAAAGGAAGGAAGGAAACAAGAATTTCTTAAGTGCTTGCTATGTATTAGGCACTGTACTAAGTGCCTAACCCTCAAGGAACTTACATTCTAATGGGGATGACAACACGCAAAAGGAAACAAAAGTGTGTGTTTGTGTACATGTCTGTGTGTGTGTGTGTATGCGCGTGTAAATAATTTTGAAGTGTAAAGAAAATCAGAAACAGGACCAAGAGGAGAATGAAGGGCCCCTTCACAGAATGGAGGCTCCAGGAAAAAAATCAGCAATGGGAGGAAGGGGCTTTGCAGAGTGGGCCACAGGGAGTGAGGAGGCCCCAGGTACTGAGAGAAGTTCTGGAATGAGCCAGGCATAGAAGGGGCATGGTTCTGACACCCTGAGAAAGTCAAGAACAGGGTCAGAAGAGGAAATTTTAAAATTGGATTGGATTTTGTTTTTGGAAATAGCCAAAAGTAAATTTGGAACCAAGTCTAGATACTGAAAGGAGTTATTAAGTTCGGTCAGAATACTGGAGATAGTGATGAGAATACATCGTCTCTAGTTTGAACACTGAATGAAGAAAGGAGAGGAAAGAAAGTGAAGGAGAAGAGATAAGAGGGGAGGAGAGGAGGAGAGAAGAAAAGAAGACATGAAGAGAATAAGGTGAGAAGTGCCCAGAAATAGGGCTTCTGCATAAGACTCCCTCACAGATTATAGCTGTTAGACCTTCAGCAGGAATGTACTAATTACATACCAAAGGCAACTGAACAAGCTAAGTAGTGTACATTATGTGAAAAAGGAGGAAAAGCTTCAGAAACAGGTGTAAAAGGGCACTAGCCAAAGCTTTGGGGGATAGGGATGGCAATAGTGACTGAGACAATGGTGAAGTGGACAGATGCATCAAAAAGGCACTTAGCTATAAGAATTATTCTTGAAAGTGCGGTACGAGAGTTAAATATGAGAATTAGAAATAAGAGTGATACAGATTGGGGATCAGTTCTAGCAAATGTAGGCTGGCTTCCTGCTCAATGCAGACTTAAAATCTGCACCAAGGTTCAAGATAGCTAGTCACATTCACAGCTTGTGAACTCTCATCCTATATTCCCTTTTTGCTAAATCAAGTCACGTGACGCAGATCCCTGCTTCTAACTGAAGGTAAAGATTGCTGAAGAAAAGCTGGGAAGTGCAGAGCTAGATAAGAAGATTTTATCTAAGAAAGGGATATAGATTTTTGGACCAAAAGCTTAAGATATCAGAGTGATGAGCTCATGGTCAGTCGTGAAACACATTTAACCAATGTTAATTACACCATATTCCTAGAGAGCTGTAAATCTGATCAAGAGAATGTTAAGCTAGTTTAAATTTTAAACTAGAAGTGGAAGGGAAATGAGAAAGCATAGATAACTCAGAAAGTAGCAGGTTTGGAACGGGAATGCATAGCTTTCTGCTCATCCTCATGCCTTGCTTTCTACCAGCTCTCCAGTTCCTGTCCTGCTGTGGTTGTTATTTTTCCTTCTTTTTTGAAAAGGACCATGACATCAGGAAGATTGTGTCATGACTTGCAAGTGAATTGTATATAAGTGAGGGAGGGCTGTGCAAAGTCACCAGCCTTACTCTCAAGCCATCTGAGTCCAGTGATAAGATATAGATCAGAATGACTGGAGATGGCCCCACTTCTGCCCTGGGAGGAATGGTGAGAATTCTTCATAAGAAGACCTGGGCTCATATCATTGTCATTCTTTGACCATTTTCATGCCATTCCATTGATGGCAGTCCACTGACTCTCATTGTACCAACCCCATTTCCACCTCTAATTCTAGGAACAGTAATCAAATTAACAATACTATACTTTGAAAAGACATGTAAATCAATTTCCTTATGCTTCTACTCACCATCCTTGTAACTTTCTTTTTTCTTTTTTGTCTTTTTTGGAGGGGGAAAGGCAGGGCAATTGGGGTTAAGTGACTTGCCCAAGGTCACATGACTAGTAAGTGTTAAGTGTCTGAGGTCACATTTGAACTCAGGTCCTCCTGACTCCAGGGCCGGTGTTCAATTCACTGTGCCACTTAGCTGCCCCACTTTGTAACATTCTAGTCCAAAACACTTTTCTCTGGCTACTACTTCCTTATGTGTGTTGTCTTCCTTACTAGAATGTTAGCTTCTCAAAGGCATAGACTATCTTTTTGTATTTGTTTGCTTAGTGTTTAGTACATTGTCTGATATATAGTACATGCTTCGTAAATGCCTGTTCATTCATTCATTCATTCATAGACAGAATAATTTCAGTAGTAAGGGGAGCAATTCACAGGATACAACATCCAAGAAAAAAGGTAAAAATACAGTGGATAGCCTCAGATGTCTGTGCACAAATGTATGCTTCTTCTGCTGCACATATCAGCAAACTAGAGTTAGTGATATAAAGAAGTAAATTTGACCTTACTGAAACTTGACAAATTGTCCGTACTCATGATTGGAATATTTCTCTGGAATACCTTATTACAAAGAAATAAATTAGATAAACTATACATTCTTTTTAAACAAAATGTGAGAAAGTCCATGACCTAGAGGGGATAAACATAATAGAAAATATTTGAGTGAGAACTGATAGAGAAAAAGAAATAATATTATGGTAGTAGTATACCATAATATACTCTATCATATACTAAAAACCATGTAGTCAGAAGAATGAGACGGATGAAGAATTCAGGAGACCTGTTGCAAGCCTGTTACAGAAATATTGTATAGTAATGATAGGACACTACAAATATCTATCATTTTCTAAGGCTTTCATTCTTCCAAAAGCAGAACAACTAACAGTCTGGTTTTGCCTTAATGATGATTTCATTCTTCAAAAGAGAGGAAGTGATTGGGGAATTGATATTATAGACACGATTCTCATCAACAAGAAGGAACTGGTTGCTGATGTGGAAATGATGAAAAGTTTGGTGGGGGGAGGGAGCAGGGACAAGACGTCCCTAAGGAGTTCATTTTAGAGTTTGTGGAAAAGGAAATAAAATCTGAATATAGTCTGATAGGATAGATTTTGGAATAACAAATTTCAGAAAAGACTTAGGATGTCATAACCTTAATTTCTACAGAGGAAGCAAGAATTAGGAAAGTTGATGATGATGATGATGATGATAAAAACTAACATTTATATAGGCAGCGAGGTAGTGCAGTGGATAGGCTGCCAGGCCTGGGGTCAGGAAGATGAGTCTTCCTGAGTCCAAATCTGGCCTCAGACACTTGCTGTGTGACCCTGGGCAAGTCACTTAACCCTGTTTGCCTTAGTTGCCTTACTTGCAAAATGAGCTGGAGAAGGAACTGGCAAACCACTCTGGTATCTCTGCCCCAAAAAAATTCAAATGGGGTCATGAAGAATTGGATATGACTGAAAATGATTGAACAGCACCATTCATATGGCATCTGCTCTCTCTCTCCATACTCACACATACACACACACACACACACACACGCACATATATAGGTGTATACATATGTGTGTATATATGTATATACATTTATGCCAGATAATATGCTTAGTACCTTACAGAATTATCTCATTAGATCTTCACAACAACCTTGCAAAGTAGGTGCTATTATTATTCCCATTTTATTGATGAGGAAACTGCGGCAAAGAGAAGTTAAGTGACTTGCCCAAGATCACACATCCAGTAAATGTCTGAGGTGAGATTTGAACTCAGGTCTTCCTGACTCTAGACTTGGTATTCCATTTACTTTATCACCTGACTGTCCCTAGAATGAAATTATGATGACACAAAGAAAAATGATACAGATATATAAACAAAGATGAATAATGCGGATATGCAGAGAACTGATCAATGAACTTAGTTTTAGTGTTTTTTTAAAAAAAGATATACAAAAGATAGAAACAAGTGTGCGTAGTGGAAGATAAATATCAATGTGTGGCACAATCCCATTAGAAGTAGTGAAGGGAGTGCCAAAGCTCAGAAGGAACTGAGCTTGGTGAGAAAAGCTTCAGGCAACAAAGAGGGTTTGGTTATTTTTTTCTCTCAGTTGTATTGGGGAAAAGAAGACAATCAAATGAGAGGTCTACTTCTCAGGGTGAATGAAATGCGGGGCTAGGGGAGGGAGAAAAGGCAGACATGAACAACTCTTAATTTGTTTCTTTTTTCTCTGCTAGAGAGAATAATCTTTGAATTAGAAGAAATAAAAAATGTTGAAATCCAAGATCAGCCAGAAGATAATAAAAGAATGAATTATCTGATATCAATCAGTTCATGTCAAGGGACCTAGATGAATTAGAATCCAAGGTGTTGAAAGAACTGATGTGTGATTACTGAACACATTGATAGTGATCTTTGAAAGATGACATAAGAATGGGAGAGATGCCACAGGATTGAAGGAGGACAAATGTTGTCTTGATTTGTGAAAGGGAAAAGAATGAAATCTGAAAACTATAAGCCTGTAAGCTTGGCTTCTGCTTCTGACAAAATCCTAAAATCTAAAATTAAAAGGATGGCTAGTTAACATCTAGAAAAGGAAGTGGTGATAACAAAGAGTCAACACGGTTTCATCAAGAATGAGTTCATGCCAGATTAATCTTATTTCCTTTTCTTGATAGTTTCTAGACTAGTAGATCAGGGAAATGTCCCAGGAAGAAAACAGAACTCTCTATTGCTAATGTTCAGTTGACAAGTACACACCTTAGTAGCTTGGACAGGGATTCACCAACCACCATTGGTCATCTCTTCTTTCTCTGACCCTTACTCTTTCCAGCAGGCACTTGTGAAGTCATATCATCATTCTTCAGAACATTAACTCCTGTTTCCTCTTTAGGAGTTACAGCTCCATCCTCTACAAGAACTTCAGCCCTCTTACTCAGCTCCAAATAAGTGGTCTTTTTTCTTCCCTTCCTCCTCCCCTACTTTGTCATATTCTTCTGTTCTACAGCCTTCTGATAAAAGATAGGATTGCTTTTTAAAAAACACTCTTCAACCCATTTTTCTTTTTACCTTGATGATCTTCCAATTTTATAAAATAAATTTTAATTAATGTCTTTTGTTTTTTACATAGTTTTAGTTTCCCCCAGTATTCCTCCATCTTCCCTTTCCCCTCCCAGAGAGTCATCCTATATAACAAATAGTATTTTTTTGAAGAGAAGAAAACAGGAAAAAATCAGCACAATCAATACATTGAAAAAGTCTGAAAATATGTTCAACATACAACACCTGTGGACCTCCCACCTCTGTGAAGGGGTGTGTTGGGAGTATCTCCTCATATCTCTTATTTGAAATCATATTTGTTCTCTACATTTACTTTTGATTGTTCTGGCTGTGATTTTTCTTTCCATTAACATTGTTGTAGTCATTGTGTATATATATATATATTTGACTCTGCTAATATTTCATTCTGCATCAGTTCATGTATGTTTCTGTATTTTCCACATTTGTCATTTCTTATAGCACAGTAATATTCCATTACAAATAAGTACCACAATTTGTTTAGCTATTTCCCGAATGACAGACATCTACTTTGTTTCTTTTCTTTTTTGCTATCATAAAAAGTGTTACTATAAATATTTTGGTGTATATGGGAACTTTCTCTTTATCAATGAATTCTTCATAGTACAGGCTGATTAGTGAAATCTCCGAGTCAAAGGGAATGGACATTTTAGTTACTTTATTTACATAATTCCAAATTGCTTTCCAAAATGATTATACTAATTCACAGCTCCATCAAAAATGCGCTAGTGTTCCTCTCATCCTAAAATCCCTAACCATTTTTTGTCATATTTGCCAATCTGCATGGCGTAAAGTAAAATGTTAGGGCTGTTTTGCTTTGCATTTCTCTTACAATTAGTGATTTGGAGGATTCTTTCTTGTGGGGAGAATAGGCACAAACTCAAAGTAAAGGGGGGTACTGAAGCACAGGTAGAAGGATTAGATGTACGCAAAGGAAGCTGCAGCTCTGCAATGGAAAACCTCAGTGTCCTTTCTTTCTCCAGAAAACCTTATGCAGTTTTCAATGGGGCATGGCATTGGTGATAGATGAGTCACATCCCACTGCTCCGATGGGCTTGCTTCTTGTAGGATACCGTGTCTTGCTGCTGGTTTAGTCAGGTCCCTCCGTTGCTGAGTTGGCTCCTTACTAGGCTTGGCTGCTGCTGGACTGGACTTGGCAGGTTGCTCAGCCACTGAATATAGCTGATGCTGGGCTTGGCCACGCAGATTGCTTGGCCACTAGGCTGCTGCCAGACTAGGCTGTCTCTGGGTAGTTTAGGACTGGCATAAGCTTCTTCTCCTTGACTCTTTCTCAGAGCCTCAGAGCAAGTTCTCTCAGTAAGGGATTCTACTTTTGCTTATGGTTGTTAGTACTGATTCAGCCAGTTACACTTCCCAGACTTCTTTTGGGGTGTTATGCAGATAAGTGGGTAGGGACAAAGGTATAAATATAGTCTCTGTCCTAGAGGCAAGTTAATGGCCTTTCTTGCCTCTTTACAGGCTTACCTTGTTTTATTACACTTTATTGTTCTTTACAGAAATTGCATTTTTAAAATATATAAATTGAAGGTTTGTGGCAACCTTGTGTCCAGCATGTCTATTGGTACCATTTTTTTTTTTTAACATTATATGCTCACATTGTATCTCTGTCACATTTTGGTGACTCTCACAATATTTCAAACTTTTTCCATATAACTGTTTTGGTGATCTGTATAGTACTATTCTAATTGTTTTGGGGTACCAAGAACTGAGCCCATGTAAGGTAGTAGAACTTAATCAATAAATGTTGTGTGTGTTCTGACTGCTCTACCAACTAGCTGTTTCCTATTTTTCTTCCTCTCCTTGGGCCTCTCTATCCTCTGAGACACAACAATATTGAAGAATATTACATAAACTCAGTTGATAAAGTAGCAGCAGGGTTTGAGATCACTTTTGAGGCTAATTTTGAGATGAGTTCTACTGTGGGTAAAATGCTACCAAACAGTATCAGATACAACAAAGAAGTCTTTCATGAAGGGAAGAGTCAATTGATGTAGCAAAGTTCATTGTTGTCTTATTTTAAGAAACTGTCACAGCCACCCCAACCCTCAGCAATCACCACCACACTGATCAGTCAGCAGCCATCAACACTGAGGCAAGACCCTCCACCAGCAAAAAGATTGCCACATGCTGAAGGCTCAAATGATAGTTAGCATTTTTTTTTAGCAATAAGCTATTTTAAAATTAAGGTATGTACATTGTTTTTCTTAGACATTATACTATCGCACACTTACTACACTGCAGTATAGTGTAAACTTGACTTTTATATGTGCTGGGAAACAAACAAAAAATTTCACGTGACTTGCTATATTGTGGTGGTCTGAAACCAAATCCACAATATCTCCAAGGTACACCTATATAAACAATTTTGTCAGTAAAGCCTGAGATCCTTTCCTTGCTGTGAAATGTTTTTTACATATTTGGAAAAGCTGTTTTTGCCCCTTCTATCCTTCAACTTTGTTAAGTCTCGATGGGGAAGACGATTATAAGTGCATGTAAGCAATTTGGTGGAGGGGGTGAGGAGGTTGTTAGGGGGAGAAACAAAATAGGAGGGACAAAAGGTATTATTTATTAGTTAGTATACACGCCTCCTTTTTGAATACAGTCACAAATTTGTGAAAACATTTTACATTTTGATGTAAAAAACCAAAAACCACAAAGACTGACTCCAAAACAGTGAGATAGATTTTCTTGTGCCATTTGTAAAAATGATTCTAAAGATAATTCTAGGACTTCCAGATAGGTTTCCAGGAATGACAGCATTATTGTAACTTTCACTGACTTTTTACCAGACTTATTCTAGACTTCTCTAGACACCCCCAGATACGTCTTCTTCTTGGAAACTTAGTCTAGCTCTAGAATTCATACCCCTAAAGTACCTTCCACCCCAGTAGCCTCTCCATCTGATTGGATGGTCCCTCCCAGAACCTCAGTTTACAGAAAATGTCCTAGCCAGACATGTTTTTATTTTCCACCAGGTCACACTCTTCTAAGAAAGCTCTTCATCCTGGGAGATCACTAGTGACAGCCCTGGAATTCACACTTTGGACAGCTCCTCCCAGAGGTATCTAATTTAAGGAGAGCAAACAACTCAGTCCAAATGTCTTAATTTCTCAGCAGGCTGCAGTCTGGACTTCTTTATCATCCCCAGAGCAGCCAGTACCCTGATTTCCCCTCACTCTCCTGCCCTTCTGTTTACTCTTACATATTGTTTTCTACCTTTAGGATGTAAGCTCCTTGAGGGCAAGAACTTTCTCTTTGTATTTTTTTATTCCTAGTGTTTACCACTGTGCTTGGAACATAGTAAGCACTTAATAAATGCTTGTTGACTATTGTTGATTGTAATATATGTGGAACCTTTCTAAATAACAACCTTTGAATGGCATCACTCAATCAGATATAAAAATACTGCCATAGTTACTAAAAATCCAGTTTTACTGAACGAACTGATGCAGAGTGAAGTAAGCAAAACCTGAAAAACAAAATAAATAATGACTAAAACAAATAAATTTAAAAAAAAACAATAAGCTGAAATACTGTCCTGGTATAGTGAGAAAATTTGACTCTAGAGAAGAGTTGAAAAAATGCCTCCCTCCCTCCCTTCTGGGCAGAGGCTTCGAGAGGGGGTTACTGTGGGTGTGAAATGCTGCATATCACTGTCAGACACTGTAGAAACGTTGGTTTTGATGAACTGGCTTTTCTTTTTCAAACTTTGTTAAACAAAAAAGTTAACTCGAGATAGGGAGAGAATGGTAGATTTAAAAATGAATGTATGGTAGAAATCTGGAGATATCAACAAAACAAAAAAACAAAGCAAAAAAGTATTGTTTCATTATTGTGCCACTTTTATTTTTTGCTTTTTGGAGGGGGGAGGCAGGGCAATTGAGGTTAAGTGACTTGCCTGAGGTCACATGGCTAGTAAGTGTTAAGTGTCTGAGGTCACATTTGAACTCAGGTCCTTTCGACTCTAGGGCTGGTGCTTTATTCACTGCACCACCTAGCCGCCCCTCCACTTTTTTTTTTGACCTATGATTTTACTGGTATACAGAAGTCTCAGAGCAGAAATTTCCTTTTAAAATATACATCAACAACTTTTCTGCAGTTTTTAGCCCTTGAAAATTGCTTGGAGCCCTCAGTGGTAAGGTAATTTGTCCAAGATCACATTGCCAGTATATATTAAAGGTAGGGATTGATCTCAAGTCTTCCCTACTCTGAGATCAACTTTCTATTCCCCACTGCCTAGCAAAGGTATTCCATAAACACTTAGTGATTGAGGGATCCATTGAACTTTTCCACCTCTAGACTTTGAGGAATCCCCTGCTCTTCCATCTCCTTCCTGATTCCATCTTCTGATTCCCCCACCCATAATTTCTATGAAGATCATGACTCCAAAATTGAATTTGGGGTTGACCTACCATTCTACTGCGCCTCAGACTTGCCAGATTGATATTTGGTTACCGAGAGTTTACCAGCTGGCTCTCCTCTGCACTTTGGTTGGGTATGGTGTACTTGGTATGCTTAACTGATTGAGATTGTGATAGGAGGACTATATCCCTACGCTAATCCTCTGCTTCTCTCTCATCCATTTTCTTCAGTGTCAATCATTCTTAAAGACAATAGACATTGAATAAATGAGAGCTTTTAGCCCAAGCTTATTGTTGGTCCAGGGTAGGACCTAAATCACGTCAGCCAAGAAAATTTCTTCATATTTTTGAGTGGAGACATGTATGCTGTATGCATAAGCCTACAGGCAATTACCTGCAATGGCCAGCTTTCCACAGTTAAGGCCAAAGAGAGAACTGAAGAAACCATCTGACTTTTTCCAGGCTTGATCTGCACTAAAGTCTTACTCTGATGTCTCATCATGGAGTGGTGGTAACTCTAGATTCTTGGAGATTATGCCAAGTGGTGTAGGAGATCTAACATGTTCTAAAGAAGGTGTTAAACCAGATGTTTATGATAGTCCCTTCCAACTCAAAATCCAATCAAGGCTTGTTGTGCAGACCCTGGGATGAACAGAGTATCTGCCATCCATGGGCCAGCATAACAAAATATCAAAGATCTTATCATTGGAGAACTGGACAACAAATAGAAGATGCTTTTGGCCATGGAGACTCATAGCTAAGGTGGAAGGGGGCTGTGATTTGAGGCTATAAAGGAGTTGTTGTACACAGAAATGGCATGGATCCTTGGAAGCATTTGAAGGATTGTAGACAAAAAGAAAAATCCTTCTTTTTAACTGAAGGAGCATTTCCCCTCTGGTGGTTTTCTTTCTCCAATGTGACTAAGACAGGCTGGAACAGGTTGGCAAACATGGAAATAACTTGGCTTGGAAAAGTACTTGAGCTGGCTTTCCTTAGGTAATTTTGGTGGAAACAGAGAAAAGTAAAACAGGTAATACTGGTTCTGTAGTGCAATAAACATTGTAATAGGGTAAAAATCACTTTTGCCTGAGTTACCCAGGAGATCCAGACCAAAGTAAGGGATTTTGTTTATTTTGTTTTGCCTGAAGAATTGCCTCAATATTCTGGTTTGCCTAGGAAAATTGTTTTGGGAACATATTGGACATAGTTCTTTATGTCAATAAGCCCTCCTTGATTCCTTTTGAGCTATTTAGAGGTTGTTGGAGAAAAAAATTAATCTCAAGTTGGTAGGTATAATTCAGCAATGGTATTACCTGATCTCTTCCTATCTCTTTCTCTTCTTGTCATCTTTCTTCAAAAACCTCAAACCCAGACAACTGAAGTACTTACATATTGGATCCTTGCTTCCATATTTACCAACTTGTCTCAACTTGAATTACCAAATCACATTGGGAAAAGAAAGCTATTTGCCAAGTTTCATTCCCATCAGTTTTTTTATTTAAACTGTGATTGTAGAATGCACAGACTGAAATATTCTCTGAATAGGGTATTAGACCTAGTTCTGTTCTAGAATCTAGAATCAGGCTGTAAAGGTGAAAAGGGTTAACTCCTAGGTCATCAGTCTAAGGGAAATCATAGTCCTGCTGAAAATTGCATCTGAGGTCAAGAGCATATCCTTTTTGTTTTGAGGACTAAGAACTACAAAATCATTTCCAAGAGAAATTTCCTTGCATGCATTCCAGGAATAAGAGAACAGTTCTTGCTTTATGTAAGTGGACCTTTCTGTAGACCTCTACGTAAAGCTGTTTTTCACATAATACAAATTTGCTCAAATTTGCCAATTGATATAAGGAGGGAGGCTTTTGGAGGGAGGTGGCTGGTGCATGGTTAAAGGGCATGTGGTGGCCAGGAAGACAGGGAATGGGACCAGCCATGTGGGTCCCTGGCTGAAACCAAGAGGAAGAATAGATGAGGTCAGGGACAGACACAGGATATGTTACCTAGGACAGAGGAAAGATAGACATGAAGGTCAATAGGGAGAGTGGGGTAAAGGTTTCCTCTCTTGGTGCTAGTGGTCTTAAACCAAGCCCCCAGTCCAGTGACTGCAGTGGAGGTGACAGTCTCCCCATAACCCCACCTCCCTGTGTCTGTTTTGCTTTTACTTGAAGGGAGTTTTTAAGGGCTTTTTGTGTGGGGGCAGGGGTGGGGGGGGTTGGGTTTCAGAATGTCAAGCCAAGGAGAAAAAGAGAAAGAGAAATAGAGAGAGAGAGAGGGAGAGAGAGAGAGAGAGAATAGTACTGTACAGTAAAGTTAATATGGAATGCAGATTTCTTTCAGAATTCTTTATGTAAAATTGTAATGCAAATTTATGTAAAGCAACAACTGTCTGTACTGCAAAGAAGTCTAATGCACACATAATGTAGAAGTAATCTTTCTTAACTGAATATATTTTTAAATTTTATTTATTTATTTTGGTTTTCAACACTCATTACCACAAGATTTTGAGTTCCAAATTTTCTTCCTGTTTCTCCCCTACCCCTTATCCCAAGATGGCAAGCATACTGATTACCCCTTCTCCCAGTCTTCCCTCTTTTCTATGCCCCTCCATCCTTCCCCTTACTTTTTTTGTTTTGTTTTTTGGAGGGGGGAAGGCAGGGCAATTGGGGTTAAGTGACTTGCCCAAGGTCACATTGCTAGTAATTGTAAGTGTCTGAAGTCACATTTGAACTCAGGTCCTCCTGACTCCTGGGCCAGTGCTCTATTCACTGAGCCATGTAGTCACCCCTCCCCTTACTTTCTTGTAGGGCAAGATGAATTTCTATACCCCATTGCCTGTATATCTTATTTCCTGGTTGCACATAGAAACAATTTTTTAACACTTGTTTTTAAAACTTTGAGTTCCAGATTCTCTCCCTTCTTCCCTCCTTACCCACTCCTATTGAGAAGACAAGCAATTCAATATAGGTTATACATGTATAGTTATGAAAAACATTTCCATAGTAGTCATATTGTGAAAGATTAACTACATTTCCCTCGATTCTATCCCATCCCCCATTTATTCTATTTTCTCCTTTGACCCAGTCCTTTTCTAAAGAGTTTGTTTCTGACTACCCCTCCCCTAATCTGCCCTCTCTCCCATCATCCCCATTTCTTATACCCTTCCCCCTATTTTTCTGTAGGGTAAAATACCCCATTGAGTGTGTATACTATTCCCTCCTTAAGCCAAATCCAATGAGAGTAAGTTTGACTCATTCCCTTTAACCTCCCTGCTTTTCCCCTACATTGTAACAACTTTCTCTTGCCTCTTTTATGTGAGATAATTTACCCTATTCTATCTCTCCCTTTCTCCTTCTTCCAATATATTCCTCTCTCACCTCTTAATTTTATTTTTTAGATATCATCCCTTCATATTCAACTCACCCTGTGCCCTCTATGTATACACACACATATATATATAAAGATACACATACATATATAAACACACACACACACACATATATATACATACATATACATATATATATGTGTATATATATATATATATATATATATATATATATATATATATATATACATGTGTGAATGTATATATTCCCTTCAACTATTCTAATACTGAAAAAAAGTCTCATGAGTTACAAATATCATTTTTCCATGTGGGAATGTCAACAGATCAAATTTAATAAGTTCCTTATGATTTCTCTTTCCTATTTATGTTTTCATCCTTCTCTTGATTCTTGTATTTGAAAGTCAAATTTTATGTTCAGCTCTGCTCTTTTAATGCTTGAAAGTTCTCTATTCCATTGAATATCCATATTTTCCCCCTCCATGCCCTGCAACTAATTCATATTTTTTGGAGGCTTTTGATGCAGGAGTTTTGATTTTGTTGTCTTCTGGTTCTATATTTTGATCTTCTTTGTCACCAAAGAACAGTTCTATAGTCTAATTTCTCTTCCTCTGTTTCCTCATTTTGCCAGTCAATTACTTGACTTTTGAGCTCTTTGCCCACAGTAGAACTCTGCTTCCAGAGTGGAGAGAGCTGTGTCCCAAATTTCCAGGGTTTTGCATAGCTGTTGTCAGAGCTACTTCTAGACACCTGCCTCAGAACTGTGAGGAGGGTTCCCTCTCCATAGCTGGCACAAGTTCTGCCACACCAGTGCTCCTCCTCACCCCAGGACTGCCATTCAAGATTGCAACCCATATCCAAGCAGGGCAAAGCAGGAGAATCCTACCTCAGCACTAGCAAAGAGATTCTTGCAATTGCCCTCTGATCAGTCACTTTGTCTCCCCACCATCTGTGGGCCTAAAGCTCTGGAAGCAACCACCTGGCTGCAGCAGCAGCTACTGCCTCTGCTGAACCAGGGGCAGGGGCTGAACCTTGCTCTTCTCTTACTCAGGTCCAACAGAATTTTCCCACTGACCTTCTGCTTTCTCTTTGGCATTTATGGGTTGAGAAATCTGGAAACCACCACAGCTACCAGTGATTCAGTCCCCTGAGGTCTGCTCCGGCCAGTCTGTGTTGCTGTTCTGTGCCAGCATGACCCATGTGGGACTATACTCCACTCACAGCCGAGTGTTATAGACCCTTCCTTTCAGCTTACCAGGCTGATTTCAGCTGGACATGTATTTCACTCTGTCATTTTGTGGGTTCTGTAGCTCTAAAATTTGTTTAGAGTCATTTTTTACCATTATTGGAGTTGGTTGGGGTGCAAGTTCAAGCAAGGTCCTGCCTTTATGCTGCCATCTTGGCTATGCTCCTCTTAACTGAATTTTTTTAGCCTAACTCCCAGAAGTTATGAGCTTGCTGAATTTTGTTTGGGATCAGACTTATGATTTCATTGAGGCAGAGAATGATTAGTGAGGAAGCTCCAGCAATAAGGACTGCAACTATTCTACAGCTGACCAGTGTTGAAAGTGGTCTTGGATACTGAAAGGTTAAGTGAATTACTAGTATGTCCCAGAGATAAGACTTGAACTCAGGCTTTCCTGTCTCTTAGACTTTCTCTCTTTCTGCTGTTAGGCTACCTCCCTACAAGGTTTTATGACTTGCACAAGTTAAGCTCACGTGAATATTTTCACTAATGAACTAAAGGATGGACCACTTATAAAACTGGTCTTCATTTAAAAATCTCTCTCAATTTAACAAAAGAATCTACTTCCACCATTATTTTCACATCTGTCAATCTGTCTCCTTTGACTGTTGTACCTTTAAGAAAGAATGATTTAAATAAAAAGGCTTAAGAGATGCCCTTGGGAAAAATGATAACACCATCAAATATTTTTTCAGCATTGACTTTTATGATAGTGCTTGAAAAGTCAAAAGTGAAGGGAAGGATGTTGTATGATGCTGTCATATAGTTTTGTCTGAAAAATTATGGCAAAAGAGCCAATCAATATGATTGTTCTTTGTTCATTTTAAGAATTACTATGAAATATTGGTTCACATTTCAAGTTAATTCTTTCTATGTGGCCTCTCACTACTAATTATTCTCAGATTATTATTATCGTGCTATTACTTAAATTATAGTTGCTTTCATTGTCATATTTTCTTGTTCAATTCTAAGTTCCCTGAGGATAGGGGCCATTGTTTCACCTAAATTTTTGTTTTATTATTTTACTTCTTCACACAGCAGATATCAAATTTTGTTAAATTAAACTGAAAGTGCACACAGATACCAAAGTTTTTAGCCTTGCCAAAAAGTAAAATGGAGAATAAAATATTTGGTTAGTTGTTGTTCATTGTTCTCGAAGAGGACCAAAATGACATCATTATGTTAGGGTCAAGGAAAAGCGTGTCTCTCTCTGTGACTGATCAGACCAATAAGAGCTTGGAAGGCTCTACCACATGTTAGGCACAAGTAGTCTATATGAACATTTGGAGTAGAGATATCTTTAAATTTTATTTCATATTTCTTTGGAATAAACTACTGAAGGTTTGGTATCTATGGTTTTCACTGATCTATTCTGTTCTTGTTCTCCAGAATCATAAAGAATTGAGAGCTAACTATGAGGAGGTCCCAAATGAACTTCTGCATTTCAAAATTTTACTTAGTTTACTCCAGATTTTTAGATAACTATGATTTACCTCATGCTTTAGCCACCTTAATGATAGCCAAAAGTTGAAGAGAATTTCTTGAAGGGACACCTGTCAATGGCACATTTCCTTTACATTTTTCCACATTTGAAGTAAATATGCTTCTTGGCAGGATTTCTATTAATCTGAGTAATTTATATTTTTGTAGATATTTATCTATTTCATTTAGACTGTCAAATTTATTGTCAAATATTGTCATATTGGGCAAAATAGCTCCCAACAATTGTCTTAATTTCCTTTGCATTGGTGGTGAGTTCACCCCTTCATTTTTGATACTAGCAATTTGGTTTCTTTCTTTCCTTTTTTTAAAAAAAAATCAAAATGGGGGTGGCTAGGTGGCACAGTGAATAGAGTACTAGCCCTGGAGTCAGGAGTACCTGAGTTCAAATCCGGCCTCAGACACTTGACATAGTTACTAGCCATGTGACCTTGGGCAAGTCACTTAACCTCAATTGCCCTACCTTTCCCCCTCCAAAAAGCAAAACAAAAAAATCAAAATGGATGTTTATTAAATAGCATTTGAAAAACATTTTGTTTTTTCATGAATAATTCTTACAAAGAGCATATTTTACAGAAATGACTCATGTTACAGAAGGTGTATTAGAAGGGATAAAAGGCACTTGGTGTCTCATTTGCTGGGATGACAAGGGAATGAAGCATTTTCATAAATCATAAAAACTACATGCTAGGTTTAAATTCTACCTCTGACATACATTGCCCATGTGACTCTAAGCAAGTCATTTAACCTCAGTGCTCTGTTGAGTTGAGACTATAATTAGCAGTGGAGATGCCAGCCGGTATTGGTAGGAGTTTCCTCACCTGAGAATTCCCTATTCCAATGAACTCTATTTCCTTGATGGTCTATAAGTCAATCAACAAGCATTTATTAAGCTCCTTCTTTGTGCCAGGCACTATATTGGGCACTGGAAATACAAATGCAAAAAATGAAACAATTTCTAGGATCAAGGAGATGATATTCTAATAGAAGAGGTAATGTATACGTATGTGTGTGAGAGTATACATACATATATGTATATATACAAAGAGAAAGAGAGAGAGAGAGAGAAATAAATACAAAATATATAAATACAAGGTTATTTGGGAGAGAAAGTGCTAGCATTTGGGATATCAGGAAAGACTTCTTGTGGAAGGGAGTGCTTAAGTTGCCTGTTTAAAGAAGAGAAGGATTCAATGAGTTGGAGGTGATGACAGTGTATTTCATACATGGAGGATAGCCAATTTAGAGGTACAGAAATGAAAGTCAGATTTTTGTATCTGAAGAATAGAGAGAAGGACAATTTGGATGGATCATAGAGAAAGGGAGAGAAAGCAAAGTTCAGTGAGACTGGAAATTCAAGTTGGGACCAAATTGTAAAAGGGCTTTCAAAGCTAAACAGAGTTGTTTATGTCCTATTCTAGAGGCAATAGGGAGCCATTGGAGTTGATTGACATGATCAGATCTTCACTCAAGGAAACTTATTTTGGCAACAGTTTGTAGGATGTCCTGAAGTGGGAAGAGACTTGAGTCAGGGCAACTAGTTAGGAGGCCATTGCAATAATTTAGGCAAGAGTGGATGAGGGCCTGAACTAGAATGGTAGCTGTTTGAGTAGAGAAAGGTGGTCATATAGATTAGACATTGTTGAAATAGTAAGAGCAACATTTGGGAACTAGGTAATGGTAAATATGGGGTGAGAGAAAGTGAATAGTCAAGAAAAATGCTGAGATTATGAACCTGGGAGACTAGTGGGATGGTGGTGCCATCGATAGAAATAAGGAAATTTGGAGGAGGGGAGGATTTAGGCAGGGGGAAATAGAGTTTCCTTTTGGACATGTTGAATTGTATATACTTGTGTATAAATGTTATTTCCCCCAATAGAATATAAGCTTCTTGAGGGCAGGGACTGTTTCATTTTTATATTTGTATCCTCAGGATACACAGTGTTTGGCGCATAGTAGGTACCTAATTCATGCATTTTTATTGGTCAACACTGTCTTCATAGACCACATTGGAGAAATAATGGCTGTATTTGAATTGAAGGTTTTTTTTCTCTCTGTGTTGATTCTAGAATTAGAAAAAGAGCCTGAAGTGGCTTTAGTTTGTGCTTTAGTTCCAGACATAAACAAAAAGTCAACATAGGTAGTTAGTTTGAGGTCTACTTCGGTCTCACTTTATTGAATCATTTTTCTTTTCCGTTGCTTCCTGACCTTCATTTCTATTGTAGTCACTGGAATCATTAATAACATCAAAGAAAACTGGATTAATTTAATCTAGATATACAGTTCAAGGGACCTTAGAGGTCATGTAGTCCAACCCTCTTTACAGATGAGGAAACTGAGGCACAGAGTGGTTAAGGGACTTGACCAAGGTCACACTAGAAATAATCTGACTAAATCTGGCATTCTTTCCAGCTCTCCAGGTTGCCTTTCAAGTACTTTATTGAGACTAAATAGCTTTCACTAAAAGCTTCAGAGAATGGGTCATCTGTGAATAGGGGGTCCAGCTTCCTCTCTGGATATAAGACCTCAGATCCAGGAAGCCAAATACCACTTTTCTCCCAATCTCATGATGCTCCCTGGCATCAATTCTCCTTCATCTTCCTCCAAATGCCTCTCTAGGATTTTCTGCCTCTTTGGGTATTTACTCTTGTTAAAATAACATTTGCATGCATTAAAACAGGCCTGTACATGCTTAGTCCAAACTCCAACTGGCAAGTTCCCCATTGTTCTGGTAACAGTCCTAATACTGTTGCATATTAGTGACTGTTTGGGACCTGGTTTTTACTGATTCTGCATTTTTTCGGAGGGAGGAGGGCAGAGCAGTTGGGGTTAAGTGACTTGCCCAAGGTTACATTTCTAGTAAGTGGGGATTCTGCATTCTTGATGTTTGATTGAGGGTATCCTCTCCTTTTTAGTGCCTGACAAATGCCATCTGGTGCCTCACCCACAAGAATAGCAGTCTCCTGTTTCACCTCTTATTTTTTCCCTTCCTGTATTAAAACAATTGAATTAATTTTTTAAAACACTAAACATCTGTTGTATGTCTGTAAGGTATACAACAGTGTGCTAGACACTGGGGACAGAAGTAGAAAAAAAATGAAATAATTCTTGACTTTGAGAAGCTTACATGGAAGCTGACGAGATCACTGAAAAAGTGTGTGAAGAGAGAAGATCTAATAGAGATCTGTTTGAAACTCCCATGTTTAGTGATTGGGAGATGGATGATGGTTTAGTAAAAGACTAAGAAGGAACATAGAGAACAGGAGAACCAGGAGGAGATCAGCATGCCAAGAAATGAAGGAATCTCCTGGAGGAGGGATGATTAATAGCATCAGAAACTACGGCGAGATCAGGTGGAACGAGTACTGAGAAAGGGCCGTCATACTTACTAATTAGAAGGTCATTGGCCCCCCTGGAGAGGGTCATTTCAGTTGAGTGATGGGGGAAGCAGCCATATTAAAATGGGTTGAGAAGTGGAATGGGAGGTGAGAAAGAGGAGACAATGAGTATAAATTACTATAAATTTGGTTATGAAAAGGAAAAGGGATTATAAGGCTGGGGGTCAACATAGTCATCAGTTACTCAATCACCCCCATACTACTTAAAGCAACTGATAAGATGCTATGCCCTGATAATCACATGAGAAAACCTCTACTGAATAAATTAATCAAAGATTTTAGGCTGTGTGAAAAGTCCTTGAAAGCTATTCAATCAATCAATCAATAAATATTTCTCAAGCACTTAGAATATGCCAGGTGCTTGGATACAAGTATAAAGAATGAAACATGTTCATATTCTAATGAAGAAAAGTACATATAAATATACATAATATATATACACATATATATGCCACAGATGTAACAGTAATAATAGGTTGACTAGCTCACTGTGTGCGGTGGGTAGGATGGCACTGGGGAGAGGGGTAATGTTCAATGAGTCAGGAATAGTAACTTTAAAAAACTAAGTAGAGAAGTTTTTTTTATTATCTTCTAGATTAGAGGCAATAGTATATCAGCAAACATCCTAGCATACCCAGGATGGCTACTAGCACAGGTTCTTAGATCT
>CM053587.1:226522828-226594056 GCA_028646515.1 Pseudochirops corinnae
AATCTTACTTTAATCAAACATATCATTTACCTAGTTCAGGGGAAAAAGTCAGCACCCTGAACTTCAGAGAATACAAACAGAAGTTACAAGCAAAGAAACAGATGAGCAGACGGACTTCCAGCTGTCTGACCATTACATCCATACCTAGTTAGTTACCAGAGAGGGAAGCACCAACATCTAGTTTTTCAAAGCCCGGGGGACTCAAAGGCTGCCCAGAATCTTGTCTGGCCAAATCACACAACTCTTTCCAAAGTGAGCCCCAAAGGAAAAACTCACATCAGGGTATATATAGCCTTCTCCTGGATCAGAGAATGGCACAACCCTCTTGACCCACTGCCCAATCACAAAGCAATAAGGTGTAGGTGTTCCTGAAGAACAAGCTTCCTGCCACAGGCTCCATGTGACATTCAGCCTAGGTAGGGGGCAGAGGACATTTTTAAATCAGAGAAAGTTCTCAGAGTCACTTAATCCTATCAAAGAACCTAGGGGCAGGGAAGATGTTCAGATTCCCATAACATTGCACTCAACCAGAAAATCAAGCCATACAGGGGGATCTTTAAATCCCCTTACCATCACAAATAGGAATTCACTGGAATTTGTTGAATATAATACTTACTTGGTCAGACTAATGCTAAATGAAAATTACCTTGGTAGCAGTGTATAGGATGGAAAGAAGTGATGAGAAACTTGAGTCTTCTTCATCCATCAGGAGGTGATTACAATAATCTTGGATGGTTGTAGGTGATAAGGGTCTGAACTAAAGGCGTAGCTATGTGAATGGAGAGAAGGAGTCAGATGGAAGAGATGTTGGGAAAGTAGCAAAGGCAGGATTTGGCAACCAGTTATATATGTAAAGTGAGGGATAGCTGGGAGTCCAAAATATTGCTGAAATTATGAACCTGAGAAGGTTCCTTTGGAGGGGAAGTTTTGGGGAAAAGATAATGAGTTCAGTTTTATTCATGTTGTTTAAGATGCCAATGCAACATCCAGTCTTAGTGTTCCAAAGGTTGAAGCTTTGTGAGAGACTAAGGCTACCTATATTTATATCTGAGAGTCATCTGAAACAGAGTAGGAAAGACTGAAAGGAAAGGCAAAGGAAGAGAGAAGAAAAAGCAGAGGGAGAGGAAAAGAGAAGGAGAGGAAGAGATAAATAGAGGGAAATAGAGAGAATGATCCCAAAAGTACCAAGAGGGCATGAGGATCAAGGCAATAAAGGGAGAATCAGAAATAATAGAACTCAGCTCAATAAACCTCAAAATATATATTAGTTAGGGAAGAACTGCATATTTGATAAGACCTGCTAGAAAAACTGTAAAGCAGTCTGACAAAAATTAGGCTTAGATCATTATATATATTTTTAATTTAATATTTTATTTTTCCCCAATTACACATAAAAACAATTTTTAACTTTTTTTTTTTCAAATTTTTAGTTCCAAATCCTCTCCTTTCCTCCCTATCCACCCCCTTGGCAAGGCACACAATTTGTCATAGATTATACATGTGTAGCCAGGCCAATATCATACATGATTTTTCAAATAAATTCAAAATGAATACATGGCATGAATATGCTTCAGCATTTATCATTTATCATACCAGAAAAGTAATTATAGCATATGTCTTTCACAGTTATGAGTAATATATGAATTCATAACCAAAAAATGGATGGAAGCCATTGCAAAAGGTAAAATAAATATTTTGACTACAGGAATTTGAAAAGCTTTTGCACGAACATAATTATTGTATCTTGAATAAGAAGGGAAGCAGCTGACCAGGAAAAAAAATTTTGTATCTGATTTTGTATATGAGAGTTTTGTGTCCAAGATTTACTGCCAACTAACAAAAACATATAAGACCAAAGGCCATTCCCTTAATGGATAAGTCATCAAAGGATATCAACGAATAGATATTCTCTTCTCAAAAGAAGAATTGCAAACTATTAACCGTGGGAAAGAAAGCTCCAAATCATTAATAATAAGAGAAATGCCAACCAAAATAATGCTGAGGTTTTACCACACATTCAACAAATTGGAAAAGATACCAAAAGGTAGGAATAGTGTATGTTGTAAGGATAGTAGAAAGACAAGCACACTAACGAATTGTCAGTAAAACTGTGAATTGGAAAACTTTCCTGGAAAAAAGAAATTTGGAATTAGGCAAGCAAACTATCTAAAATGTCCATACTCTTTGACTCAGAGACTTCATAGCTAGGCATATACCCTAGCAAAGGTGGAGAACCTGTGGCCTCAAGGCCACATGTGGCCTTCTAGGTCCTTGGGTGCAGCTTTTTGACTGAGTCCAAGTTGTACAGAACAAATCCTTTTATTAAGGCAAATTGCTCTGTGAAATTTGGATTCAGTCAAAGGGCTGCACTTGAGGACCTAGAGGGCCACATATGGCTTCAAGGATGCAGGTTCCCCACCCCTACAAGGAGATAATTGATAAAAAGAATGGCTCTGTATATACCAAAATATTAATAGCAACACTTTTATTGTAGCAAAGAATTTGAAACTAAGTAAATGCTCATTGATCCCAGAAAGGCTAAACCAATTATGGTACATGAGTTCAATGAAATAGTACTGTGCTCTGAGAAATGTCAAATTTGATGAATACACAGAAGCAGGGACTTTCATGAACTTATTCAAAGTGAAGTAAGCAGGGCCAAGAGAACAGTATGCATGACTATGATAATGGAAATGGAAAGAACAATAACTACAAACTAAAATGAATGTAGGACAAGTTTAGGTGCACAAAATATATAAAAGATACCTCCCTCCACTCCTCGACAGAGATGAGGTGGGGGTGGGGGTGGCTTATAGTTGTGGAATATTGTATATAATGGCAGATTTTTTTTAATGCATTGATCAATGCTTAGCACAGTGCCTGGCACATAGTAGGCACTTAATAAATATCTATTGATTTATTGATCAGTTTTGCTGAGTTTGTCTTTTTTTATTCCTATTTTTTTTTAAATCTGTTTTACAAAGTATGGTTCCCTGGGAAGGTGTGGGGGAAGAATAAGGGGGAAATTTAGACAATGTAAAAACAAAAAATATCAATAAAAATCTATTAAAAACAAAAACTCTTGCTGAGTGCTTCTTTGACAGAATATTCAGCAGTAGGGGTAGGGAGTTGGGGTGGTCATACCCCACCCCTTAAGCTAGGTTAGGAAAGCTGCCTTTTACTCTGCCTTGCATGAGTTTATGCTTCTTGTCAGTCACTGATCCCTGGGAATTTGGGGGTGAGTAGGAAAGTAACAGGGACGGGCATGGGAACTGATGTAAGACCTTTATTCTATTGCATCATCCCTTGTGCTTCTTTATCTCCCAACGCCCAGATCCACGTTAATTGCTATTTCCTAACCTTGATCCTAGACCAGAGGGTGGGAGGAGTTTCAGATTTTTGGATGTGGAGTAGGGGACCAGGCATTCCGGTGGAATGTTGGAGATGGTCCCCTAATTTTATAAATGCAGGATTCTTTGAATGTTTTAAATGAAATATAAACAAAACAGAGAAAACAATCAAAATCAGGGAAATGGGGGTAAAGGAAAAAGTGAGATGGGTGGGAGGGAAAGAAGGGTAATCACAGGAGAGCAGTGGTTAAGAAGAGAACGGTAGAGTGCTTAGCTTCCTTGCAGCTGTCTTATAAGGATGAACAAAGCTGTGAAGGTGCTTTCACACCAGCAGCCACGCCTCCTCCTCTTAGAAAATGATATTTGCTAATCTACTTCAGCTAATAAACTCTTCACTGCCTGTCCTTTGGGAGGAATCTGCCCGCAATTCTCAGAGCAATGGAGCATGTGTCTTTTGCTTTATCTTCCCCTCCACCATAAAGCTTGGGCGCTTTTCTCTAGGGCTGTGGTAATAACAGCCACCAAGACCTCCCATCTCCAGAGCCAAAGAGTGAGTCAAAGCCAAGCGCGGGTAAGCCCGCCCTTGCCCCCAATGGCTCCGACGAAAATTACAGTCCCGCAGGTTTTGCTTTGTGCGCTGTTGTTCCCAGTTCAGTAGGAAAAGAGAAGAAAAGCTTTGCTCTGTCAGTCTGAGGTTTCCAAAGGACTGACTTTTTATAAGCCTGTAAATATGTTGCTGCTGGAAGTTAGTGGTATTTAAAGAATGTGAGATGAATTTGAGTTCGGATCCTCCGCTTGGTTTTGTTTTTCAGAGAGGATGGGCTTTGGGGAATGCGTGTCAGTCTGTTAACCCTTACCTTCCTTTACACCTAAGGCAGATGCTCTTAAGGTGTAAAAGCTTCCAGTACAGGAGGGTTTCACACAACCTCCTGACAGACGCACTCTTGTTTGATCTTCCCAGTAATGCAGTGTGGTCGTTTGGATTGTTTTCTTTTGGTCCAAACCTGTAATTTCTGTGGCGCACAACCTCACCACCCTGCTGCCAATGGACAGCTTGTCTCTACTGCAGGGATTTAGAGAGAGCTGCCTGGAGCCCTGAAAGGTGAAGCTGTAGAATCATAATATCAGGTTTAGAGTCCATGGGGAACTCAGTGACTACTTTATCCAGCTTTCACATTTTACAGATGAAAAAATGGAAGTTCATGGTAGATGAGTGAGACAGGATTTGAACCCAGGTCCTCTGACTCCAAACCCAAGGGCAATATAGGTCAGAGGGAGAACCTGAATCCAATTGGGTCTTTTTGCATCAGAACTTGATCCACCATAATATGCTGGCTCTCTGGAATTGGTTTTGTTGTTCAATAAATTCAGTCGTGTCTGACTGTGGACCATGCTGTCCATGGGATTTTCTTGGCAAAGATATTGGAGTGGTTTGTCATTTCTTTCTCCAGTGGATTAAGGTAAACAGAGGTTAAGTGACTTGCCCAGGGTCACACAACTAGTCAGTTCTGAGGCTGGATTTGAACTCAGGTCTTCCTGACTCCAGATCCAGTGCTCCATCCATTGACTGACCTAGCTGCCCACTTAAGGTGATAAATGTAACTGTTGGGAAGATCTGAGTTCAAATTTGGCCTCAGACAGTTACTAATTTCGTGACAGTGAACAAATCACTTAACCTCTGTTTGCCTCAATGTCCTTAATGTATTGGGGTGGATAATGATACTTCCCAGAGTTGTGAGGATCAAATGAGATAATGTTTTGTAAAGTATTTAGTATAGTGCCTGGCACATAATAAGTGCTATGTAAATGTTATCTATTACTACTACTACTACTACTACTACTACTACTACTACTACTGCTACTACTGCTACTACTACTGCTACTACTGCTACTACTACTGCTAATACTACTGCTACTACTACTGCTACTGCTACTACTACTACTACTACTACTACTACTACTACACATTATTCCCATTTTACAGAGGAAGAAACTGTGGCTCAGTGAAGTTATTTTTTTCATGGATGTAGATAAAGCAAGTGGACCCTATACAAGTCAACAATATTTTCATTCTAGCATTCTGTAATGAATTAGGAATTGAGGTCTTTAGGGGGAAAGTGAAAAAAAATTTATAAAGGGGTAGAAAGAAGAAAAGTGAAAGAAGAGAAAGAGGGGGAGGAGCTTAGACAGTTAGAATCAGTGTTCAAATTCATTCATTCAAATAATCACCTTCTATGAATCTACTACCAGTGCTAGGTCCTAGCAAGAGATACAAAGATTGTACAAATCACAGTCTCTGACTTTATTGAGTTTACAGTCGTGTAGTTGAATAAGACACAAGCACAGATAAGCTATAAATGCACAATCTTACTTGATATTAAAGAGGTGCAAAACAAAGAGGCCATGTGAAAGCCAAGAAGGAAGGTTGTTGTTAGATGAGACCAGAAAAATAGGATTCAGGGAAACGGGATATAAAAAAACTCCCAAAGTGTGTAGAAAGGAAAATGCTTATAGACTAATAATAGAGAGATAATGGAATGGAGAAAATAATACAATTTTAAAATGTTGCTTAAAGAATCCCCCCCCTTTGATCATTGCCCCAAGAATCCTTTTGCAATAAATAGTACCTGAAAGAATAAATTAGATTGTCTTATCCCTATTTGACTAGGGCAGCTAGGTGGTGCAGGGGATAGAGACTCATCTTCATGAGTTCAAATATGTGTGACCCTGGGCAAGTCATTTAACCCTGTTTGCCTCAGTTTCCTCATCTGTAAAATGAGTTTGAGGAGGAAATGGCAAGCCACTCCAGTTTCTTTGTCAAGAAAACCCCAAATGGGGTCATGGAGAGTTGGACACATTGAAATGACTGAACAATGAACTCTAAATGACTAAATTTCTTTTTGTTGTTGTTGAAAGCCATACTTTATTTTTTAAAATTAATTTATTCATTTTTAGTTTTCAACATCCACTTCCATAAGTTTTGAATTTTCTCCTCCTCCCTGCCAACCTCCCTCCCCAAGACAGCATACAATCTGATATAGGCTCTACATATACATTCCTATTTTCACATTAGTCATATTGTATGGAAGAGTTATAGTGAATGGGAGAAACCATAAGAAAAAAACAAGCAAAAAAGAAAACAGTCTGCTTTGCTATCCATTCAGACTACATAGTTCTATTCTGGATGTGAATGGTATTTCCATCATGAGTCCTTTGGAATTAATTTAGATCCTTGCATTGCTGAAAAGGGCTAATCTATCAAAACCAGTCATTGCACATTGTGGCTGTTACTGTGTACAGTGTTCTCATGGTCCTGCTCATTTCACTCAGCATCAGTTCATATAAATCTTTCCAGATTTTTCTGAACTCTGTTCATCATTTCTTATAGCATAATAGTATTCTGTATTCATATTCATATACCACAACTTGTTCAGCCATTTCCCAATTGGTGGGCGTCCCTTCAATTTCCAGTTCTTGGTCACCACAAAAAGAGCTGCTATAAATATTTTTGTACATGTGGGTCCTTTTCCCATTTTTATTAAATGTTTGGGATATAGCCCTAGAAGTGGTGTTGTTGGGTCAAAGGGAATGTACATTTTATAGCCCTTTGGGCATAGTTCCAAGTTGCTCTCCAGAATGGTTGGATCAGCTCACAGTTCCACCAACAATGAATCAGTGTTCCAACTTTGCCACATCTTCTCCAACACTTATCATTTTCCTGTTTTGTCATGTTAGCCAATCTAATAGGTGTTATGTGGTACCTCAAAGTTGTTTTGCTTTGCGCCTCTCTAATTGAATCAATAGCGATTTAGAGCATTTTTTCATATGACTATAAATAACTTTAATTTCTTCCTCTGAACACTGCCTGTTCGTATCCTTTGACCATTTTTCAATTGGAGAATGACTTGCATTCTTGTAAATTTGACTCAGTTCTCTATATATTTTAGAAATGAGGCCTTTATCAGAGGTACTAGTTGTAAAAATTCTTTTCCAGTTTTCTGCTTCCCTCCTAATCTTGGTTTCATTGGCTTTGTTTGTACAAAAACTTCAATTTAATGTAATCAAAATTATACATTTTGCATTTCACAATGTTCTCTGTCTCTCATTTGAACATAAGTTCCTCCATTCCCCATAAATCTGATAGATAAACTATTTCTTGCTCCCCCAATTTGTTTATAGTATCAGCCTTTATATCTAAATCGTGTAGCCATTTGGACGTTATTTTGGTATACAGTGTCAGGTGCTCTTTTATGCCTGGTTTCTGCCATTCTATTTTCCAGTTTTCCTAGCAGCTTTTGTCAAATAGTGAGTTCTTATATTAGAGACTGGGATCATAGATTGCTATAATCATTGATTATACCTAACCTATCCCACTGATCTACCCCTCTATTTCTTAGCCAGTAGTGAGTAGTTTTGATGATTGCTTCTCTATAATACAATTTTAAATCTGGTATGACTCAGCCACCTTCCCTAGCATTTCTCTTCATTAATTCCCTTGACATTCTGGACCTTTTGTTCTTCCAGATTAATTCTGATATTAATTTTTCTAGTTCTGTAAAATAATTTTAGTAGTTTGATTGGTATGGCACTGAATAAGTAAATTAATTTAGGTAGAATTGTCATTTTTATTATATTAGCTTGGCCTACCCATGAGCAGCCGATGTTTTTCCGATTATTTAGATCTGACTTTATTTGTATGAAAAGTGTTTTGTAATTGTGTTCACATAGTTCCTGAGTTTGTTTTGGCAAAGGGACTCCCAAGCATTTTATAATATCTACAGTAACTTGAAATGGAATTTCTCTTTCTATCTCTTGCTGCTGGGTTCTCTTAGTAATATACAGAAATGCCAGTGATTTAAGTGGGTTTATTTTATATCTTGCAACTTTCCTAAAGTTGCTTATTATTTCAAGTAGTTTTTTACTTGGTTCTCTAAGATTCTCTTGGTATACCATCATATCATCTGCAAAGAGTGGTAACTTAGTTTCTTCTTTGTCTATTCTAATTCCTTCAGTATCTTTTTCTTCTCTTATTGCTAAAGCTAACATTTCTAGTACCATATTGAATAACATGGCAATAAAATGACTGAATTTGTTGAAGGAAGACTTGGCTTACAGTCAGTACATTCTGCTTATGTCTTAATTGTTTCTTGACAGTTTTTCCCTGTGATCTTGAACAAGTCATTTAATCTGTCTGAGCCTTGGTTTCCTTATATGTAAAATGGAGATGAGAAAACAATGCAATTGGACTAGATGATCTTTAACTAAGCTTCCTTCCAGTTCCAAGATGATAGTCATGTGAAATAATCAGACAACATGCTGCAATTGAAATTTTTTAAACCTTTTTCCTATCTGTCTATAATTAGGATTTTGATTTATCAGTCACTAGTCCTTGTTTATTATTTGTTCTGGGCTAGACTAGTTCTACAACATAGTAGTTGAGGATAGAAAATACCTTGGTGAGTAGTTTTATAGTTGGTCCTGACTTTGCCACTGCAATTGTCTGAGCTCAATAGTTCCTATCACTGTCTGGCTCCAGTCAGCCCTTCTGTGGAGAATAGAGATAACTAGGATTTTTAAGTCCTCAAGGAACCATGTGAGTTATTATTTGGCCATTGAAACTGCTTTTTAGTAAATATTGTTCCCAACCTCCCAAGGCCATTAGATCTCTTGAGATCACTAACTCCCCAAGTCTCAACCTCTGATCTATAAACAAACTTGGACAACTCAGCTTCCCTCCACAGTTATGTTTCTTCCATCTGCAGAGTCCTTACAAATCAGCAGATTCCAAAATATAGTCTGTGAAGATAAGGACCTAGGACAACAGGAAATCAAAGTCATCCAAAATTCACTACTTTGGAACCCATCACCCAATACATTTGGATTCTGTGAAAAGTTAGATGGGGTGGAATCTACAATGGCTATTCCAGAAAGTCTGTGCAGTGTCTGCCAAACAAATTAATGTAGTAAGCAACATTGTAGGAATGTTTGATGTACCAATGTAAAATACATTTATTAAATATTGACCGTATATAGAGTATATACATAGATGATGGGGAAGAAGCAAAGTTTAGAGAAGATAGATTCCCTTTCCTTAAGTAGCTTAGAATACAGGTAAGATCCCAATGGAGGTTATTTTAAGTTTATTAAAGTGTTAAAAAATAAAATGTCATGTGAGATTTGAGAGGGAAATTTATTACCTTCAGAGAAAGCTCTCTGGCATTTGAATTAAATTTTAAAGCTTGTGTAGGAAGCCAACAGACAAAGCAAGGAAAAAGGGGAATTCCAGGCATAGGGAACAGTTTGTGCAAAGCCACAAGGGCTTGAGCCTAGTCCAGTTTGGAGGCAGTGTAGAATTCATGATGGAAAGAAATACAAAATGAGACTAAAAAGGTAGGATAGAACTAGATCATTGAGGGCCATTTTGATTTGAGTTTCCTCTTCTCTCATTCTCTTCATCTCAAAATTTCTTAACATTATTTCCTACTCTCTCCTTTTTTCTTTCAGTCTCTCACAAAGAGGTGTCTTTTTTTTTTTACCAAAGCCAAACACTCTACATGTGAGCTTGATCCCATTCCGTCCTTTCTTCTCTAGCAGATGTGCAATTCTCAATCAACTCTCCTTTCTCTTGAATCTTTAACTTCTCCTTATCAACTGGTTTCCTTACTATCTTCAATCATACCCAAGTAGCTCACATTCTTAAAAAATCTATACTTAACCCTACCATTATCTCAACCCTATATCTCTTCTCCCTTTCTCCGCCAAACTCATAGAAAAAACTGTCTTCATTGACTGACCCCACTTGCTACCTCTCACTCACTTCTTAACCCTTCGCAATCTGGCTTCTGACCTCATCATTCAACTGAAACTACTCTCTCCAAAGTTACTAATGATCTCTTTCCAAATCTGGTGACCTTTTCTTAGACCTCCTTCTGGACCTATCTGGTACATTTAACCCTGGTAACCACCTGTCCTCCTGGATACTTTTTCCACTATGGGTTTTCATGGCACGACTTTCTCCTGATCTATCTTCTATTTCTTTGACCACTGCCCCAATCTCTTCTGCTGGCTTATCATCCATATCACTAACCCCTATGGATTTTACAATCATCCCAATGTGGATAACTTCTACATATATATACATCCAGGCCCTAGTTTCTTACCTGAGCTTTAGTCCCACATTACCAATTGTCTATTGAACATTTCAGACTCTATGTTCTGGTTGTATCTTAAACTCAACAAGTGCAAAACTGGACTAATTATCTTTCTGCCTAAACCTTCCCTCCACCCTTTTCCAAACTTCCCTGTTTCCATCAAAGATGTCACCATCCTTCCAGTCTCCCAGGAATCTAAACTCAGCATTATTTTAGACTCCTCACTTTTTGTTCCCCCACATATCTAATCCATTATCAAACTTTGCCATTTTTACCTTCAAAACATCTCTCACATCTGACTCCTTTCTACTCACACAGCTATCACTTTAGTGTAGGCTGTTATCCCCTCTCACCTAAATTATTCAAGAGCCTCCTAATTATCACGAGCACTCTTTCTGCTTCAAATCTCACTCTAATGCAGTCCACCCAACACATTGTTGGCAGAGCAATTTTCTATGAGTGAAGATCTGAGGGAGTCACTCTCCTACTCAACCAACTCTAGTGGCTCCCTGTTGCCTGAGGATGAAATATAAATGCGTCTTTTTAGCTTTTAAAGCCCTTTATAACCTGGCCCTGATCTACTTTTCCAGTCTTGTTGGACATTACTCAAACAATTTGGCCCTTTCTCTACTCTTCTCATGTGACACTCTGTCTACCATCCCTATGCCTTTTCACTGGGTATCCCACATGCTCCTAATGCATTTCTTCCTTTTTTCCTTTAAGAAGGAAGGAAGGTGTTCATGTACCTTTTCTACATGAAGCTTTTCCTGATTTCCCCAAATGCTAATACCCTTCCTCCCAAACTACTTGTATTTAACTACTTTGTATATATTTATACTTATTAACTTTGTAGTTACATATGTATTTTTATATGCACTTGTCCTCCCCATTTGAACATAAATTTCTTTCCACCAGGGACTGTTTCATTCTTTGGACTTGAATTCCTAGCACCTAGTATGGGTTTGATTGATTGGTTGAAGCCCTTGACCAATGAAATTTAACTTTAGTTTTTAGTCAACAGGGAGCTACTGATGGTTTTTAAGCAGAGGAATGACTTGGCAGGATCCATGTGGAAGGAAGATTATTGGGGCACTCTTATGAAGGGTAAGTGAGGTGAGGTGAAAGAGGAAGGGGAAAGATTTGAAAGTTGGATGCTAATGAAAGGCAACAGAGTATATTGGAAAAAATAACAGATCCAGAGTTAGGGAAGGTGGAATCTGGTTTTGCTGCTTTTTAGTTTTTTATTACTCTACAAGCCACTGCCTTCTCTGAGTCTCAGTTTCATCGTCTATAAAGGAGGGGGATAACAACACTCAAAATATCTAATTTACAGAGTTGTTATGAGGAAAATTGCTTAGTGAACTTCAAAATATTATACAACTATGATTTGTTATCAATAAGATGGTGGTAACAGAGCAATGAAGATGAGACAGATTCAAGAGATGATACAAGGATGGAATTAGGAAGACATGATAACTGATTGAATATGAGAGGTGAGGGAGAGAGAGAAATCAAAGAGAATCCTGAGGTTACCAGAGTTCCTGAGAAGTAGTAATGCAGCCTTTGCTTAAGATCACCAGTAATAGCAACTCATTATCTCCCAAGGAATAGTCTACTTTTGAAAATCTTGTCTAAATTTATCTCTTTATAACTTCTACTCAATGCTAGTCTTTCTTCTCTAAGCAAACCATGAAGTTCCTTAAACTTAATTGCATATTGTGGGATCTCAAGGACCCTTGATCTGCATGTTCTCCAACTTATCAATGTCATTCCCAAAAGGTAGTACCAAAAACTGAACACAATGCTCCAGATGTGATCTGATGAGGGGTAAGAGAGTCTGAGAAGAGAAGGTAACAGTCTCACTGTGCTCTGCTTTCATAGACTTCATTTGGAGTATGGTATTTAGTTCTAGGTTCTTTAGTTTAAAAAGGACTTTGATAAGCTGGAGGAGGGTAACCAGAAAGATGAAACATCTTGAGTCCATGTCACATGAAGATGAGTTGAAGGAATAGGCCATGTCTAGACTAGATATGCCAGCTGTCTTCAAGTGTTTGATGGGCTATCATTTGGAAGAGAGATTAGACTTGGCCCAGGGCACCAAACCAGGAGCAATGAGCAGAAGGCACAAAGAGGTAAATCTAGTCTAGATGTTAGGAATAAACTTCCTAATGATTAAAATTATCCAAGAGTGGAATGACCCACCTCCAGAGTGGAGAGGTGGGTTCTCCTCATTTGGAGGTCTTCAGGCTGAAGCTGTGCAATCACTTGTCAGGTGTTTTGTAATGGGGATTCCTTTTATGTACAGGTTGGATTAGATAGCTGCTGAGGTCATTCCTAACTCTCAAATTCCATGATTTTGTGAGTAAAAAGGGACTGCTCCTTTCCTAGTCCTGGGCACCTTGCCCTTCTTAATGAAGACCAAGATCACAGTTAGGTTTGGGGGCTTTTTTTGTTGGCCAACTCATACTGAGTTTACAGTCTGTTAATATTCTCTGTTTCACACAAATTCTTCTTTCTAGTTGTACTTAACCTGCCTTGTACTAGTGAAGTTTATTTTTTGAGAATAAATATAATACTTTACAATATTAGGTTTCATTTTATTAGATACCAGTTTGGAAAATGTTTTATTTGAAGGACTGAAGGGATAGCCAGATGGCAATATCCCATAGGCAGCCAGATACACATGTCTGGAGCTCAGAAAAGAGGTCATGACTGGAGATAAAAATTTGGGAATCATCTGTAGAAAGATAGTAGTTGAAGCCATGAGAGTGAGTGAGATTGCCAAGAGTCAAAGTGTAGGAAGACAACAGAACCAAGCACAGGCTTTTGGGGAATGTCCACCTAAGTGCATGAGGTGTCAGTGAAGGAGACAGAGGCAAGGGAACAAGGAGACAGTAGTATCTCTCAAGCTGAGGAAAGAAAGTATATCTAAGTTGACCAGAGTGGTAACCATTGCCAAAAACTGTAGGATATTAAGGAAGATGAAGACTGAAAAGGGCCACTGGCATTGGTAATGAAGGGATCATGGTGACCTTAAAAAGAATCATTTCTGTAAAGTTGTGAGTATAATGGAGGGGTTGAAGAAAATGGGTAGTGAAAAAGTGGAAGCACTGGGAGAGGGGAGACAGCTTTTTTTCCCCTAAGAAGTTTAGTAGTAAATAGAGGAAGAAAGAGAGAGAATGGTATTCTATGTAACTAGAGGGACTAGAATGTACTTTTAAAAATTTGGGATTGTGGGAGAATTCCTTTAAGATAGGAATGAGTCACTAGTGATGGAGAGGTTGAAGATGGATGAGAGAAAGATCTTAGAAGAGGAAGAAGAAAGAGGATTTAGGAAATTCACTAGAGGGATAACCTTAATCTTCTCAGTTAAATAAGCGCAGAGAGATCCCATGCTGCAAGTATGGGGATGAGATTATGGTTGGTGGTGAGAAGAGAAATGAATAGGTTTGGCCCAATTTCTTTGGGGAATGAGATAGAGGTAGAGCAGAATTGTTAAGCAACACCAGCAGCAGACAGTTCCCAGCTGAGGTTGTCTGTCATGAATTTGTAGTGGATGTCCAAAGAGAAGCAACTGTTTTAATCCCTTTTGGAACCATTAGTTGGAATGCAAACACTCTATTCATTCATGTGATCTGAGCTCATAGCATTTTTTTTGTACCTCTTTGGGGGCAGGACATCACATTCTAAATTGTCATACTTCTTTGCATAAATGTCTTTTTTTTTTCAAATGAATCTATGACTTAGTTGGTGGAGGGAGATGCTGGTGAAAAACTTCCTCTATTAATAGAAACCAGCACCTTGTGAACAATTTAAAACCTTAAGAGAGTTGCCTGTGGTTCTGAGGATTTAAGACTTATCCAGGGTTACACAGCAAGTACGTGTCAGAGGTGGAGCTTGAATCTAGATCTTCCTGATTCCAAGGTCAGCTCTCCATCCACTTCCCAATGCTGCCTCTCCCCTATATGTCTTGTTTCACCTAATACAGTAGTGTACTAGAGCCAGCTCCTGCCCAGAGCCATTGTTAAAATTTTAGTGTGAGTATTTACACCTCAGAAATGGGCAAATAGCTATAAATCAGGGTTTGAATTATCATTTTATTAATTGTCTAGACTTAAGAAAGTGATATAGAAAAGATCAATAATATAGATTAGCTCTAAAATGTGTCCTGGTACATTTTTCCCCCTGAAGAGCTGGTTGCTAAACACTGACCTATCTCTGTCCTATTAGTTGATGGTTTTATAGATTCTGAGGTAGAAGGGAAGTCAGAGCCATTCAGTTCAAGCCTTTCCTTTTACATTTGAGGAAATTGAGGCCCAAGGGTTTTGAGGTAATTGCTCAAGGTCACACATGTAGTGAGTGCCAGAGGTGGGATTTGAAGCAGGTCTTTAATTCTAAGTCAGTGCCATTTCCATTGCTTCACTAAGGGTAGAGATTGTATCTTATTCTTTTTGGTACCCCCAATGCCCATTATATATAGTAGATGGTTGACAAATATTTGTGAAACAAATAAATTAATAAAGTAAATAGTAGAACCTTTATGAGGCAGCTCTTTATTGCAGTTCATATGACTTTATGTAAAACTAATATTCTAATTCTAAACAGGTTGGGCAAGAATGGATGGGTTACTATCTGCATTATTGGAGGGAATATCCACATGGATGAGATCATAGATCCATTTGGATAGTCTTTATTTCTATGATTCCTACTTTCCACTAGTTCAAAATGGTCTTATCAATTAGTCCTAATTAGTGAGGCATTGCCATGTAATAAGATAATAATTACTCCTTTATATAGCTGCCAAGTTGATATTCCTAAAGTACAGGTCTATGTCTTTCTCTTATTCAAGAAGCTTCTCTATTGACTCTAGGATAAAATGCAAACTCTTCACAATCTGGCTCTCATTTCACATAATTCCCACCCTATACTTATCCCAATTGGCTAACTTGTGATCTCATCATACAACATTTCATCTACCATACCACCTCCTTTCATATTATTCGCCATAGGGATATGAAAGGTGAGACTTTGAGTTATGTATTTACATATGAAATGGTAGAGAAACCCAGTTGAGGATATGTGGAGACAATGTACTTATTCTAGTCATGGATATCCTTGGTGAGAGTTTAAAAAATGGATGTGGCCACAGGTATATTTGGGGGTGGGGGAAGGCAGTGAAAAGGACCTTGAAAAAGAGGTTTGAGGAGGGGAAACTGGGTACCTACCATGAGGATCTTGCTGCTCAGGAGATATCAGGCCCTAGAGCTGAGATATTGAGAGAAGAGACCTAGAAAGGCTTCCTGCTGTTCTAAGGTAAGGGTTCTAGTTCTTTCTAAAAGAGCCTAGTAATACTTTAACTAAGGATTTAGGCTTCACCAGAATCTGGATGTGATGGCTGATCAGTGGATGAGCCCTGCAGAGAGCAGGCCCAACAAACTTGACTCTGTAACATGCTTAGTATAGCATACCAATGTAACATGCCATGTCTCAGCCACAGACAGACAGAACCAGGACAGCAGAAGAATACAAGAGGTGGTCACCTGAAGTCAAGTATGAGAACTGTGTGCTATGCATCTACCCATGTTGCCTATGTATGGGTTCGTCATGCGTCATCTTTGTACTTGCTCACTTTCCCCACTGATGGCATGTATGTTTGTGGGGAACTGTGCTCTAAGTTAATGGGGGTAATAGGGAGGAGGATCTTCTCTTATAGCTCTTACCATATGACTCCAGTATATGTCTTTACTTTGAACTATTGGGGGCTGTAATAACAAGCACCCTAGCACACCCAGGATGACCTGTTAGCACAGGTTTTTTCATCTGCTTTTAAAGGAAAGACAACTTTTAAAGTAGTCAACAATCTACTTTAATTCTATTCACTAGTTTAGGCAAAAGGTCAGCACCCTGAACATAGAGAAAACACAAGCAGAGACATTAACATGAAGATCCACAGATGGGGCTTCAACTGTCTGAATATAGCAATATTGCTATACACTTTACATACATCACTGGATTGAGGGAGCACAGACATCTGAGCAGTTGGGGGGCCCTGAACAAATGACTATTCAGAGTTTTGACCAGGAAATCAAAAGATCCTTCTCATGAGAGAACCCCTAAAGCAAAATGCCAATGTCCCAGAATATTTAACAAAAACTTGGCCCCTGATTGGCTCAAAGTCAGAAGGCACGAAACCTACTTGACTCAGCACAACTATGAATTACCAAGGTTCAAAGGAGATTGATCCTTCATATGTTTACAATTTAGCCTGAGCCTGGGAAACAAGAAGAAGAAAAAAAAACCCAACAACAGAAATCTCACCTTGCTTGTGCTCACAGGAGTTAATGATAGGCTATAGGTTTAGGAACTGGGACTCATAGAATATATTAAATCTGGGGTAACTATCCCTCTGGGGAACTAATTGATTCAAATATATAAAACTAAGAGCCATTCCTTAATAGATAAATGGACAAAGGATATTAAAGGATGTTTTCAAAAGAAGAAATTGAGGCTATTAACAACTCTATGAAAGAATGTTCCAAATCACTAATAATAAGAGAAATGCATATTAAAGCTTCTCAGAGCATCCATTTCACACCTATCATATTAGAAAAGATGACAAAAAAGGAAAATGACAAAGTTGGAGAGGTTATGGGAAAATAGGCTCACTAAAGTACTATTGGTAGTACTGTGAATTGGTCCAGCCATTCTGGAAAACAATATGGAACCACGCTTAAAAAGTCACTAAATTGTACATTTGGTGACATCAATACTAGGCATTTGCCTATAAAGAAATAAAAGAAAGAGGAAAAAGATCCATACGCACAAAATTTTCATAGAAGCTCTTCTCATACTAGCAAAAAACTGTGGGAGAAAAAAGGAATTTCCATCTACTGGGGAATAGCTAAAATAATTATAATATTTGAGAGTAATGGAATATTACTGTACCAAAAGGAATAATGAAATGGACACTTTCAGAGGAAGCTGGAAGACCTTTATGAACTCATGTAGAATGAAGTGAGTAGAACCAGAAGAATAACATATAACAACAATTATAAAAAAAAAAAACGGATATGAAAGGCTTTGAAAGTGATTAATGCAATGACTAACCATGATTACAGAGGACTGAAGATGAAACGCATGAGTAGATTTCCTGTCGGAGAGGGAATGGACTCTAAATACAGGATAAGACAGACATTAGTAGACATGACCAATGAGGCAATTTGCCTCACCTGATTATTCGTATTTGTTAGTTGGTAAGTTAAGTAGACTTTATGGAGCACCTACTCGAGAGCTAGACACTGTGTTAAATACTGAGAATAAAAAAAAAAGGCAAAAAACAGTTCCTACTCAAGGAAATCACAATCTAATTGGGGAGTCAATATGCAAGCAACTATATCTGAATAATATATATATACACATATACTTACACACATGCACACACACACACACACACACACATATATACGCCCATACATACCTATATGTGTATGTATATATGTATGTGTGTGTATACATATGTATGTAAAATCTATTAAAGATAACCTCAGAGGGAAGGTATTAAGGTAAAAGAGGACTGGGAAAAATTTTATAGAAGTTGGTGCTTTAGCTGAGAATAGAAGGAGACCAGAGAAGCTAGGAGGCAGAAAAGCAGAAGGAGAATGTCCTTGGAATGTTTTTCTAGGCACTTAAGATTATAATTTGCTTGGAGGTGCCAACCCCCATGAGTAGAGAGCATTTCTTCTTTCAGGACTTCCCTGTACAAATGAAATCACAGGTACAGTCCCTATCCCTTTAAAGCAGAGGTTCTTAATCTTTTTTTTTTCCCTGTCATGAACCCCTTTGACAATGTAGTAAAACTTATGAATCCCTTTTTAGAATGACATGTTTTTTAAAAAATTCATGATTGAAGGAAATGCTAAGTTTTCGTAAGTGAAGAATAAAAATAAAGAAGCAATTTTTCTCTCCCACCCAAGTTCATAGTCCCCCTGACATCTATCCATGGATCTCTTGGCAGGGGGTGGGGGGGAAGAGGGGGAAAGGTTGAAGCCTTCCCTGATTTCCATTTTTCTCCCATTTGCTCCACTATTCTTTTAACTCCATAATGATCTTTCCTCAGAAATTATATACTCTTTTGTTTTGAAAGGCTATGTGACATATATATGTACATATGTATGTATGTATACACACACACATAAACGCATATATATGTAATATATAGATTCAGAATTAAGAAAACTTGCATTCAAATCTTACACCCAATGCATACTAGCTATGAGACCATGAGTAAGTCCCTTTACCTCTCTTTGCCCATTTCCTCAGCTGTAAAATGTGAATAATACCTCTAGTACCCACCTTACAAGAATGTTTGGAGGCTCTTATGAAAGATTGTGTGGGAAGTACTTCTCAAACTTTTAAGTGCTTCCGCAGTGTTGGCTTTTATTATCTGGCACCTCTCTGATTCACTTACCCTCTATTAAGGCATATTACAGTTTTCTTTGAACAAACTATATCCCTCCATCAGATTGCAAGACCCATGATGGCAGGGCCTGTATCTTGTCTAAACCTTGTGGAGTTAGTCTCAAAGCTATCATTGTTATTATTATTATTATTATTAATTGTTATCTACTTGTTGGTCCCTGTCCTCCAATGGTAACCTTGAGTAAAAACAAGGTCACATTAGCATTTCCTAGAAGATCAGTGGTCATGACCTTGGGGAGAATTTTCATTGAATGGGGAAGGTGACTATATTGGAACTTTTGAAGGAAAAGTCTTCTGGAAGCTGGTGATAGATTGTGAATCTGTGCCAATTGCACTGGATTGGATTTCCACTAGGCTCAGTTTCATGCCTGTGTCATTTCAGTCCACTTAATAATTCTTACTCCAGCCTAAACCTTTATTATGATGTCTAGTGAGCCACCTTGTCCTTTCTTCAATCTTATTCTGGTGTTTTAGGACCACATGGGATAATCTTAGGAGGCTCATCTTCAAGGAGTTGAAGGGCTTGTGTGTGGGAGAAGAGGTACAAAGGAAGAAGGACAAGACTTACTCTGCTTGGCTCTGGAGAGTAAAACTAGGAGGAATGGGTGGAATTTAGGCTGATGTGAATAAGAACTTTCTAATAATTAAAGTGATCCAAAAGTAAAATGTCTTGGGGGTACCCTGTCTCTCTTGTAAGAGAAATTTTATTACTTTGTGGTTTTTGCATCCCATGCTTCCCTTTTCAGAGAGCTACTCCCTATAACAAAGGATAAAAAAGAGAGGGGACACAATTCAGCAAAAATGTTGTTGTTGTTTTGTTCTTTGTGCTCCAGGAGGGCCATAACATCATGGGAGTGAGGCCATGACATCATGGGAGTGAGGCCATGACATGCAAGTGAACTGGATTTAAGTGAGGGAGGATATGCAAAGTCACAAGCCTCACTTTCTCCTCCAGAGCTATCTGAGCCCAGTGGTGAGATTTAGATCAGGATGTGTGGGATACAGGGATCCCTAAAACAATTACTCGGAGATGTCTCAAGGTGAAAGTAGGTAAAGGTCTCTTTATTAGAATCTCACGAGAAGTGGGCAGTCCAACCCCTGAAAAATGTCCAGGGCTGGAGGGCCATCAGACAAGGACTAAAGGGCTAATTTTATGCTAGCCAGGTGAGTGGGGGTGGAGTTTGAAAGGGGTTTAGGAACAGCAAGCACCTTAAAGGGACATACACCTTCTATATTGATTGTGCTGGTGCACTGCCCATAGAAATTTGAAGGGAGGGGAGGGAGAGTCTTACACAAAGCAGAGGTTAATGGCTAAACCTCACAAACTGATGGATTCATAGTTTAAAGCTGGCCACTAAAACAAAGGAAGTAAACATTTCTCTAACTAAGGAATACTTTTAAAAGGATTAGCTATAGAGTCAATGGTTTCAGGGAAAATGCTTTTAGGCTGGGGGCAGGGGAGAGACAGAGTTAATGCTTTATGGCTGGGGAGAAATGTGGCTTTTACAACTTATTTGCATGGGGTAATGTACAAAATTATAAAATCAACCCAAAAATATTACAAAGGCCCCTGAGCACCACCTCATTCCACCCTTAACAGATAAGACACAAATTCTTTTGGGGATCAGGGACGGAGGTCTCAGCTTCTCAGGCAGCTTCATGCTGAGAATGGATGTAGAGCTGTCCCTATTTCACAGGGTCCATCAGTCAAGGGGGCAGGGGATTGCGGCCAATGTCCGGAACTTGGCAGATGCCAAATCCAAGGGGTGTTAGGTAGTTACTTCAGGTAGTGATTGATATTCAGCCTGAGCCATCATCTGCAAGTGGAGGGTGTTGAGTCTAGAAGATACAAATCTGGCAAAGAGATTAAACAAGCAAGAGCCAAAAGCAGTAGAAAAGAAATGACCAGAAGCAGAGTAAGCATGGGCTAGTATAATTCATTACTCAGACTATTTAACTGTCCTTTACATTTATACATGTTACATAGACTAGGTACCCCATAAGATATTATTCACTAACATAACTGTAGACCTTAAACAAAAGAGGTTTCTGACTTAAACCTCACAACTGAATAGCAGACATATATCCTTGTTTCACAAAGCTTGTCTATCCTCTAATTATATTCACTTTGGAAGAAAGAGATACTTCAGGAATTGAATCTTTTACATATATACTCAGTTACAGATGTTAACTTTCATTTAGTTCATGGGGTAACTACAAATTCATATTGAAACAGCAAGAACTGTTCTGCTTTACAACTTATTATATCAATTTAGCAATATTCAATTGAAAACTTTGTAAACCTTCAGAAATTGTCACATAAGAGCTTTCAAAACATCTTTTCTAACAGTAAAGGAGACTACCAAAGGCTCATAGAAATGGTTCAATTGAAAACTTTGTAAACCTTCAGAAATTGTCACATAAGAGCCTTCAAAACATCTTTTCTAACAGTAAAGGAGACTACCAAAGGCTCATAGAAATGGTTCAGTTTCCTAGCCATGCAAGGTTGGTTTACACAGAGTCACAAGAAGTTCAGTTTTCTTAGCCACACAGGGCTAGGCACAAACATTACAATAAAGTTTCACAAACAGTTACAACATTGCATCAAAAATCCAAACTTTTGATCTTATTACCAAACGTGCTCAAGTTTTGAGTTTCCATGATAGGGAAATCTTTGAAAGCCAATCTTATATATATATAGTTTTTAGAAGAATCAATCTGATCCTGTTGCTTTCCTCAAAATTTTAGAATCAAGTTACAAATCTTTCTGCTTTCTAAAAATTTTCCTCACACACTCTCAACATACTTAAACATCTCAAAACTAATGTCTACTACCTGGAGACAGGAGGGGTTTGGATAAATCCTCATTTGTCTCCAAACCTTCTTATTTGTCTTTCCAAATTCCTCAAAACCATTATTCATTTTATTCAGCTTTCCTTTACATTTGTTAACCACAAAACAAGATAGCTCATATCTTTTACTGACTACTTGCTTTGATCATTGAAACTTGCTATAGAAGGGATACGCAGGGACATATGACATTCCAAATATGACAGGATAAAACATCCTTGGCTCTGTTTAAATTCAGGTAAAGTCACAGATATCCATCCATGCAGTATTGGTACCACCTCATAGCTAGACTCAGGAATAGGTAGGAAACATTCCTTTTCAAAGGAATTTCATGGGTAAACAGCCAGAAGTGGTCCCATCCCAGACCATGCTAAGGTTGCCCCTTCGGCCTTTACTAGATGTAGACTTCCACCAGTATTTAACAGCATAGGATCACATTCTCTCTGAGTAGCTTGTGGCATTTAATGTAGGCACTGATTTTTGCAGACAACTATATCCAAATTCAAACTCCAAACAAAATTTAGTTATGGTCCCAAATGCCTTTTACCTCAAACAACAAGTTTCACTAATCACAGCTTAAAGCCAGTTCTCTTATTTATTTATGTTCCTTATTTGATTCTTTATGGTACCGAGGCCTAAGGCTTTATATACTTTAGCAAATGAGAGACCACACTTCGCACTATACAAGGATGACTGGAGATGGCCCAGAATGCAGTGGGAGACCTTGGCCTTTTTAAATTAAGGTCTTTCCCAGATCTCAGTTTGACTGAAATGAGACAAAGAATGACCTCTTTTATCTAGTCAAGAAAAGAAAAATCCATCTAGGAGATGAAGACCCTCAAGGTTTCTGGCCAGAACAGAAAGTTACTATTTACATTGACTGTGAGCTATCAGGGCCCAGACAAAGACCAGGTAGGGCTTAGAGCAAAAATAACAAGCTTACAAGAAAACTCTGACAATCTATATAGTGTTCGAAACCCATAGTAACCCAGTTCCACACACACACACAAAAATAGATGGGTAAGGGTTGGGTGTGGGGGTAAGGGTGGAGGAAGAAAAAGATACTTTCATTTCACTTCCTACCTGGCTGCTCTCATTTGAACTCCTCTATCTCACCCCAATCATGGGAACCTAGTCATGGGAAACCTCACCATAGTCTGTAAGATCAAATCAGGCTTGGTACTCACAACCCAACAGTACTCTCTGTTGCTGTGATTAGAGGATGGGGAGATAAGCTCTAAAACTGCCATTTAATGTGAGGGCCCAGGCCACTCATCTCTTAATTTCCCACCTGACTAGCTATTGTCCTTCGGACTTCTCCCTCTCTTCCTTCCTTTTGTGCATTGGTATTGTTAGATTATAAACTCCCTATGGGCAGAGACTGTCTTTTTTGTATCCCCTGTGCTTAGCACTTAGTAGGTACTTAATAAATGTTTAGAGACTTATTATCTGATCACATGTCTTTGGGGCCAAGTTTGGTTATGATAATGACACTTTCATAGCCTTTGGTTTCCATTATATTTTTGTGGCTATTCTTTCCATTTATGTCGTTGTAGTCTTGTATAGAGGCAGCTAGGTAGCTAAGTGGATAGAGTGCTGAGTCTGGAGTCAGGAAGATCTAAGTTCACATCTGGCCTTAGAAACTGACCCTGGGCAAGTCACTTCACTCCATTTGCTTCAGTTTCTTCATATGCAAAATGAGCTGGAGAAGAAAATGGCAACCACTCCCATGTCTTTGCCAAGAAAACCCCATGGGCAGTATTGGTGTGCTGTGGTCCACAGGGGTCACAAAGAGTTGAACACAACTACATAACAAGTCTTGCATATCATTTTTTAATTTTTCCTTACTTTGCTCTGTCTCAGTTCATACAAGAACTTTGTATGCTTCTCTGTACACATTATTTCTTATGTTGTTGTTGTTCAGTCATTTTTCAGCCATATCTGACTCTTCATGACCCCATTTGGTGTTTTCTTGACAAAGATATTGGAGCAGTTTGCCATTTCCTTCTCCAGTTCATTTTACAGATGAGGAAACTGAGGAAAACAGGGTTAAATGACTTGCTCAAGGTCACACAGCTAGTAAGTATCTGAGGCCAGATTTGAACTGAGGAAGATGGTTCTGATACTCACCGCATAATTGCCACCATTGTTTCTTATAGCATAGTGATACTACATGATTCTCATGTGTAACACTTTATTTAGCTACTTTCCGAGTGACGGGAATCAATTTTGTTTTCTTTTCTTTATTATTACAAAAATGGAGAGCAGTAAAATCTGATACTAAACTTTTTCATAATCTAGACCTAGAGATGGGGGCTGTGAAGGTTTTTGTCCTGTCTGATGAGCATGGAGGAGACAGTATGCAGAAAAGAGGACTCTGCCTCTAACTACTGGTACACATGTGCATATGGTAGAAGGGCCATGAATGCCATTAGCTGCCATAAAAGACAGAGGCAGCCAGATTATGCAGAGGCTAGAGTGCTGGACCTGAAGTCAGGACTTTGTTGTTGCTCTTATTCAATCATTTCAGTAATGTCCAACTCTTTACGATCCTCATTTGGGGTTTTCCTGTCAAAGAAACTGGAGTGCTTTCTCCAGCTCATGTTACAGATGAGAAAACTAAGGCAAACAGGATTAAGTGACTTGCCCAGGGTCACACAGCTAGTAAGTATTTGAGGCTGAATTAGAACTCAGGTCCTCCTGACTCCAGGCCTGACATACTATCCACTAGCTGGCCCCTAGAATCCGGGAAACTGAGTTCTTGGTCTCGGATACTTACTGTGTAACCTTGGACAAGTTACTTAATGTCTGCCTGCTTCAATTTCCTCATCTGTAAAATGGGTGTAATAATAGCACCTCCCTACCAGGGTTATTGTTGAGATAAAATGAGATAATATAAAATATTATAAATAATATAAAATATTGTAAATATAATAATAAAGAGATAATATAAAATGCTAGATAATAATATTATCTAATATAATATAATATTATCTAATAAAAAATAAAATTATTATTTTGGAAGAATAGGAGCTTTGGGAAAACTGGGTGAGTAAAACAAATACTTGTCTCTCCCATACTTCTTGCATTCTTCCAAAAAATCAAGAAACATTTGTTCAATACCCATGTTGTTCCAGGCAAGGTTCTAAGCCCCAGAGACTCAAAGACAAAAGATCACGGTCCTCAAAGACTATGAATTCTATAGAGTTTTGTCTCCTAATCTACCAGTTCCCTCTCTCTTTGGAGGTCTTCAAACAGAAGTTGGATGAGTAATGTTTTAGGATATTAGAGAGGGGATTTTTCAGGTAAGAGTTGGACAAATGGTTGCCAAGGTCCTTTCTTACTCTAACCCTGATTACTGTGATTCTGTGATTCTCTTCTGTGGTTCAGAGGAGGTCACTTGTTCTCCAGTCTGCAAAGGTCTCTCTGCAAAGTAGGGCATGGTATACATCTGACCTGAAATTGTAGCTTGTGTGGATCTCATTAATCACTGAGTCATAGTACATCCCCAGCTGCCATGACTATGATTTCCCCTGAAAAATAACCACATTACTCTTCTAGAAATGCAGAAATGATCTTCTCTTAATGAATGAACTAATTTATCTATGTAATTGACTACTGAACATGGATGCGTTTTCCCAAATAGATGAAGCATATGAGCCAATGTATTTAAAGTAAAGATTGTAATTTTAAAGCTGTATTAATGAATGTGAGGCCACAAAACACAGTACATAGCATTAGCAGGTGTCTAGTACACCTACACAATTAGTCACTGGTCAGAGGAATGCCCTTTTGAACCATGCTCTGAAATGATTTATGTGGTAAGGCCCGCCCAGGAGAGGCAAAGCCAGAGATGGAGAGAAAGGGGGCAGGAAGAAAACCATTTTCAAATATTGTATGGACAAGAATCATTTATCATAATAGCTACAATCCAAACAGAGGTGATCTCCCTGAACTGGGGAAATGCAGAGTTGAGAGAGGAATATAGATACACATACCAAAAAAGGGTTAGAGTTGGAAAAGATAATCTAGTCTAAATGAAGGGATCAATTGGCCCAAATTCCTCCCTGTTCTCAGTTATTTTACAGAGAAAAGAACTGAAGCAAAACAGCCCAGCCAAGATCATATGGCAAGTTAGTTGCAGAGCCTAGGTCCAAGGATCATAGTTCTAAAACTGTAAGAGACCTCAGGATCCATTTAGTACGACTCTATATTTTTGTAGATAAGAAAATCAAGACTCAGGGAAGCTAACTTGTCTAAGGTTCCATGGATAACAACTATCAAAGCTAAGATTTGAACCCAAGTCCTCCTCTTACTCTAGTCTAGAGCCTGTATTCTTTCCATTCCAGGTATGCCATGCTTTCTACCAACCTACTGTACCTCTCCCCCAATAAATAAGGACTTTATTTTCTCACTAAGTTCTCACTCTTCTAATACAGAAAGGAGTTTTCCGTTGCTTCTCTTACATACACTGTTGCCCATTGCTTCTCTCTGTCCACAAAAAGTGAGTGTTCTCCAGTTGTACTGAGCTGAATGCTACAATGAAGGATTTATAATCAGAAATGTGTTCTGGTCTCAGCTCTGTTGCTTCCTAACTGAGTGAATTTCAACAGATTTAACTTTTCAGGTCTCCTCTGGAAAATAAGGCTGTTGGATTATATAATCTTTAAGGGTTTTTCCAGCTTTTGCATCCTATGATTCTCCAAACGGCATGAAATTTAAAGCCCAAGCTATAACAATTTAAAAGCAGACATCAAAAAGCCACTAACCTCATAATACTTTAGTTATGAAAATTCAAATATAAAGCTCTGTTACCCACAGGGCAGTATAAAATAGACCAACACACAGGGCTCCACTTCTCTCTCTCTCTCTCTCTCTCTCTCTCTCTCTCTCTCTCTCTCTCTCTCTCTTTCTCTCTCTGTCTCTCTCTCTCTCTTTCTCTCTCTCAAACAAGACCGGGGAACAATTTTGCCTCTCTAATAGACACATAGGGATTACAATATCATGTCACCTAGCAGTACATGCTACAAGCCCTTATCCAATTGAGTCAGCCATTGAGGGAAGATTTTGCTCCATGTACTTTGGTCCTTGAGTTTCTGGATGGGCCTGCTCTGGTGACTATCATGCCCCAAGAGATGCAGGTAGATCTATGGGCACACTCTCAGGCTTGCTTTTGGGGTACCGGCAATTGGGATGCCCAGTACTGGGCAACCTGGCAATTCATTCAGTGACCCAGTAGTCACCTTGTCAACTACTGAGTTGAGACTGTCAATGGATTCACCATGGGCCTAGCCCATTCATTTTAATAAGAGATGTGGGAGTGTAATAGTAGACCAGGGCTTAACTGGTTAGGGTAGCCTGGGTGAGTGGTGAGTCATGGGCAAAAATGGCCCTTGGCTTAAGTATGCCTTTGGAAAAAGTCCTGCTTTCCACATGCTTGGTTTATTCTTGACTCTCTCAACCCTTTAGCTTAAGTTGTTCATTCCTTGAGTCAGCTTCTGAGCTTTGAGACTAATTTCATGATACCACACCAGAACCTTTTGGTGCTTCTAGAGCAGTGGTTCCCAACTTGTGGGTTATGTTCAATTTGTAACAATGAAAATACATCCTGCATATCAGATATTTATATTACAATTCATAACAGTAGCAAAATTACAATTATGAAGTAGCAATGAAAATAATTTTATAGTTGGGGGTCACCACAACATGAAGAACCGTATTAAAGGGTCACAGCATTAGGAAGGTTGAGAACCACTGATCTAGAGTCATAACAATCAATACCAGATAGGCATTTATCTAGGACTGCCCCTTTAGGCTGTAAAGCTTAGTAGATTTGAGGTAAAAGCATGTTTTCAATACCCAAGTCAAGAAAATGTGTTTGGCTGTGAGAGTCAGCTTTAATGGATGGCTTTGCCTTATGTCATGTTGACTTGGGCATTTTTCTCTGACTGCCCTACTTGGCTCCATGCCCTGTTTTCAAAAGCTCAGTCAGTCTGTTCAGTCACTTCTAATGCTATTCTCAAAGCTCAACCTGCTTTCCAAGGTGGTGCTGCATGACCAGGGGAAATTGTTCATTTGGACAGACCTGGCTGCAGCCCACTTGTCATTCTCAAGACACACTTTTACTGGAGGTTGAAAGGAACAGATGTTACATGTCAAACATTCCCTAGTGTACTTTTCAGTAAGGCAGTATTTTAACCACCTCCCACGGGTGACTAAGTTGGGGAGGAGGGACATCCACCCCCCAGGATTCAATGACAGGGAATGTGCATCTCTGCTCACTTGTAGTGAAAACAAAAGGTTTGTTTCTGTGAATGCAGTAATGATAGCAGTTCATCTAATAATGATAGTCATTTTTGTTTATTGTTGTAAAGAAAGGAGTGTAAAAGGTCTGCACCTCACCCTCCACAGCAACCAGGCTTTCAATAAGAGTGAACAAATGGGCATAAACTGAGCACAACCTTTACTCACCAGACAAGAGTGAAGAAAAGCTCTGGAATAACTTGATTATCTCAGCTCCAATAGAAAAATACCTACATGAGCAAATAAAGGTTATCCAGTTAAAAGAAAATACCAGCTTTCAACAGGAAATAGGATTAGTTTTCTTCTCTGCTCTTCTGCTTAAATTTCACTTGTGTCCAAGAGTGTGTTTGTGTGTGCATATGATTAAGCATGTGTGGAATGAGGACAGGTAGGCATACATTTCCAAACTGTAGCTGCTTTGTGAAATTTCTATTTTATGAAGCATTGAAATTGTCACTCTATAAACAGGCTTCCCAGGTTCTACACTGTCTTAGGCATTCTGCATATGAGATAGATCCCCATTAAACAAGATAGGAGTTTTTTGTTTATTTCTTTCTTTTGGAAGAAATGCACTGCTAAGTGGGGAGTAGATCAGGAAATGCTTTATGCAGAAGGTGATGCTTGAGCTACCTTGGCATAGAGTCTGATTGAACTGGACATAGGTATAATGACAGATTTGCTTTTCCTTTCCTACATTTCTCTAATCTTTATAGCTGGAGCCACCCAACTGCCACAGATAATGTCTAGCCTGGTCCCAGCAAATATGTTACCAGGAAGAAAAATGATGAGACTTAGACCAATAAAGGTCTAATAAGGAGACCAATAGGTCTCTTGTTCATGAATACTGAAGAATAGTTTATTAGCATTTACTACATAGAATGCATTGTGCTAAGCATTAGATAATATATCTGCAAAACCAAAATAATCTCTGCCTTCAGGGAGTTTATACTCTCATGGGGATGGTGACACTTTTGGGAAATAGTATAAGGGAAGGAAATTATAATCTAGGAAATTACAAAGAAGTCATAAAGCAGAACAATAGGGAAGTTCATGGATACACCCTTTCCAGAGGCAATGGTAATAGTGATTTAAGAGGTAGACAAAAACAGTGATTTAAGAGGTATGGGCTATGACCACAGAGAAGATGAGGATGGATGGTCCTGGGAAGTACCCATTTGAGTGGTCTAGCTACTCCCAGATGTGGTCTCTGGTGATGGTTTGGAGAGTCGACACAGTGATGGGAGCAGTAAAGCTGTTTAATCTTAAATTATCTTTATTGCTGGTCTTACAATGACTCTGTTCCTAGGTTTCCAAGTTACTGAGTCCTTGGTTTATCGAACCTAAATGAAGCTTCTGCCTCATACTCCTGTTCCAGCAAATCCTCTTCTTATCTTCTGCATATTTGAATCCCTACCTTGGCTCTTTACATAGTACTCTGGTTCCTATGGGATTCAGAGTCTGCCTTAGTCCTTCTAAGGACTTCAGGCCTTTATCTGAATCTCACTTTCATTGCTTGATCCCTTATTCATGTTGTTGGACCTGACTGATGACTGGCTACCTGCCCACACTTTTGCCTATTGCTACTAACTCAACTCTAAATTTCACTCATATGCAGGAGTGTGTTGATTACCACACTGCTCACTTGTCTGGAATTTCTCAAATTGACTGGCACTTGGACGACTCTGCTCAGATGTCTAGGCATTGGATCTGTCTGGTCTCTAGGTCTTGGATATCTTCATGTCACCATTGCCAAAGTCCTAGCCATGACAATGAACTTAATATGAAATAAAGATGGTAGTGAATATTGTATACACAGTAGCATTAAGCATATCATGTCAATTTTTTTAAAAAGCACAATTCTAATCCAATATAACACAAATCAATATAATACAACATCCTATGATATAACCCAACCTAATACAACTCAGTACAGGGATAGAAACGAGGGAGCTTTCAACTCAACTTAATATTTCTAACAATGACAACACAATATTGCATGTTGTAGGATTTTTTGGAAGGAAAGTTGGGAGACCGAACACTGTTGTATCATATTTATCATATTGGGTAGATAGGTGGCTCAGAATGCCAGGTCTGAAGTTAGGGAGACTCATCTTTCTGAGTTAAAAATATGGTCTTGGATATTTAGTTGTGTGAGCCTGAGCAAGTCACTTGACCCTGTTTGCCTCAGTTTCCTCATCTGTAAAATGAGCTGGAGAAGGAAATGGCAAACCACTGTAGTATCTTTGCCAAAAAGACTACAGATGGAGTCACGAAGATTCTGACATAATTGAAAAATAAATGAACAACAATTGATCATATTGCATAGTATAATATCATAATTTCTTTGCATTGTTGACATTATGCGCCACAGTGGACCAGAGTATGTTTGCCTGCATTTAGAAAACCCAATATAATACACAAATGGAAGGATACATGTGTGTGGACTAGGTTTGTGTGTAAGATAGATGCCTTCAAATTTTTGAAGGGCTGTCATGTGGAAGAGGGATTACAATCATCCTGTGTTTCTCTGGAGGGCAGAATTAGGACCAATGGGTGGGAGTTATAGGGAAGCAGATTTTAGCTCAATATTGGATAATATTTCTAACAGTTAGAGCTGTCTGAAAATGAAATGGTTTGCCTTGGGAGGCTGAGAGTGTCTTATCACTGTAGGTTTTTTAGCAGAAGCTGGATGACCATTTGTTGTCAATATTGTGGAGGGGATTTCACTTCAGATAGAGGTAGGATTACAGTGCCACTGATGTCCCTTTTAGCTCTAGGAGTTTATGATTTTATGGAAAATTGTAATTTGCCAAATTGATAAATTTGGGGGGGACTATTTGTGTTACAAAAGGTTCTTAACTTTACAGAAGGTTTCACCTTGGGGTTCTTTCCTATAATGAGCTCCCCTAGTGAATTTTAGTGTTTGTTAACACATCATTAACTACTTGAAGCTTAGGGGCAGAGAAACTTAAAGTGGTAGGAACTAGACTCCAATTAAAAATCAATCAGAGATGAAGACAAAACATCTTGAACCTGAGTGAGGCAAAAGGGAAAAATGGATTTCTTTTGACCTATACATAATTTTTTTCAGAATGTCTCAATTTCATCAAGAGAAGTATGCTCACACTTTGGTGGCTCATAGATGGAGAAATGGATTTCTTTAAACTACAACATAATTCCATGCTCCTTGGATTTATACTGGGCCAAGGCCATACAGCCTCACCATGGTTTATGGAAGAGGAGTCTGGAATGGAAAAGTCTGTGGAGAAAGAAAGAAGGAGGTGGTGTAGAAATGTAGAAGCTGAAAAGGAGAAAAGATAACTAGTTCTTTTTGTCTAAGAGGTGCTGGAACTGAGCAGACTGCTTTGGGCTAACATGTTCTGCAGCCACGCAAGCTGCCTGTAGTAATGAGCTCAATAAAGTGATTTTACAAATATTGATCTTTGTGTCTGTGTGAGTTTGTGTTTAATCTTGGCAGCTGGTTTGCCACAACTCCTCCTCATGGTTAATGCTTATATTCATGGACACAGTGACAATTCAGACACTCACCAGAAGCCTCATCATTATAGGATTCTTTTATGACTGTATGGTTTCACATAGCATGGTTTGATTTTGGACACTGCCTAATGGGGTTTAGTCACATTTTCCAGCAGTATGGACATCAACAAGGAAGTTGACAGTTTGCTGTAATGCTTTGGAGTTTACAGAGTGCTTTACAGACATAATCTCATTTTTCTCCTCCTGCTATCACTAAAAGGTATGTATTAAGGGTATTGGGGTATATGGGATGTTCAGGGAGGACTAGCACATCTAGTGTGAGGGGAAGACTTTTCAAAGCTGCTCATATACCTTTGGTGTCCACTTTTCAACTCTAACCTGCATATCCAGCAACCACACTCTAATAAACCATCTCAACAGACAGGCTAAACCAGTTTAAGGGTAACCAACAGGCCTAACATCTTGGTGAGTTAGTGGAGGTATCTATCAAAATCACATGAAGGCTTCCCCTGGCAGAATGGGTGGGTGAAAACAATTTGTTCCAATTGCTGGTGCTGTGGAATTCTTAAAATTTGGTCAGACATCAAAGATGCCAAGATCATCCACTGCATCTTGAGCTATCTTGACTTTTGTTTTGCCACTGGACTTTGATGACTCTGGAAGAGAGAGTGAGGCCAACAGCTTTGCAGAACTCTGCCTCATTTATATCCAATTCACAGGCAAGTCATCACCTTGTGATGATGTTGGTCTTCTTCAAAAAACTAAGCATCAACAACAACAACTAAAGATATTGTAAGTGATAATTTGCAGTGAAGTTTCCCCATTCTGAAAAATCAAATCTAGAGTGGCTTCAGCATCCACTAGGCCCTAAGTTTAGAAGTCACCTGACCCTACAGGAATCTGGGACTTAGAGCAGTGGAGACCCTCCCCAGGGCCACCTCAGCACAAGATATACCAAATAAGGATAAAACTGCTTTCCTGGCCTTGCATTGGACATCCACATGTTTCTGGGTCCTTTGTCTCCAAGAGAGATTCTTGAGTTTAGGTTATGGGCTGGCTTCCTTACCAATGAGAATGAAGGTCAGTTGAGGGGTTGGGTTTATTAGAAGGTTATATAACCATGGTCTTGCTTCCACCTGTTGCTCTCTCCCTGACAGATGCCATTTGAGCGACAGGAGGGAAGTCCTTTCTCATGAGAAAGAATAAAGATCTTTTCTGATCTCAGATTCAGGCTCTGAACTCTTTCATCCCACACAGTTTTATTCCCCATTGTCCAGATGAGGAGAATGAGCCTCAGAAAGAGGAAGTTTTCTGTCCAAAAGCATAGACCTAACAAATGGCAGAGTCGGGATTCAGTACCAGTCTTCTGGACCTAAACCCAATGCCTTTCCACTATTTCACCTTTGCCTTCTAGCATGTTTTCTGTCTCTACTATCTCTCCCCCTCTAACCCACTTTTTAGATCACAGTTGGTATAATCTTTCATAGGTGTAGCTCTGGTCATATCATACCTCTGCTCAAAAATCTGCATTCCTTGTTACCTATCAAATAAAGTTTATACTCCATTGTGTGGAATTCAAGGCCCTCCAAAACCTATTATTCTAACTTTCCTCTTCTCTAATCTATGCTGGAACCACCAGGATAACCCTAAGAACTATTCTTCAGTCTCATGTCTCTGCACCTAGAATGCCCTTCCTTCCTTTGACTATTGAATTTCTCTAAATTCTTTAAAGCCTAAGTAAAAAGCAGCTCCTCTGTGAAGCCTTCTTGGGTCTCTCCCTCTCCCCTCATGGTTGATAATGATTATCCCTTTTGTAATCTCAAATAACCATTAAAAAAATCTTTAATATACACTTACCATAAGTGACACCTCACTCAAGGTCTCCCCTGCCCAAAGGCTCTGGTATCATATAGAGAGCATTTAATTCTATGGATTCTATGGATTTTAATTCTAAGGATCAATTTCTTTTCCTTTGGCTCTATCTCTACCCAAGAAAACTGGAGTAAAACTTGAAGAAAATCTCCTGAATATGGCCGTCCAGGTCTCCCCAACTGCAGGTAATAGGGTTTCCTCCCATAAAAGTACTACCAGCAATGTACGATATGGGCATAGGATATTGAGATAATGACTGGATCTATGATTGATAAAGGGAATTGATTAGTGAGCACCTGCTGGGACCATCATTTTAGGAAGTGCCTGGGCAATTATTATTCTTACCTCGACTCTTTGGACTATTCCACCTTGCTCCTGGGTGGGCATTTCCCTTGCAAACCCTCTTTATGTGTTCTCTTCTCCAAATACGAGGTAAGCTTCTATTAATTAACGATAAAGGACACATGTAGAAAAACACTATCTGCATCCAGAGAAAGAACTGATTAATAAAAATGTATATATAGAGAGAATAATTTTACATATGTCTATATACATATACATGTGTGTGTTTGTGTGTAGTCATCTCTAGGATGGGGGGGAGGGAAAAAAAGAAATATATCTAATGATTTTGTTGTATATTTGAAAGAAATAGCAAGTTGTGCATAGGAAATTTGCAGTTTCATGTGCAATCATCTTTTTTTGGTACTATGTTATGGAAATGCTCATTTTATCCCACAAATTAAAAATAAAATTTAATAATTATAATAAAAATAATGTAAGATCCTTGAAGGAAGGGACTGTCTTTTAATTTCATATTTGTATTCCCAGAGCTTAGCACAGTACCTTCCACATAGTAAACGTTTAATAAATGCTTGCCCTACCTACCTACCTATCATCTCTCTATCAATTAGAACCTTCCTTTCAATTCCTTCACATCTGAAGACAGCTGCCTAGAGCAGTGAGTGGTTGAATAACTTGCCCTTTACCACCCAGCAAATATTAGTAGAGGCAACACCTGAACCAAGGTCTTCTTGGCTTTGAGACCAATTCTCCATTCACTATCATTCTCATAGAATACCGGGGTAGCCTTTGATTTCTTTTACCACAGAAAATGCCCAAGATATAAAGGCTTACTGTTATGAATGAAAAATTGTCAGGAAACAAGACACTTAGCTAACTCATCACATTCATTGGATTCCTTCTCTTTCCCCAATACTCTACATTCATCATGGGTCTTCAAAATCCAAGAAACTCAGAGCACTATCATGGCTGGTTAGCAAGGTCCAGCCTTCTGACCTGTCCTGATGTGGCCTTAGTTCTTCACCTTTAGGATCCCCCTATTGGCAGTCACCTTCTTTTGAGAAAAGCATCATCTCCCAGTGGGAGGCCAGATGTCCAACTCTCAAACTCAGAAACTTGGGAAGTCAAGATAATATTTGAGATAAGCCCAGATGCTGGATATGCCCATTGCTACTCTCTATAAACAAAGGTAGGAGAGGAAACAAAAAGGCAAAAGAAGGTTGCCGGGGAGTGGAAGTCAAAGAGCTCTGGTCTCAGGCTCACCTGGAAGAGAAAGAGGTGAAGCTGTTTCACAGTTTCACCTTTTAGAGGACAGAGTAAGCAGTTCCTTCTAGAACAGTCTGTCATTCTGTCAGGAGGCAAGCCAAGGGGCTAGGGAGCAAGAGAGGAGCTTTGATAAAGGTCCACATCCTGTAATATCATCAACTTGATGAAAGGACTTGGAATTATCAGGGCTTCTCCTGATTAGACCTCCATTCCTCTTAGGATAACGCATATTATTAGCTCTGTAAGTTTCTTATCCTCTTAATAGGTTGTAAACTCTTTGAGGGAAGAGACTGTGTCTAATCCGAATTTTTGTACCTTCCCAGGATTTCCCACCTAGTTGGTTAATAAGTATGTTCTATATTTGTTCTGTGTTCTATTGCCTCTGCTAACACTGGGTCTGATACCTTCTCTCTGTTAGCTGAGGTTCCATGTTGGGACAAGATGAAACACTTATATGTTCTTGAACAGTCAACAGGAGGAGATTTAATAAGCTCTGATGTAGCAAGCAGATGCAACAAGGCTCTGGAGATACTTAGCGGCTATAAGTCTTCACATACAGTCCCCTTTGTCTCCATATGGAAACCTATATGTCAACAGGTGTGTTCAGCATGGCAGGTGTGGTGACTGGGGTGGTCCCCTGGCTTTTACTGAGAGTGAAAGAGCCCTGAACCCATGTGGGTGGGACCATTTCTGCTCCTAGGTGAACAGGAAGGCATGTCAATACAGCCAAAGGTCACTAGGAAGCTGTATTGAAGGAGATTCATATTGAACCAAGGCCAGATGAATCCTGGTTTGTTGCCTTTTAGGGCTTAATTTGTAATGGAGGGGTAGGGTAGGACAGGAACGAGGTGGGAATCCTTATCTATCACTGCCTCTGTAGCCTTGAAGCAATTTAGATTTAAATACTAGTAATCTTGGCTATTTATGCACATATGGATATGCATGTATATAAGGGAGAATTAAGGATGAGTGCAGAAATACTTGGATGTTCTGAAATACATTGTTGAGACCTATAAACTTGGTACCACTCTAGGAGCAAATAGAGACTTCATTTGCAATCGAACCTCCATGTGAGAAGCACAAGACTTATTTCCATGTACTACAGAGCACCTGGGTGAACTTCATGCTCCCACATGCCCACATCTGTGGGAGCATGACCTTGAGAGCTGAGTGGTCAGATCCATAGCATATCTATAACAAATATACTGCCCAGAACTCACACTTTTCTGTGGTCTTATATGGAATAAAACTTTTTTTGTACTTGAGGTACAATTAATTATCACCTTTCCCTCTTAGCAACCAATGAGGGCAGTATCCCTTAGTTGTATAGTTCAATCAATCACTTAATCAATAAGTGCTTATTAAGCACCTATTGTGTGCCAATCTTTTTGATAGGTCCTGGGGATACAAGGAAATAATCCCTACTCACAAGGAATGTATTCTAATAAGGGAGACAAATACAGATAAAAAACAAGTTGCTATTTGTCCTTCATTTGGAAGAAGACCGATGATATTGCAAAGCAAAGTTTCTCTCTCTCTCCCTCTCTCTCTTCTCTCTCTTTCTCTTTCTCTCTCTCTTCCTCTCTCTCTCTGTCTCTCTCTCTGTCTCCCTCTCTCTTTGTGTCTCTCTCCTCTCTTCCTCTCTCTCTCTCCCTTTTTGGAGGGGAGAAGGCAGGGCAATTGACCTTAAATGATTTGCCCATGGTCACATGACATGTAAGTGTTAAGTGTCTGAGGCCAAATTTGAACTCAGGTTCTCCTGACTTCAAGGAGAAGATCATCACACTACCTAGCCACCCCAGCACAAAGTGAAGTCTTGATTGGTCTGTGAATTGGATTTAAGAGAGGCTGAATTGTGCAAATTTTTTGGCTTCATTCTTTCTTCCAGAATCATTGAAGCCCCATGGCAAGACAAAAGTCAAGACAACTCACAATGGCTTGGTATGCAATGGATGTCCTTGGGATCTTCTATGTCTGACTGAGCTTTAAGCATTCCACAGTGACTGTTTTAGCTGCCTTCATTGGAACAAGTTTTTCTCATCCACCCGCTCTGCCAGGGGAAGTCTTAACATGCTTTCAGTAGACACCCCCTACCTCACTGGACTGTTAGAGGCTGTTGGATACCCTCAGCCTGGTTTAGCTTCTCTGCCAAGATAGTTTTACCAGAGTGTGGCTACTGTGCATGTATGGCTTCTTGGAGCCACAGGTCAGAGTTGGGTGACAAGTAGACATCAAAGGGTAGGGCCAACCCTGAAAAGCGTTCAGTAAGTCTTTGTACCAGAGGTGCTAGTCTTCCCTGAATACACCATACACCCCAATAAAAACATATATAGAATAAATAGAATGAGAACAAGTACAAGTATGTGGAAAGTAGTTCAATTTTTTTGTTCTTTGCTCTCAAAGAAAACCATGACATAAGGGAGGTAATACCATGAAATGCAAGTGAATTTGATTTAAGTGAGAGAAGGCTATGCAAAGTTACCAGTCTCACTTTCTCCAGAGTCATCTGGATTCAGTGGCAAGATATTGATCAGGATGACTGGAGATGGCCTTGGATTCAGTGGGAGACCATGACTTTTTTAAGCTAAGGTCTTTCCCAGGTCTCAGTATGACTAAGCCAATACCCATTCATTGATTAAGGCCAGGTAAGAGATGAGGCAAAGAATGGCTTCTTTTACCTAGTAAAATTTTAAAAAATCTAGAAGGGGAAGGCCCTCAGGATTTCTGGTCGGAACAGAAACAATTACTATTTACATTCACTCTGAGCCAATCAGGGCCCAAACAAAGACCACTAAGAAATCTAGCCTGTAAACCCCAAGATACCTTGCCAGGTTTTAGTGAACAAAATGTATATTCCTTTGTAGGGAACACTTGAAGGAAGGGCATGATATCCAATGTAGATGGAGGGAAAGGAAAGGAAAAAAAAAGGAGAAGACAGGAGAGGACAAGAGAGGAGAGGAGGAGTTCATTATAAGGTGCTTTTGGAGGGAGGGCATTAGCAGTTGAGGGGAGCACGAAAGGCTTCATGCAGAAGATAGTGAATAAACTACATCTCAAAGAAAGAGATTCTGGGAAGTAGAGGTGAGAGAGGGTAGAAGGAGGAAGGCTATTCCAGGCATGGGGGATGGCCAGTGCAAAGGCATGGAGATGGGAGATGGACTGCAGGGTATGAGGAACAGAGAGAAGGCCAGTTTGGCTATATTGCAGAGTGTGGGAGAGGTTAGGAAGATAGGTTGGGATTAGGTTGTATAGGGTTTTCAAAGTTCAACAGAGGAGTTAACATTTGATCCTATAGGCAACAGGAAGCCATTGGAGTTGACCGAATAGGGGAATCATATAGTCAAATCAATGTTTAAGGAAAATCACTTTGTTGGCAGTCTGTGAGATGGGCTGGAGTAGGGAGAGAAGGGAGGCATGATGGACAACTAGGAGACTATTGCAATAATTTAGGTGATAAATGATGAGGGCCTGGTAGGTGGGTGGGTTAATGAATGAGTGTTACACCTGGAGTCAAAAAGACTCAAAATTAAAACCTGGCTTCAGGTAGTTGCTAGATGTGTGAATGTGGGGAAAGTCACTTTACCTCTGACTGTCATAGTTTCCTCATAAAATAGGGATGATAATAATCGTACCCACCTCCCAGGGTTGTGACGCTCAAATGAGACTATATTTGTAAAGTACTTTGCAAACCTTAAAGTGCCATATAAGTGCTAGTTATTATTATGATTATGGTTGTTATTATTAACTAAAGTGGGGGCTGTATGAGTAGAGAGAATAGGGGTCAGATATGAGAGATGGGAAAGTAGCAACTACAGGTTTTGGCAGTTGATTGGATGTGTAGGATGAGGAAGAGTAATGATTCCAAGGTAATGTCAAGGTTACAGACCTGGGAGGTTGAAAGGAAAGTGATTCCTTCAACAGAAATAGCATAATACAAAAGAGAGGAGAGCATGGGAGGATGATGAGTTCAGTTTTAGATATGCTGAGCTTAAGATGTTTTGGGGACATCAGTTTTAAATATCCAGTGGGCAATTTAGTAGCATGAGATTGAAGAGCAGGGTAAAGACTGGGACTAACTATATAGATCTGAGAGTTGTTTGCATAAAGATGATAATTAAATCTATGGGGAATTAAGAGGCCACCAAGAGAAATTGTGAAGGAAGAAAAAAGGGGCCAAGAATAGAAGTTTGGGAAACACCCACAGTTTAGGGTTAGTTTGTTGTTGAAGTAATAATTGGTTAGTTGTTTGTTTTTTTGAGGGGGGAATGATGGGATCTGGAATGCTTTTGTCTGTAACCTCAGTTTGTAAAATCATATTTTTGTGCTTGGGTACCTATGTTTGTGATATCAGCCTGCGAAGCCAAGTTGTAAAATCACACTGCCCCCAGCCTAAAAGTCTTTCCCCTGAGCCAGCAGTCTGCCTTGCTATAGTAGCCATACCAATGAATATATCACCCAAGCATTCAAACAAACCCTTTAGTTTAGAGAAATGCATAGTCCCTTTGTTCCAAGTGGCCAGCTACACCCAAAATCCTTGAATACTCTATCAGAGAGAGACAATTCCCTCACAAACTTGGCACCTCCCGAAGCTCCCAATCAGTCTAGCTCCCAAGCTTGGCACCTCCTAAAACAATCACGCCTATCCTCCCAGACCTTGATGAGTAACAGACTGGACATATCTCAGTCAGACTTGACCACAGGCAACCTGTCAAGGCAAAAACCACACCTCCTGGTAGCCTCCCCGCCATGGGCTATCTCCCAATGAATTATGGGCAATATGCCTGTGCATTTGATATAAAAAGTGCATGTCCCTTTAAGCACTGATCACTCCTTAACTCCTCCCAAATCCCACCCTGACTCACCTAGTCAGCATAATTAATCTCTGACTGACAGCTTTATGGCTTTAAAAACTGCACTTTTGCAGGTCCCCTTACTCTCTTCTCCTGCCTGCTGCAAAATCAGTGTAACAATAAACTTTTATAACTCTGCCAAAAGAGTGCTTGAGGCCAGTAATTCATTTCAGACTAAAAGAACCCTCAAAGGATTTCCTAGAAATCCTGCTTCCCTCTCCCCCTTTTCAGGAAGGCAAAGCAATTCGGATTAAGTAACTTGCCCAAGGTCACATAGCTAGTTAAGTGTCTGAGGCCCGATTTGAATTCAGGTCCTCCTGACTCCAGGGCCTGTGCTCTGTTTACTGCACCACCTATCTGCCCCTAGTTAGTGGTTTAAAAGCTCTTCAAGTCAATCAACATCTTAATGCCTAGGTCTTGAAGCATCCAATACCTGTTGAGTAAATCCACACCCCAGAGAGAATCTTGCTTGTTCTTTTCCATTGATAATGCCATTGAGGGGCTTTACACCTTACTATGAATATGACTGAGAAGAAGGTGCTACTGTATAACCTAGTTTATTCCTTAAGAATTTCTTTCTGGTTGTTCTTTTCTTTTTGAGTTTCCATAGCTACAGGTTTGAGGATGGGGCATTTTTTTTTTTTCAGCAATAAAGGACTATCATTTGAAGGTGGGTTTGGCCTTTGCCTGTTATTGATACCTTATAGGGTGCTTTTTTGTGAAAAGGTATGCTGTTTAATATGTCAACCACAGACTTTAATGTGATGGATTTACCTTTCAATTTCTCAAGTCCCCTTCTTCCTAGTTAAGTCAACCCTCTCCCCTCTCTCCTACCTACACCAATATGATAATACTCAAAAGATCAAAACTAGGCATTGGAGAAAAGTTTAATTTATTACAGCCCTTACAAAGAATTCTGGACTTGATTACACAGTATTTGCCAAGATCTGAGTGTGTGTCTTTTGCCATAAGCTACATTTCCCTTTTCCCCTCTTTGGTTGGATCTTCCAACTAATGGAGAGTACAGTCAAACCCTCAGAAGTTTTTTTAAACTATGAAAGGATGGAGCATGAACTGTTTGGCTAGGTAGGGTTAAATAAAAAGGCCCTTCTAAATTAAGTAGAGAAACTTTGGATGCAATGGCTGCTTGCACCAGTGTTATGCTAGTTAAACAAACTCCTCCCATCCTTAAGGAGCTTACAGAATATTGTCAACAGCACCAGTTAAGTCGAAGTTTGTTTCAACACTCAGTTCCTTGATGATCAAAAATATATCATGTATGGTATGTTGATATTTGTGATAGGGAATCTGGAAACAAGAGCATATGGGGGGGAGGGAGTGTCTACTACCTTTTGGATACTTCTTCTCATGAGGCTCTAACGATGTTCTTGCTGATAAGCATTCTGAGAAAGTACTAATACCTTGTTGACCAAGTAACCTCCTTTGGGTTGGTTAGTTGGTGAAAGGCTTTGGGTTATTCTGTTTCTCTCTAAGTTCCCAGAGATAGAGTGGAGGTTGGGGTGTTTTGAGTCAGGGAATTATAAACTGAAAATGACTTTACTTCTCATGTAAAACATCATCTAGTCTTTTCCTGTTACTATACAGGGAGTGGCAAATAGATAAGTCATCCACTATCTTTGTCACACACACACACACACACACACACACACACACACACACACACCCCTTCCCACCCTCAACAGAACTATCCTAAAAATTAACTTAGTTCCAAAGCATATTCCAGGTCAGGATTCATTCAAAACCATAGCTCACAAGCTCCCACTAATGTGTTTCTTTTGCCAATGATCAAACATTATTTCAAAGTAAAAGACATTTAATTATCAGTGAAACAAGTGACAAGAAAGATTCCTCCTCCTCTCTTCTCCTTATTCTGTTACCACACACACACACACACACACACACACACACACACACACACACACACTCATTCTTTACCACAGGTTACCACATCACTAGTAGGCTAGTAGGAGAGGAAATACACACAGGGAATGCTGTTGGTCAGGGAAAATATATGACTGGGGCAACTTATTCCTTTGAGGATACTATTAGATTCTCCTCAGAGCTATCAATTTTTTCAGATGAGCTGCTTTTTCTGTTAAGTGGGTTCTAGGACTAATCTACTCTCTCTTCCTTGCTGCTCTTTGAGATATCAGTTAGTCTTCAGCCGAAATACTTCTTCCTCCATATTTTTGCTCATAGTCTCAGGGACTATTTTGGATTTTTTATCATATAGATCTGGGCCAGATTCTGCCTGCTGCCTGTTTTTCTACAGCCAGTGAGCTAAGAATGGTTTTCACATTTGTAAATAAAGTTTTATTTTAAATTCAAAAACCATTTTTAACTTACTGGCCTTACAAAAACAGATGGCTGGGGCTGGCCACTGGGCTATAGAATCCTGATTATAGGCTCTAACCAGTTAACTAGAGAAGTCCTTAGGCATTTTAAGTCTATCTTTTGGACTGATTCTGCTTCTGTTTCATCTGTAGGTCCCTGTTTCCAGTCTACTCTTTCATCTGGGGTTAGAAAATTCCTTTCAACTCCAATTCACTTCTATTTTACCTGCTTCATTCAATCCAATCTCAGCTGAATATTCTGAAACCTGAAAAAGGCTGGATAAGCTGACCTTAGTCTTCTTTTCCTTACCTGTCATAAACCATTGCTATCCCTTATACCCTGCAGATGTTTGCAAACTTTTGGGACTTCTAACAGATATGGTGATTATCACTCTTTTTTCTCCCACAGCTCCTCTAACCACAGAGTTGTGGAACTCTTGAATTCCAAATTATAAAAAAGCAGGTCAAGCTTGTGGGCCATGGGAATGGGGTGGCAGAGAGTGGAGTAAGGAAGTAAAGCATTAATTAAAGCTTGGTAAGACTAAATGTAATTGGAAGGTGTTTAAAAAACTCAAAAGTGTATTGCAGCTGATAGAGTACCCTGCAATGATTTTTTTTTTAATCAATGGCCTATAAAAATCTTTTTGAGTTGTTTGTTCTAAAAAATGTGTCAATTTGTCAAAATACAAGTGGTTTTAAAAATTAGATAATGAATGAGGTTACTACTTTTCTTGTACCTGGCATATAATTTAGCTGGCTTCCAAAATAATTGTCCCTTACTTTCCAATCATATTATAACTGCCCTAGTTCATGCTTTTATTTCTTCACAGCTAGACAACTTTAATAGTCAACTAACTGATCTTTCTATATCATATTTTTCTTCTCTCCCATTATTCTTTCTTCTCTCCATTATTCTCTCCCACCCCCACCCCTATACAGAGTTTCTAAACTAATCTTCCAAAACACTGCTTTCATGATTTTATTCCTCTTCGTACAGGGCTGGATACATAGTAGTCACTTAATAAATGTTTTTTTCCTTCTTGTTCTCTTAAAATAGTAAAGTAACTACACATTGCCTATGGAATAGAATATAAGCCTCTGTTCCTGATATTCTATAATCTGACTTTAATCTACCTTTCTAGTTTTATTGTCTACTATCCCTCTTCATTATGCTATCTTACTTCATATATTATCCCTCTTTATATATGAGGTCAAACTGGGTTCCTCCCTGTCCTGCATTTTCATCTTGCCCTCTCCTGTTACCATACTATTCCCCATAAACTAGAAGAACAATCAAGAGACCTTGATTTTTATCCCTGCTCTGATTTATTTTCCTTTGTGACATGGAAGAAAGTCATTTCAGCTTTCCGGGTCTCAGTCTCCTCACATGTAAAATGAAGTAGTTGTATTAAATGATTTTTGTTGTTCCTTTGAACACACTATTCTCATAAGATTCTATGTCAGTCCCCATTTAGAATTCAAATAAATCCTAGCTAGAGAGGAAAGACTTTTGAAACAGTGAAAAAGACATCATTTACACATTACGTTGTATACTGACCTAATAAAATGTTGACTTTTATATTAAATCAATTACAGAATTAAAATTACAGAAAAAAGTGTTTCTTTTGAAAAGAAAAAGATTACTAAAAGAAAGATTACAAAAGAAACTAGTTAAATCAACTTACAAAAGAAAAAATTACAAAATACATGGAAAAAAGGCAAAAAGACGTATAGCAGGGGAAGCCACTGTGAGCTGGAATCATTATGAGGTAGTCAAGCTTATGCTCTACTGAAGTCTTGGAAACTGATTAAAAAGAGCTTTAAAATAAAAATGAAGAGGGAGGAAGAAAACCACCCACATATATCCAATAACCCAGATCCACAGAGAATAGCTGTAAAATAACAAGAGAAATAACAATTTAAAAAATGAAACAAGAAAGGAGCCAGCAATAAAACACATGATCTCATTTCCCTATACGTGAGCAAATCAAGTATGGGTAATAAGCAAAGTGATCTTGAGATACTACTGAAAGTAGTTAAGTTTAGCCTTATAGATCACTTTGAAACTTAAGGCAGGGGGATAGGAATGAGATCTATGAAAAAAGAAAAAGGATACATGAAAGTAGTTGGAGAAAATAGTCCTATATATTAAGAAGATAAACTAATGTGAGATAACCCAGGAAGTAGAAGTGGGAAATATGATGAAGAACATTTGAGCGAAGATGAATAAAGGTAGAAACATAAGCAACATTGTCATCATACTAGAGACCATCTGGGCAGTAGGAAACAGATGACAGACTTGGAAAAGAAATAGCAAAACTTACATAGAACTGTCTTGAAATATGGCAAAGCAGATAATAGTTTTGTGGCTTGTCTTAATGATAATTTTAACTTTCAAGAGGTAGAGTAACCAAAGAGAGCCATTGTAATTTGAGACTTGATTCTCATTAGCAAGGAAGAAATGATAAAAAACCTTAGTGGTAAGTGATCATTCCAAGTCAAAACTTGTGAATGAAGGAAATGTAGTGTTTTATATACTCCAGAACTGGGGAGGTCAAATTCAAAAGGGTTTAGAAAGAAGATTAGAGCCCATGGAATAAAATTCTACATAGGAAATCAGCCAAGCAAGGATGAGATCCTCTTAACAATGACATTCCTAGTATATATAAGAAACAATTCTCATTATCTCCCTCTTGGGAAGAGGAAAATGAGTCATCTAATGAAATGGATGTGAATATACAAAGAAAATACTGACCAAAGAAGACATGTAGAGTAGATAGAGGCAAGGGTGGGTTATGGAGGAGCAATCTGAAAGTATGGCAGAATCTTATGAGAATATTATCATATATTTTAGAATTCAGAATGTGTGGAGACTGGCAAGGAAAACTAAGTACAACAACAAAAAAATTTTTTTTGACTCTACTGGGCAAAAGAAGAAGATCAGAAGAAGAATAAGAACACTGAACATGGTGGATGAATGATGCCAATGGTCAATAAATAGAAGTACTTATAGAGTAATTTTATATATATATATATACATATATGCATATGTACATGTACATATGCATATATGTGTATATGTGTTTATGTATGCACATACACACACATACCTATTTGGATCTAACAGTAGCCATCTCTGGGGCATGGGAGAGGGAAAAAAAAAAAGAAATTTACATGATAATTTTGTTGTATATTTGAATAGATAGCAACTTGTGCACAACAGATATGCAGTTTCATGTACAATCATCTTTTTTATTCAACTATGTTATGGAAATGTTTGTTTTATCCCATGAATTAAAAATAAAACTTTAAAAAAAGAGAAGGCAGAGCTGGTCGATTTTTTTTCTTTTTGTTTTCTCTGACAACAAGAGTAATCTTTGAATTGGAAAAAACAAAGCAAAATTGCCTGATATGTAGTTAAATCAAAGGTAATTCCTGTAAGAATAGAATCAAGAATGTTAAAGCTCAGAATTAGCTGAGGACTAAAAGGGAAAGAAGGAAACAAAATTTGTTAAGTATTTCCTATATGCCAGGCACTAGGCTAAATGTTTTACAAATATTGTCTTATTTAAACCTTTCAGCAACTTTATGAAGTAGGTACTATTATTATCCCATTTTATAGATGGAAAAACTGAGGCAAGCAGAGGTCAATGATTTACCTGGGATTACACACACTTATGTTGTTGTGCAGAGAATAAGAGCTAGCCAAGACCTGGGTTCAAGGTAAATTTAGATATGGATTTATTGGTGAAGCGTGAGACTACCTAGGGTATGAAACCAAATTAGATAGCCTCAAATCAAGATACAGACAGTGTTTAAAATGGCTAAAACCACAAAAACCACAATCAGGGAGGGGAGCTAGCATAAGCAATGACATACAGAAGCCAAGAACAGCATTTGGTTAGATCTATAACTCAGGGCTAATTTGGGAATCTAGTGTAAGGGTACAAGGGTGCAACCTTCCTGAAACATGGGGGTCCCTCCTAGAACAGGGTGGAGGGTCGTTGGGCAAGGGGGAGTGGAGAACAGTCAGTTTCCCAGAATGGATCATGGTGGTGCTCTAGGTGAAGAGTATGGGGCCCAGAACAGATTGTGGTCATGTTCTGGGTGGAGGGTGTGGGATCCCTGCTTGGTCAGCAGAACAGAACAGTGTGGTCTCTTCTTAAGATAAACTTGTACCATAACCCCAGGCTGATCCTTGTACACAATGCTGATTCAGGGAGAATATACAGAATTCTGATTTAGGAAGAAGGAGCTTAGGGGACTACTCTTTGGGCAATACCCAGGACTACGCCTTAAGCTATTTCGTAATAACCTTGCTAGCACAGGGTTTTTAGGATAGAGACAGACCAAAATATGAAGGGCTAAAATATGGTGGGCCTCAAAGTAGTGTGACTTGGGTTTGGGTACAACAATCTAACACAGGATTTGAACTCAGCTCTTCCTGACTTTAGGCCTAGCACTCTATCTACTATGCCACCTAGCTCCTTCTAAAGTGTTATTTCATTTATCTTAACAACAACCCTGAGAGGTTGGTGCTATTATCATCTCCATTTGATAGCTCCCTCCCCATTGTGCGATTACTACCTAAACTAATAACAATATTGATTTTAAACAAATTTTAGCTGGCCTTGGAATCAGAAAGGTCTGGATTCAAGTTCTGCTTTTGAAGTAGGTCACTTAACCTCTTAAAGCACCTGGCAACTCTCTAAGTCTATAAGTTATTAAAGAAATACTTATTTGTAGCCATGAAAGAAGTTTCCACACTGGGAGTTCCAAATGACAGGTTTTGGAGAAAAACTAAGAAAGGAAAAATATCCAAGAAGAAAGAAGATCAATTTTAGGGATGGATGGGATGATAATAATCCACAACAGAGAGAAGGCAGAGCTACTCAATTGTTTTTTAATGTTTTTGTTTATTTTCTCTGCCAAGGAGAATGACCTTTGAACGGGAAAAGATGATACAAAAATAGCTAAGGGAGAGTTGGCATCTCATATAAGGATAGGGACAGTAAGGAAATCATCAATTGGTGAGCTCTAATCTAGATGAACAACATCCTAGGATACTGGGAAAAAACAAACAAAACACACAAAACCAAACAATTGGCAGGTGCAATGACTGAGCTACTACAAGTGATCTCTGAAAAATTACGAACAGGTTTTGGTTTAATTTTAAAAAAGAGAGAGAGCAGAGATTGCCCCGTGTCGGTCAGGAAACATGTCTTCAATTCCTGGTCAAGTTTTAGAATGTATTCCCAAGGGGATAGTTAGTGAATAGCTCGAAAAGGAAGCAATTGATTCCAAAGAACATCAAGAACAGATCTTGTACTGCCATACTCATTTGTTACAAGAGGTTTTTTCCCCCATTGGAGGAGAGGGGAGGTGGAAAGGAGGAAAATAATGCATGAAAACTTAAAAGAATAAAATTCAATTAGAAAAAAAATGGATTGTACCTAACTAATCTCTGTATCCTTTTTTAAAAAAGGCTATTGTTGGTGTTCAGTCATTTCAGTCATATCTGACTCTTCATGACCCCATTTAGAAATACTTTTTGTTTGTTTTGCAAAGGCCATTAGATTCACAGAAAGGGAGGAGCTGGAACTACAGTTTACTCAGAGTCTAACAAAGCATTTCATAAAGTCTTAGACTATTTTTGTGGGTTAGATAAATGGAAGTGGTCTAAACAATAGTTCAATTAAATGTGTTTGGAATAGATTGAGTGACTGGACCCAAAAGTACTCATTAATGGCTCAATGTCAACTTGGAAGGAGGTCTCTAATGGATTTCCTCTACCTTGCAGGCACTGTGCTATTTAACAGTTCTTTTATCAATGACTAGAAGAAAACATCAGATAGTCCACTGACATAGTAACCTCTTTCACTCTTTGTTTCCATAGTGCTCAGAAAGGCTTTCACTACATAGTAGAAATGAGAGAGGAAGATTGAGTGGAAGTGACCAGACATGGTGGCCAAGTATGGTACAATAGACAAGGTCAAGGATAAAGGAAGGATTGACTTACTCTTGACTCCCAGAAATGAAAACTGAATGTCTTTAGGTCAGAAATGCTAGGATAGAATGGTAAAAAGCTTTTCTGACTGGAGCCTTATTATTGAGTTCCTTCATCTGGTTATTGCTTATGGAAGCAATGAGTCAGCTATAATGAGAAGCAGTCATGGCTCCCTGATAGTGAAAGGACATGTGACAAAAAAGCATTGGATAAAAGACCATCAAGGCCTTGGTCTGTATCCTCCAAGAAAATTTTATGTTTCCCTGAGATCTGGCCAACTGTGTTTGGCATTAAGGAAGCAGCTTCACGTAGGATTAGATAAAACATGCTAAACTTTGTTTTATTCTTTGCATAGAAACAATAAATACAATTCATTGGTCAAAAAACCATCAAGAGCTTCAGCCTGGACTGGGTTCTAAATCTGTATTTCTTTATCTTGAATAGGAGCCAAGGTCCAGGTCCAGAGCACCTGAGTCTTTAAGGACTGGCCCTTGTTAGAAGCACATGTCCAAAACAATCAGTTACTCAATTAGATAGCAATCTCTTCCATAATCTTATGCTCAGCCTATCTCTCTAAGCTTCTTCTTATTGTCCATTATTGGGACTTTCCTAGTGGTTCTGTCTATAGTCTTCAGAGTACTATTCTCAATTTTCCTTGCCCTGCCACCTATCATATCTCAGGATCAAGGCCCTCAGATACGCTTATTCCAGGAAACGAAGCTCCCATCTGTACTATAGAGTGATTTATATGAGACCTTGTATGAATGAGAGGGGAAGGTGAAAACAGCAAGATCTAGGTTTGAAGTCATACTTTCATATTTATTGTAATTTTAAAGTCTTGTATGTAATAGGTGCCTAATTGATGTATTTTAAATTGAATTACATTGAATCCATTTCTTCATTAATGTTTACAATTTCTCTATCAGATTGAAGGCCTCCATGCCTTAGAAGCACTAACACCTTCTTAAGTAATGTGAACTAAGGGCTCATCAATAGAATCATTCAATGTACCAGGTAGTGTCTTATCCTTTCTCACTCATCTTTTCTCCTGGACCTCAATAATCTCCAGAAACTCATATCTTATAAGATGATAATGACTCTGAAACACACACCCACTTAGTAACTCAAACCTCTAGGGTGCCTCCCTATCTCTGATTGGATAAGTGGAAGGTGGGTATTAGAGAGCTTCTTCCATATACTCTCCCATCTAATGAGAATGTCCAGGACAGTCACCCCATCATTTCCCATCCCAGATGCAGGACTTTATCATGTCTTCTGGATGGGTATTCTCTCCCCCTCTACCACACCCTCTTTTCTTCTTTTCACCTTTTTAAGTCCTGTCTTCCCTCATTAGATTGTGAGCTCCTTGAGGGCAGGGACTACCTTTTACATTTCTTTGTATGCTTAGTTTTTAGCACAGAATGCCTGGCACATATTAGGTACTTAATAAAATTTTTTTTTTCCTGATTGCTAAGAGTAGGAATAAAAAGAAAGACAAAAACATAGTTGCTGCCCTCAAGGAGCTCACATTCTAATGGACTGAGGGAACAACATGTAAATAGCTATGTACATACAAAATATGTACAGTCTCAGTGAGAACTCATGTCAAAGGAAAGGCATTAGTGGTGAGTGGAGAGGGACTAGGAAAGACCCTCAAAATATGGGATTTGATATGAATCTTAAGGGAACCAAGGAAACCAGGAGACAGAGTTAAGAAGGGAGTGATTTCCAGACACACTGAACAGCTAGTAAAAAGGCACAGAATGAGGAAATGAAGGACCTTGTTTAAGGAACAGAGAGAAGGTCAGTGTTGCTGGACTGTGACACATGTAGATGTGAGGGGAGAGTAAGAAGACTGGAATGATAGGAAAGGACCCGTTTATTAAAGGTTTTAAAAGTCAAACAGAAGATTTTATATTTGATTCTGGAGGTAATAGGGAGTAACTGGAGTTTATTGAGGCTGCCAACTTGGGTGATTGAAAGGATAAGTGCTAGTAATAGGGAAATTGGGAGGAGAGGAGAGGTTAGGGGGTGATGGAAGATAATGAGTGTTGTTTTGGACATGGTGAATTTGAGACGTCTCTGGGATATCCAGTTTGAGTCGTCCAAAAGACAGTTGGTAAACGTGGAACTCAGGAACTCAGGAACTCAGGAACTCAGGCCAAGGGTTGCAGACTACATGCTCAATATTGGTCAACAGAGCAATATGGCAGAGTTTCTATCAAGGGTGAGAGGAAATATTTGTCTTTCAGGTAGCTCCGTCCAGAATCACTCAGTTCTGACTTACTTTCCTCCTCTTGCCATTGTCTGACACAAGGGGGAAAAAGCACAGTCTTTCCCTCCTCTGGAACTGGGTTCCAAGTGATATGACAACAGCAGGAGCAAGCTCCCACACTCCTCAGACAAACTACAGAAGGGAGGAAATCCTCCCCACTGTAGGAACAATCCTAGTCTTTTTCTGAGGTTGGATTTTGAATTAGGTTGTGATAGAACCTTAAAGCAGCTTCTTCTCACCCTCTTGGCTATGCACATGACATGTGATAGTGTGAAACACTTTATCAATTTGGGCTTGTTTAATAAATTCATCTAGTTCCTCGGTTTGGGGGCTGGGCCCTAGATTCAGAGTGGATTTGTCAAACCGGCAGTAGGAATTGAGAGAGGGAGACCACAATGGGCTGTTAGTGTCAGGGAAAAAAAGTGAATTGCCTTTGAAGGATGAGGCTTTGGGAGGGGAGAGTAAAGGTCATTCCAGGCTTCGAGAATAGCAAAAGGAAAGCCTTGGAGTTGGGAATGAACGTGGAGCATTCAGGAGAGACTGACTTGATTGTAATAGACAAATTGCTTAGGAATAGTGGGAGACAGCATTTGAAATGTAGGGCTGGGTCCTTTCTTTTTGAAGGACATTTAATGTCAAGTAGGGGGCCATGGAACATTTTTGAGCAAGGAAACAACACAATGAAAACAGTGTTTTAAGAAAATTAAACTGGTAGTGATGTATGGGATGGATTGGGAAAAGGAAAACAGGAGGTAAGGAGATCTGTTAGGAAATAGTTGGAATGGTCCAGGTGTGAGGTTATGAGGGCCTTCATTATTCAGTTCTAGACTTACGAGGGGAAAAAAAAAGAAAGTATTCACATTGCTGATTTACAAAGAAAAAAATTCAAGCTATGGTTGCACAGACCAGACAAGTTACTACTGTTGACATTTTTCCAAGGAAGAGTTTTTAGCCCTGGGGGTAAAATATACAAGATGGAGAGGGAAATGAATGCAAGATGATGTTATCATTCGGGATGACAATTAAAATCTCTACATATTTGTTTCAAGTTGCTACATTATGAATTCCTCATTTTTCCTCCAGCAAGATGATTTTATTCAAATTGTTTACAATGGATGTTAACTACAACCATACCTCATTACCAGGGTTATTTTAAGTAGAGGCCTCGTTGTGTGGAGAACCAGAAAAAACAGAAACATGTCATAAATTGTCAAGTCATCAAGAGGAAGAGACAATCAATCCTGGTCTCATTTCCCAGTCAGGCAATTGGAGGGCATGCTTATTCTTAGGTAAGTATTTCCAGGACTCTGGGTTACAAGGGACATCCAGGGAATGTATGAATAAGTTGTCCCTAGCAAAAAAAAAAAAATACAGCATAAATAAGACACTGTGTACAGAGAGCGAACAGCTGTTAAGTCAGTGCCAGTTGGCTGAGTTCTGCATATACATTCCAACCCATGCACCCCACATCCAGGAGAAAAACTTAGACTAGGAGGCTGAGGCCTAAAGTGTTTGTTCCTGCATTTACTTGGAAACAGTTTGTCCTACTTAGCTGAGTTGGTTAGAGGACGGTGCCAAAAAGTCTAATGTCTACAGTCTGATCACTAAATAGGCCAATTAGCTTTGCACAGATTCTGTGAAAACCTCTTTTCCTTGGCTACCACCTATGCCCCTAACTCTGACCATCCACCTCACTAATATTACTGTTTCCAAGTCAGATCAAGAGGCAAATGCCCATCACCACTCATTTTCTATCCATCAAAATAGACAGGATAGAGTACCAAGATCTCAGGGAACTGGTGCTGGAGTTAGCATGATACAATGAAAAAGAACTTTGGATTTAAAGTCAAAGGACCTGGGTTCATATTCTACCTCACATACTACCTGGATCACCTTGGACAGTGCACTTAACACGTCCTGGTCACAATTTCCTCATCTATAAAATGAGGGAGTTGGCCTACATGGCCACTAAGAACCCTTCCAACTCTCAACCTATGACTCTATGACCTGAGTTTGAGTCACGCCCCTGCTACTTATGAACTTTGTGACCTTGGGCAAGTCATTTCACTATGATGGGTCTCAGTTTCCCCTTCTATAAAATGAGATGATTAAACCGTGTGATCTTGAAGGTCCCTTTCAGCTTTAAAATTGAAACTTTATGAAGATCTTAGAGTCAATCCCAAACTTTGTGGAAGATAATTGGTGTATGATGTGAGAGATAAAAGACAAAGGGATGGTTTGCCTATCTCTTTAACCAAATAAATGAGGAAGCTGAATGTCATCATACCCAATCCCTCATACATAAATGCAAGTATAGATAATGATCCCCTTGAGGGAAGAAAGTACACATTGTGGATATAAAATAACAAATACTTATTAATAATCTGCTCACAGTCCCAAGAATTTGTATATAGCAACTGCATTCCTATTCCTCTAAGAATTAAGCTTTCATGAACATATAGAGACACATAAGTATACCATTTTTTTTTATTATTCTCCCTCAGAATTTGAAAATGTGTTTTTGATATGTAGTCTTGATATTTAGCATTCAAATGGTTTTCTGTCCACCTACAGGAAGTGCAAGATGGCAGATCCAGATCCAGATGGTCAGACTTTGCCTTTGGTTAGGCTAAGAATGAAACACAGCCCAGTTTAGAAAGCTCTTAATAGACCAATCATTAGAAGAACTCTCAGAGTATGCATACGAACAAATCTTCTATCTTCCTTTCCTCTCTGTCTCACTCCATTCCTTTCTTTTTTTCCCTCCCTCTCTCCCTTCAAAGTTTACTAACCATCCCCCAGCTCCTTCAGTGCCACCCGCCTATTATTCCATCCCTTCTGCAGTCTCCATTCTTTAGCCATTTCACATCTATTCATCATTCTAGACCCAGCTGGGGAAATGCCATAGCTCAACTACCTAGGTAGCAGACTAGAAACAAAGCAAAACATCTATAATGACCTATGAAAAGAATCCCTATGCCATCTTTATTAGCTCCAAATTCCCTAGAACTTACTATGAAAGATTCAGTTCTGTATCATGCTCACTGACCTCTGTCAATTTCATTGGACATTCCAGCTCCTTCTTAGAACTAACCCAGTGGATGTTTGCCTTTGGTCCCCAAGGCTTTTTCCTTTCACCAGTTTCTAAACTGTGAACCCTAAGTTGAGATATTGAGCTTACTGACCTTCCTAGTCTCTGAGAGTACTTAACATCCTGTTATGCCTGATACCTATTTTACTTTTCCCCTTCCTGCCTCTGGAGCTAAAACTCAATTCATAATCTGCTCTTCTTCTTATTTTCCCCTTCCTATCACGTAATTCAAATCACAAAAGTAGAATTTTGTTGGATTTACTATCAAGGAAGGGATAGGCAGTGGACCTGTTGGATGGAATCTCACTGAATTAGAACATCAGTATATGTAGGCACTGCTGCTGGTACCAGGCTAGTGTTTTTCCTGATTCCACACCAGTCCCTCTTATAAAAGCCTATTTCTTTAACACATAGAGTCTCCTGATGATGTCATGATCACCCTCCAGCCCCCAACTCAATAAACTCCAATGGCTCCTTATTGCCTCCAGGATCAAACACAAAATGCTCTGTTTGGCATTCAGAGCCCTTTGTAACCTAGCCCCCTTCTAACTTTTCAGTCTTAAACTTTAACCCCTGACACATACTGGTCAATCCAATTACCTTGGCCTCCAGGCTGTTCCATGTACAAGGTGCTCCATCTCTCATCTCTATGCCCCATGCCTGGAATGGTTTCTCTCCTCTGCTCTAACTACTGACATCCTTGGTTTCCTTCCAATCCCAACTGAAATCTACAGGAAGCTTTTCTCAACCCCTTTAAATTCTAGTGCTTTTCCTCTCTTATATACTTCCAATTTATCTTGCATATAATTGTTTGCATACATTTGTTAGCTTGTTATATCCCTTATTTGATTGGAAGCTCCTTGAGGGAAGGGACCATCTTTTGCCTCTTTTTGTATTCCCAATATTTAATGCATTTCTTGGCACATAGTAGGTGCTTAATAAATGTTTATTGACTGTTTGCCTGCAAATTATTGAATACCATGATTTCCGAAGAATCAGAATCATTGTTGAAAGTGTCATTGTAAAAGTGTCACTAGAAAAAGTAAGTGGGCAAGTCATCTAGCAAAGTTGAAGGGCTAACAGTACATTCTGAATACTCTGCCAGTACTTAAATGGAAATGTGAGCTCATCGATTTTAAAGTTCCTTCTAACATTACTTACCTCTGTGCAACTCATCCATCTACTACCATGGTGAGGGGTTGGTGGTCCCTCTAGACTGCTGAAGGCCCTCCATGTATTCCTCTGACATTGAGAGGGTAACAGAGAATCATTCTGGCTCTCCATTTGTCTATCACTTGCCCATGTGATTGGCTCATCTTTTCCTATCATATAATACCTTAATGGCATCTTTCACTTCTATTTTTTTTTTCAGGATTCTTCATTGGCTATATGTTATAGATTGCTCATACCCATTGTGTGCCTCCCTTTTGCCTTCTCTATATGATACTATTTTTAGTTTTTTAGAGGGCATCATATTCCATGCTTCATTGACATGCTAATACCAGGAGTGTTGTTACTAAAATGATGGTCCTTTACTTTCATAGGAAGGTTGGAGTCAGGAAATTATTTTCTGAAGGCAATCCAGCTTTGTTCAATTCTAAGCTCAGCTCACTGTTCTCCTGTACTGCCAGACCCAGATATAGATGCTGATAGACAAGTTCTGTAGGATATCCCTCCAGATATATGTTATAGCCTAGAGCCATAGATTCCTAAAGTGGGTGATATAGTTCCCTGATGGGTACTAGAATGATCCAGGGGGATGGTAGTAGCCTCAGATGCATTTGGGGGGCTGAATAAAAATAAGGCGATGGTGGAAGGATAAGGAAAGAACAAAAGATAAGAAAATTTTGAAAAACCTTTCATACATGTTTTACCTGTTGGGTAATAGTAAAGTTGTAGTGATTACATTATGCTCCAAATAAACACACAAAATGCAAGTTATAACCAATCAGTGCTCAAATCCATCAACAGGTCTTACCAAGTAAGTGTTGGTAGGCGAGAATGCTGTGCATTGTTGGGAAGTCCAACATGCATCAGCCATAATATGTGTGTGTAATGACTTTTTTACAGTACAATACTATATGGTTGCATGATGTAATATTACATCATCAAAATTTCAGTGCAGGAAAACTCCCACAAATTTACAATAAATTGTTCAATTTAAGATGCATAATTTAATATATTTTTCATATTTTTTGAAATGATACAAATTTTAAAAAGAAATTGTTAAAGGATTAAAGAAAGTAGATTTCCAGGGTGGCACTGAGTAATTTTTTTTTTTAATGGGGTGGCAGTCCAAATAAGTTTGGGAACCTCTGGACAACAGACATTCTTTATTCACTTAGTCTTTTCCATGGAAATAGACCAAATTCCTTTGAGTGATGATAGATATTTTCCATGAGTCCATACAGTGTTCTGGGGCTTGATGAAATTAGCATGATGGCCTCCAGAAAGAGGAGCATATGGAGGACCTCAACACCCATGAAGAATTAACTTTCATTCTGTGCAGGATGTCCTTTGTTACAGTGGCCCATTCTGATAAATATTCATCTCCTTGACTTATGTCTTGTCTTCTGTTTATGATCAAAGAGTCTTTGAACAGGGTTATTTCTATTCTTATATCTTTCAAAAAATCTTGAATGATTCTAATGTATGGGTAGGAGTTATCTTGCTATAAAAGAACCAATAAAGTATTATTTTGTCCTACTGAATCAAATATGTTTTCATAATGAACAAAAAACATACTCTTATATTCTTACTATAATGGCCCTTACATTTTCATGTAAAGGAAAAGAAAGGAAAGATCTTCAAACAGATAGCAGATTCTCTACTGAGGATTTAATGAAAATCATGGGCTAGAATGAAGCAGAAGAAAAAGCATTGAAACAATTATGATATAACATTTGGAAAGTTACTCATACTGCTGAAAACAAGTATATACATATGTCGATAACATGCTATTTCTTTCAACTGATCCTCATATGACATGGAACCAAGTGCCCTCATCATTCTCCTAACCCTCCTCTGGATGCATTCCAGTTAAGTTCCCTCCTTAAACTGTGGTGCAAATAATTGAAAATGATCCTCCAGGAGAGGTCTGATGAGGGTAGAGGACACAAGGATTATCATTTCCCTATTCTTGGAAGATATGTCCCTTTTAATGCAGTCCAAGATGGCATTAGCTTTTTTGGCTGATACAGCACACTGATGATCCATATTCAATTTGTAGTCTACTCAAGCCCCTACATCTTTTTCAGACAAATTGCTCTCTATTTAGCCTCCCTATGTTATGAAGATGATTTTTTTTTTTTGCACAGGTATAAGACTTTACATTTGTCCCTGTTGACTTTCACCTTATTAAATTCTGCCTAGTGCTCCACTCTGCCAAGATATTTTTGGACCCTGATTATATTATCTAGTGTGCTAAGCTATTCCTCTCAGTGTCATCTGCAAATTTGGTGATTGTGTCATCTCTGTCTTTAAATGAGTAATTGATAAAAATGATAAAGAGCATAGGGCCAAGCACAGATGCTGGGGACACTTACTTCACTGTTGAACTTCTGCCCACTACTCTTTGAGTCTGGCCATCCAAGTAATTTTTAGTCCATCTAATCATATTGTCTAACCTGCATTTCTCCATCTTCTCTACAAGAATAATATGAGATATATAACCCCAGTACCAAAACCCGTTGGTAAAGGATTCTCTCTTTATTGGTGGATATCAATGCCCTGTACTTGTGTGAAGGGCAGAATGAAGCTGGTGAGAGTGGGAGGGAGGAGAGCTCTTCAGTTCTCTTCCAGCTTTGAGCCGCTTTGGGTGCTTCTGGCTTCCAGCTTTGGACAAGAAGATGAGGAGGCCAACTCTTCTTCAGGTTGCTAAAGTAAAAGACCCTTGGAAGAAGTTGGCATAGGAGCAACTGGCAGTCTTAATTACATTCCTATTCACTGTTTGCTATACCAGAGGCTTCAGGGAACTTCTCCTTGAGTGAGATCTAAGGCTCTTCTCAGTTGAACTGAATTATTTCTCTCTCAAGCAGAAGGCTCCTTCACTCTGTATTGTTTGATACCTATACTTCTATGTATACTTTCCCTGATTTCTGTTTTTGCTATGATTTGGATAAATGGGTTTCTTTAATAATTGCTATGTGTGTTCATTGGGGAGTTGGTATTTGGTGGGAAAGGCAAAGATGCAAAACTTGAGGTCCTCTTCTTTCCAAATAAAGAACAGTGATGAACCTAGACTGATCTTGAAAACCTCATACCTTAACTTTCAATGTTAAAAGGAGCAGATAGATATAATTCTTGTCCGGTACCTCCCTTCTCTGAGGAGAGCAGAGTAGTGTCCTCTGGCCCCAATTTTCTGTTTCCCCTCTTGGGAGGAATTAAAGTCTCCCATAGATAAGGGTGAAGGGAGAAGTTAGAGCTGTCTATTCTGCCTTATTTCAATCCACATAATGACATTCTCATGCTAAATGTGGGGGTCAGCCCCTTGGAACACATGGGGCCTCACCACAGATATTTTATTTAAGACATTAAAATTGAAGTAAGTGATATATATATATCTACAGTATTCCTCACATTTATTGGTTGAGTAATCGTGTCAAAAAGGAAATAAGGTTGATCTGACCTAATCTTGGCTCTTTGTAATCATTGCTTCTCTTTCCAGAATCAAAAATCTCTTTAATGATCCATTCTAGTATTTTCCCCAGAATTGAAGTCAAAGTCTGCCTATAGTTTGCAGACTTTTTGAAAAATGGGAAATTTATCCTTCTCCAATCTTGTGCTAATTTGCCAGCTTTTCAGTCTTTCAATATTATTGAAAGTGGCTCAACAATCAGATGTGCTAATTCTTTTACTAACAAAAGATAGAGTATGTCTGAGCTAGGTGACTGGTATTCATTTTATTAATGGCTATTTCTTCCTCATTACTAGGTAAAGATCTGAGCTTCTTCTTGATGTTAGGAAGTATTTGAGACTAGGGAGAAAAAACTGAGAGGTCTTTATTAGGGTCAACAACAAATTCAATTCATAAAATGTTTCTTAAGTGTCTGATGTACACAAAGAACTCTGCTAGGTTTTAAGTAACATAAAAAACAAATAAGGTATGGTGCCTGCCTTCATGGAGGTTAGTATCTAATTGTAGGCTATGACAAATAACTATAATCTTTAATATTATGTAGTAAATGCTCAGAGAGATACGAAATAAAGTACTAAGTATGGTCTAAAAGAGAAGACTATTATTAACAGTGACGGGGCATCAAGAGAGACCTCTTAGAGAAGGTACCACTTGAGTTGGACTATAAAGAATGGATAGAATTCAATAGGTGAAAGGGAGGCAAGACACTCTAGGCATGGGGAATAGTATAAGCCAAAGCAAGAAGATGGGACAGTATAGGAAATGTTCAGTAACAGTTTCTTTTGGTATATAGAGTTTGTGAAGGAATGTAACTTGCAATAATCTTATAAAGTTAGTATGGTACTAGATTATAGAATCTTGAATGCGAGATGAAGGAATTTGAACCTAATGCAGTAAGAAATAGGAATTAACTGAAAATTTCTAAAAGGAGGAACAACAATCAAATGTATGTGTGACAAAACAAGTAACTATTGCTGCTAGATGAGGGAGAGCTGGCCCTTTCCCTTTCTCTATCAGTGGACCCTTCTCAGCTCTGAGTCCAGTGCACATATGGACTGGATCTAGTCCCAGGAGAGCATGGTTTTCAAAGGCAATGGTCAATCTCCTGAATTCTCTAGCTCCTTATTCCCCAACTTACACTGGGAAGCCCTAGAGAGTAATCACTTAAAGCTTAGTTTTGTCTCATGTGACAGTATCTCCAAAAGGAAAGAGTAGAAAGGTACTAAATGTACAATGTAAATCTGGCATGGGACAGTTATTTATGTTGTCTACACATTTTTTAAAAAAATGCTTAACACAAGAGACAGAATTGCATGTTAACAAATACTTAAAGCAGGATATAGTAATGTAATAATGATTATATATATATATGTATATGTACATAGATAAAGCTAAGATACTATTAAGTTGGTATTTAAAGCATCAAAACATGTAGCAATTTGTGGGACTGCTCAATTGATATTTCACATTTCGTTTAACTCTTCCCTCTAGGTTCATGTATTTTGGCAACCTTAGATGTGAGCATCTTTTCCTGCCTATGTTCATCTTCATAAAAAAACACTGGAGTAGTTCCTTCCAAAATGCAGCTGAAACCAGTTGAGAACCCAGGAGTTCTCACCCCTCAAACTCAAGGTTGCCGCTAAGATTAAAAATGTTCATCTCAAGATTGACACTTATCACCTATATTTACTTAGAGAAGAAAAAAAAAAGGCAGCCAGAGGCCCAAGGCTCAGGTTCAGGCTTGCCTACACATATATTCTAGCTGCCATGTGCTTACAATATGCTCTTTCTTTCAGAATGAATCTGGCACTTCTCTTCTCCCAACTCCCATATACCTTGTAAGGTCAGGGAGAAATATTTATTTACTATGTTAGAGGAAGAAGGTGAGGAGAAGAAGAGAGAGAAAAGAGAGAAAGAAAGATAGAGGAAGAGAGGAGAGAGAGAGAGAGAGAGAGAGAGAGAGAGAGAGAGAGAGAGAGAAAGAGAGAGAGAGAGAAAGAGAGAGAGAGAGAGAGTTATTTCTGTTTTTAAACTAACCAGTAGTATCCCAATCCCCTACAAGCATCAGCTAAAAGTTTGGAAGGGGGGGGGGGTGGCTGTACCAAACAACCACTGAGGATTTATTGTGTCATCCCAAAATTACAAATCCTTCAGTGTTGAACTAAAAGATCTCTTGGAAATGACCAGGGTGCAGGCATAACGCTCCATCCAACCTAGTTACATTTGAATAAGGAAGGTCTGTCTATAAAGATTAGTCTGGCAATGATATGCAGAATGTATTGGATCACTATTATCATCATTCATCTGCCTTGACAAAGCATTTGTCTCTATAGAGTTCAAATCTTTTACAAATATTATTCCTTGTCTCCTCAAATCATCTCTGTGTTATTATTTCCATTTTATTAATAAGAAAACTGAGCTATGGAGTATTAAGTTAATTTTTTCCTAAGGCCACTCAGAATGAGTCTAATAGCAACAGTAGGCTGGGATTCTCTAAGAAAGGAGGGGAGACTCCAGGGTACTTTGGAAGCTGTTGTTGAGGTTAGTCAGCACAGGGTCAAGGAACCAGGATACAAAGTTAGTTTACCAGAGACCTGGACTCCTGACATGCAGAAGGAATCTCAAAGTCCAACCTGTGACCAGTAATAATCTAGGAACCTCTATGACATCCCTAAATCCAGTGACCTATGGGTCTCCTAAGTCAAACATTCAACAAGCTAGTTACTACTGCTGTTCCATGGGATTTTTAGTTAAAATTTCTAGTGTGCAAATCCTACTAGAATCTGGCCTTTCAGAAAAATAAACATTTTATCTGTGCAGGGGAGTGGACTCCAGGAAGTTAGTAGCTCATGAACAGTCTAGACTAATTCTTTTTTGTTTCTTTAATAGGGTCACTTTTGTAGCACCCAGTGGGATGCTGAGAATAGGTTTCCTGCTTTGCACATGATCCCTCAGAGGTGCCAGACATACACTTCAACATCTTGCGATCATCACCACTGCTACAGGGCCCCTTGAACCTCATTCAAATAAATAACCTTTTAAATTTACCTGCAAAGCAAGTAGCCTGGCTTACCAGGCCCTTACGACATCAAACAGATGGGTCCTGAACCTTTTCACTGAACCCATTCTGTCTGGGGAGCCGTTTTCTTCCAATACTCATTAATAGGGCCCAAAGGATCCCCACAACTGGGAACATGGAACTCCAGAGAATTCTTTCCTGGTAGAGAGCTCCTTTTGAGTTTTAATTATTCATGTTTAAGTCTCCAAGTTTGCAGATGACTTTGAGATCTTCCCAGTAAGTGAAATGTCAACTAGTGGGCATAAATTGTTGGAAGAGCATTCATTTAGAGAAAAATCATTCAAATTATAATAATAAGATAATAGGCTCTAAGACAATGGTAAAGACCTGGGGAAAAGATCTAAAAGTCATTGCAGGTTGTTATTCTATTAACACGAGTAATTACAGCCTACCCCAAACCACCTTCACTCCACCTCCAAAATGAGATCAGAAATGAACACAAAAACATCCTTCTATCTATTATCCTGAATTAATAGGAATTCAATTTATATAAGACTTGAAGTCTGCAAAATGCTTTCCTCAAAACAACCCCACAAGGTAAAATCATATAAGCTGCATTTTGGCTCCCAGAGGTTAAATGACTTTACCGTGATTACCTAGTTAGACTACGTCTGACTACAGTGAAAGCTGAACTTCAGTCATTTGAATCAAAGTAAAGCATTATATTCATTAGGCCCTATTTTCTCTCATTCTTTTCTTCTACACCTGGAATATCAAATCAGCACCTAGACCAGGTCACAGGGGTGGTCAATGGCAGAACTGGGATTCCAGGTCAGGTCTTCAGATAATGAATCTGCTCATTCTACTAAGCAATGTTGCCTTACCATTGGGCATGGGATAAACATTTGTGGAACAAATGAGTGAATTTTGAGACAACATAGTACATGAAAAATGTCCAAAGAAGAATAATTAAATGGATCCAAGGTGATGGAAAAAACCTTTGAGGACATTTTTTTAATTGGGAGCGTTTGTTGTGGGGGAAAGAAAGGGAATCTGGGCTTAATATGGTCAAATATAAAATAACGAATAGCATTTATAGGTGAAAAGAACTTGTGGTGAAATATAATGAGAGGACTCCCCCATCCCACTACTTGAAAGAGACAGTTTCAGACAAATAAAAATCATCCCATATTGTGCTATAGCACAAAGTGGTACTGAAGCAACTTATGGCATATTGTTATGTATATGTATGTTGTTATGCTTAGAAGAAGTAGAGATAAAAATATAAATTAAAAGGTTTTAATGGGTTGACTATCAACAGTCTCTCATGATGCCTTTAATTCACATCATACTTTGCACCTAATAACACTTATCAACCATTTACAGTATATAAGGAATGTAACAGCTCTCTAAACATTTTCAACTGCATCATCTCATTTGATGTTCAGTTATTCTGCAAGGCAAGCATAATATCAATCAATTAATCAAAAAGCATTTTAAGAATTTTTTTTGGTTATCTTTTGCTTTTACATCACCTAAATGCCACCTTTCTATCTCTTCCTAATCCCTTCCCAGAGATCCATCTCATATATCAAATAATATTTTAAAGAAGAAGAGAAAAACAGCAAAATAGATCAGTATATATTGGTATAATAACAGTCAGCATTTATATAGTTCTTTAAGATTTCCTTGGTGTCCATTCTCAAAGAGGACCAAAATGACATCACTACGTTAGAATCAAATTTCAGTGGTCTGACTGTGGTTGATCAGACCAATACGAGCTCGGAATGCTCTACCACAGGTTGGGTACAAATAGTTCATGTGAACGTTTGGGGTGGATACTCTAAATTTGTACATCCTGCATTTCCTTTGAACTGTTTCAATTCTGCTTTGCTCATAGAGCCCAGCACCTTTTCTAATGAGTGCATGCCATCCTGAACGGCCCTGTGCCTCATGTCACATAATCAGTTCTAAAGTTCTTAAGAGACACCTTGAGAGTGTCCTTGTATCACTTCTTCTGACTACCACGTGAGTGCTTGCCCTGTGTGAGTTCTCCATAAAATAGTCTTTTTGGCAAATGCACATTTTGCATTTGAACCTTATTTAATACTCACAATAACCCTGAGAGATAATTACTATTACTGTCTTTATTTTATAGATGGGAAAACTGGGTTTAGGGAAATCATGCAGCTTGGAACAGAATCACACAACAAATAAGTGTCTGAGGCAGGATTTGAACTCAAGATTTCCTACTTCTAGGTTCAGAGGTCTAGCCATTGTACCACTTAGTAACCTCAAAAAAAAATTTGGAAAAAATTATGTGATTCACATCTGTGGATTACTTACCTCAACAAAAGAGTCCTATCATATCTCTTCTTTGGTGGCCATGCTTGTTCTTTCTAATTTTGAAATGTTTACTTTCAAATGTTCTGTGATTATTATTCTTTCTATTGACATGTTAATCATTGTATCTATTCTTTTCTGGGCTCCACTTCACTGCATTGGTTCATGTAAGCCTATTTGCTTCTCTGTATTCACTGTATTTACCATTTCCTGCAGCACAGTAATATTCCATTAACTTTATGTATCACTATTTGTCAAATAAGAAATCATTGGTGGCCTAAGAGAGAGCAGTTTCAGTTGAATTATGAGATCAGAAGCTAGATTGAAGAGGATTTAAAATTGAACAAGAGAAGTGGAGGCACCAATTGTAGATGACTCAAGGAAGGATTAAGTGAGGGTTTTTTTAAAGGGTGGAGTAACATGATGAGTTTGTAAGATATGGAAAAAATGAAGATTATAGAGAGAGTATGGATGTGTGTAGGGGTAATCCTCTGGAGAAGACAGGAAGGGATGGGGACAAGGATGCAGGTAGACAGGTTTATGCCTTAGCTAGGAGAAGGGCCACCTCTTCATGACAGATAGAGGTGAAGGGAGAGATAACATGGGAAGATGTCTGAGTGATTTGCGATGAGGAGGAATGAAGAAAGAGCTTCCACTGAATGACATGATCTTTTCCAGTGAAGTTATGAGGCAAGATTCTTAGCCAAGAGATTAAAGATGGTGCTGTGGGAGACTTAAGAAGGGATAAGAAGGTTTGGAATAACCATTGTGTCAAGTTGGAGAGTGGAGGAGAGTGGAGCTATTAGGCAAATTTAAAAGGATTGCCTTGCTGAAGTGAGGGCCCAGTTGTGATTATATAACATAAATTTGTAGTGGACCCAAGTCAGCACAGTTTCGGATCTCTTTCTAGCTCTATTTAGCAGTATATAAATAAGAGTGACTTTGGAAAATGGTGATTGTAATCTAAGGCTGTGATTTGGGAATGTAGAATTGTCCATTGGACAAGAGGTCAAGGGATTTGAGTATAAAGGATAGAATAAATTCATTCACTAAGGCATCTAGAGAGGTAAAGGAGGAAAGTGTAGCCAGTACAAGGGTGGTGGCCTGGAAAAGAACTGAAGGATAGAGGGACTGAATGCTAAGGTGAGGATGAAGAATATGATTAAGGGTCAAGTTAAATCTATAAGCTTTATTAAGTGTCTACTTTGTGCTACTGTTAACTACCTAGTCTGTGCTAAGAACTGGGGATACAAAGAAAGGCAAAAAATAGTCTCTTCATTCAAGTAGCTTACAATCCAATGCAGGGAGACAAGATGGCAACAATTATAAATTGTAGATATCAGAGGAAAGGCACTATCATTAAGGAGGACCTGGAAAGTCTTCTTGCACAAGGTAAGATTTTAGGTGAGACTTGAAAGAAGGCAGGAAAAGCTAAGAGGCAGAAGTGAGAAGGGAGAACATTCCAAGAATGATGTACAAACAGTGAAAATGGAAAGGATTGGGGAATAGAGTGCCTTATTCAAGAAAGAACTAGAAGACCACTAGACAGTAGAATGTGTAGTGAAGATAAAGTTGTAAGAAGATTGGAAAGATAGTGAAGTACTAGGTTAAGAAGAGTTTTAAAAACCAAAGGGAGAATTTTTCATTTGATCTTGGAGACAACAGGATATCATTGGAGTTTATTGAGAAGGGGAGCAATATGGTTAGACCTGTGCTTTAGGAACATCATTTTGATAACTAAATAGATGATGGATTGGAGTGGGAAGAGGCAACAAGAAGACTATTACAATAGTCTAGGTATGAGATGATGAGGTCCTGCACTAAGACGATAACAGTGTCAGAAGAGAGAAGGGGGCATTTACAAGAGATGTTCTGAAGTTAGAATTGGTATGGTTTGGCAAAAGATTGGCTATGGAGATTAAGAATGAGTGAGAAGTCAAGGATAATGCCTATGTGGGGAGCCTGGACAAGTGGGAGGATAGTAGGGAAGTTAGTAAGACAGAGACATAATGCAGAGGAAAAGATGGAATGATAGCGGGTTATGATTAGATAAAGCAATTTTGGGCATCATCGATATAGACACGGAATTCTTCTGAGTAGTTGTTTGTCCTTCATTTTTGAAGAGGACCAACGGCATCGTGGGTGATGGCTTGTGCATGAATGGGATTTAAGTGAGTCAGAGTTGCACAAAGTCATCAGGCTCACTCTCTGTTCCTGAGCCATAGAGGTCCAATGGCAGGACAAAAATCAAAGAAAACTGACTATGATTTGGGATGCAGAGGATAACCTGGGTATCTTCAATGTCTGACCAAGTTCTCAGTGCTCAATGGTGCCTGTTTCAGCAACTTCGTGGCCATTGAACAAATTGTTCTCTTTCACCCATTCTACCAGGGAAAGTCTTCATGTGCTTGGAGCAGACATCCTCCTAACTCACCAACAGGTTTGTGGTCTGTCAGTTACCCTCCACCTGCTTTAGTCAGTCTGCTGAGATGGCTTGCTTGCTACTAAGCATGCTTCTGGGTAATAGAAAAATCAAAGGTATGACCATCACTATGTACATCTGAGATACAGAGGAGAAGTAGGTAATATGAACTGAGTAGATTGAGGAAATGGAAAGTTATGGTGTTTGAGGGAATACCAACATATGTGTAAAAGTTCCATTGTATCAGGGCAGTAGTTGTGAAGGAAAGACCATGAGTCAGCATTGAATTCACTGAGGGAGGAAGGTAAAGAGTAAATATTCAAATGATCTGTTATTTGATCACTATGGATTTTCCCACCTAGGTACGTTCATGCTTGGCTCTTATTCATGTCCCCATGCATCCCCTCCCCAATTAGGCTCACCACAGGTCAACTATTTATTCTTCTGGGGGCCCTGCCTCAATTTCTCTTGACTTTGCAAGGACATCAGTGGAGTAGACTGGCTATTCAGCAGTCATATCTTGCTCTTGCAACATAGCTATCCTATCTTCTTTTTTTGATCTTATATACTTTATTCTGATTCTTCTTTGTAGTTCCTTATTTATTATGTTATAACCTGCTTACACCCACTACAAGCCACTAAGATTTGCACAATTTTAATTCTTCAGAGGCTTCTGAGATGCTCAACATTCTCCAAGACACTGAAAATTTTAATCTTCAAAGACTTTAATATTATATAACTCAAAGCCATACAACCTCACCATGGTGCTTGTTTCAGTTGGTGAAACAGGCACCAAATAGTTAGTAGAATATGGGCGTTAAAAATATGGACCTTTGTTTCTGGAAGGAGTTCAGGATCATTAAAGGAGCTTTTCTTTCTTCCTTCCTTCCTTCCTTCCTTCCTTCCTTTCTTTCTTTCTTTCTTTCTTTCTTTCTTTCTTTCTTTCTTTCTTTCTTTCTTTCTTTCTTATTCAGTGCCCACCCTATTGTCCATTTGTACCGTCTGTACCAAATACACATAATGATTTGTTCATCCAAGTGCATGCTGCAATACAGGCAATTGATATTCTTCATCCACTTTTATTTTCTTGTATCAATAGTTAGACCAAACTCTTGAGTGACTGTATATTTCTGCTAGAAGTTTCTGCCAGTGTTCTGGGATCTATGCAGTCAGCATAATGTCATCTATAAACAGGAATATCTGCAGAACCTCATCATCCACAAGGAATCTGTCTTCACTTGGACTCTGTGCTAGAACTTCTCTGTCACTGAAACAGACATTTTTTATAAACATATATTTTCCTATTTAATGCCTTACCTGATTGATACTCATGGAACATGGTATTTTCTGTTTTTATATCTCTCAAGGACTCGAATGCTTTGGATGCATGTTGAAAGAAAGCCTTTAAGATAATGTTCTGCTTTTAAATAATCAACAATTAATAAGTGAAAAGCAGGAAGAGTGTGATCTTGTATCCTTTATATCTTTTGGTCCGTTATGTGGTAGTAAGGATATATTCTACTGTGGAATATTATTTATGAAAGCCCATCTGTTGCCTCCTGATGCCCTCACTGAAGATGACCTCAATATTTGTGTGAATTATTATAATAAAGATTTTATGTAACAAAGAAGGTGGTTGAATAGGCCAATAACCAGTGATGGTTTTAAAATGTGCTTTCTTAGAGAAAACAATTGGAAGGTGCTGGACATGGCAATAAATGAAGAACATCACAAAAACCAAACTCGTTATATTTTATTACACAGGAAATGACATGTTACTGATGTGGAAATCATTCTAGAATGTACTACTGTTTGTGTCTAGTCAAAATACCTACTTGTTAGAACAGAGATCAAAATTAATCCAAATTTAGAATAACAGTAGTAAGAAAAATATATGGTGTCCAATTAAAAAAAGAATGATTAAATGAGTTATTTATGTTTAAAAAAATGAGATCTGGATGAAAGAACTGATATAAATGTCAATTACAGTAATTTCATATAGAAGTTTAACCATTGTAAATCAAATGCCATAACGAGATCAAAGGAACCTAAAAAGTGCTTTAGTCAGCTAACACTTGACTTACTTGTTAGGCAGAGAGATATGGCAGCCAAGGGCAATGCAAGTTCAGAATATAAACTTGTTTGCATAATCTTATGGAGAAAGTTGGTTCAGGATTATGAGCAGGGTTACCTCAATAAAACAGAGGGAAGTAGTGGAGGGCAAAATCAGTTTAAAAAAGCCAAGTGAAAGACCTCACTAACCAATTATCCCAAAGGCATTTAAGATTGAACCTAGAGGGAGATAAGAAAATAGGCAAAAGATTTGCAGTGATATTTTTTTTTTACAGCAAAACTTTTTCACCAACAAGAAAAGTAGAACTACTATACTTGGACTCCAGAATCACAGCTCTGAATGTGCTTGTAGAAGAGATGCAAATAGCATTAAAGAGAACAAAGTCAGAAAAAGTCATTAGGATGGAAGGAAACAAACATTTGTTGAGCATCCTCTATGTGCCAGGTACTTTTTAAATATTTCATTTGATCCTCTCAACAATCTTGGGAGGGAGGTGCTATTATTATCTCTGCTTTGCAGTTGAGGAAACAGGCTAATAGGTAAGTGACTTGCTCAGGGTCACACAGGTAGTAAGGATCTGAGGCCAGATTTGAACAAAGCTCTTCCTGACTCCAGGTCAGGGCTCTAATCATTGAACCACCCCTGACCTAAATCAAGTGTACATGGAGAACTGTGCCAGATTTCATAATTACCAGACCACTGAAGGATGGATTCATAGGATATCTGAAGGAGGGTGGATACTAAGGTATGAGGAAAGAAATCTCAGATATTATTAAGTGACTTGTCTAATACCACATAGTTAATTTTATTGTTGTTGTTATTGAGGCAATAGGGGTTAAGTGACTTGCCCGGAGTCACACAGTTAGTAAGTGTCTGAGGTCAAATTTGAACTCAGGTCCTCCTGACTCCAGGACTGCTGCTCTATACATTGCACCATCTAGCTGCCCCCTCAGAGTTAAAATTTTAAGTGATAAAACACATAGCTCTGTTAGGTCTTCAGATTCTAAGTCCAGAACTTTTTCTGCTACCCTATGCTAGCTCTGCACCATGTTTCAGCCAAATGGGGTTGGGAGCAGCCAACAATTTGTCAGCAACAACAACCTAGCCTCAGTGGACAGATAGGACCTGAGCTACTACTTTCTTCTTTTGTACCTTCTTGTTGTACACAAAAGAGGTTTCTACTCTCACAGACTTCTCCATTTACCTGACCCAAATCCTGCAAAACCATCATCTATGCTTGTGATGGTGACCGTTTGAGTTTTCATTGTTCTTGACATTCTATAATAAGTGAGCAGTCAGCATATTATGGACAAAATTACCAAATGTGTAATTCACAGCAGCCTGTAATCATGATGAAAGACCATTTGACCTATGTGTCAACCAAAGCTTTGCAGAAAGTATTGGATGAGTACCAGAGCTAGAAAGCCTGCCAACTCTGTGTCAGTAGTCAGGTTTTTGGATCTGACCTTTGTCCACAAGTTACTAAATATCTCCTGGTCTCCTTTAAATGCAAACCTAGCTGCACTGCAGATTTCTCTGTTATCTCTTAGAAATATCTTCATCCTGGAAGATCACTCTAGTCCAGGAATTGATATCTCAGAAGTACCCTCTGTCCCTAGGGTCTTTCCCAGTGATTGAATGGCTCTTTTCAAGAATGAATGGCTTGATTCAAGGAAGGTGCCCAGGTCCCCAGGTCTTTGTTTCTTACCAAGATGCACTCTCCACTTTTCTACCATGAATTATATAAACCAGGTACGGCTCCTTCATCTCCCCTGCCCTTCCATGACTTTTTATTTGTGGTCTTTCTCCATCAGAATGCAAGCTCCTTGAGAGTAAGCACTATCTTTCTTTTGCTTGTGTTTGTGTTTGCAAAGCTTAGTAAAATGCCAGGTACCTAGGAAGCTCTTAATAAATTGCTCATTGACTGACTAATTGTAGCTTTTGTGTTATGCTTAGCATTCTATTCCCAATGACAGTTACTAAAAAATAAAGGCTCTAGTCTTCATCGTTACCCTTGGCAAGCAAACATACATTTAGAGTCCACAAATTCATTTGAATTTCCAATGTTACCACTCAAGCCTGGGGAGAGTAAAGTTGTCTGTAACAACTCATTATCTATTACCTTAGATACTCTTTTCTATCTGTTTTTCATCAGGATCACTTTATTGCTCAAGAGTTCACAGTGGTTCCCACAGCCTGGTTGAACTCCAAGCCTACCATTCAAGGTTCTCCATTAAATTCCTTCTTCCTTCTATTCTTATTTAAATGTATCTCTCCTTTCTCTTTACTAGAGACTCTCTACCCTAGCCAGTTCAATCTCCTTACTGACTTCAACACATGACTTGCTTGTTCTTTTCTCCTGTTTCACGTTTCTTCTTTTCTTCCTGTTCTTTTCTTCTGCTTTTTGTTTGTTTGTTTCCATCAGAAATGCTCCCCTTGCTTCCAACCTTGTCTTTGTCATGTCGTGCTCATTATTGGCAAGATCCAGCTGGAGGTGCATTTCTTCTAAGAAGCTTACCCTAAATAATTCTGGCTCCCTCTAGCCACTTCCTTGCTCACCACTTCCATTTACCCTGTTACAAGATCCTACATTTACAAGTATGTTGCCTTGTCATTGAGTACTGGTTACTTCCTTTATGTGGGTCTTCTCATCTTTAACTTTAACTGTCCCATGCATCTTAAACTCAGAGATGAGGCATTCTACTTTTTCCTCTTACCATGCATGGTCAGGATGCTCAGTGGATAGAACACTGTGCCTGGACTCAGGAAGACCTGAATTCAAATTTGGCTTCAGACACTCACTAGCTACGTGACCCTGGGCAGGTCACTTAACCTCTGTTTGTCTTAATCTGCTGGAAAAGGAAATGACACACCACTCCAGTATCTTCACGAAGGAAACCTCAAATGAGGTCATGAAGAATTGGACACAATTGAAGCAACAACAAAACTGTTGTGTACTACATCCTTAGAGAAGTCTGAATTTCAGGGTTCCTCATCTATAAAAGAAGGGGCTTAGAGTAGATACGCTTTAAGCTCTAAATTTATGATGCTATCCTGTGAGGATTCAAATGAGGCCGATATTTGGCATT
>CM053587.1:226594156-226615780 GCA_028646515.1 Pseudochirops corinnae
CTTAAATGCTAGATAAATGCTAGAGCTATTATTAAGAGAGAGAAAGAAAGGTTGCATCACATTGGAAGGATCAAGGAAATCTGGTTCTTCAAGAAAGGCTAAAATAGCAATAGCCAGAGATATAGGTAGAAGGCCTTTTAGCAGGGAAGTTAGCTGATGCAGGGGACAGAGTGCTGGGCCTGGAGCTGGGAAGACCTGAGTTCACATCTGGCCTCAGATTGGTATTACTTGATCTTCTTTCTAGAAGGCCATGACGTCAGGAAAGTGATGCCGTGACTTGCAAGTGAAATGGATTCAAGTGAGGAAGGGCTGTGCAAAGTCACTGGGTCCAGTGGCAAGATACTGATCAGGATGACTGGAGATGGCCCTAGATGCAATAGGAGACCACAGCCTTTTAAAGTTAAGATATTTCCTACTTCTCACTGGGACTGAGGCAACACCCATTCAATGATTAAGGCTAGTTAAGAAATGAGACAAGGAGTGGCCCCTTTTACCTAATAATAATTTTTAAAAATCTGTTTGGGAGGGGAAGACCCTCAGGGCTTCTGGCCAAAACACAAACAATTGCTATTTATATTCACTCTGAGCCAATCAGGGCCCAAACAATGACTAATAAATGTTGCTTGGGCTGGGATCTATTGCTAGCCAGTCCTTGAGAGCCAGAGTGAATTGGGTTTAAGGGTTGGTCTTTAAGAAAGAAATCTAGTTAGTAAAACCCAAGATATCGAGCCAGGTTTCTGTGATCAAAATTTATATTCCTTGGGCTGGAGCACCTGGAGGAAGGGTATGATACCCAGGGTGAACAGAGGGAAAGGCAAGGGAAAAGGCAAGGGAAGGGGGGAGATGAAAGAGAAGGGGAAAAGAAAAGGGAAAGGGAAAAGGAAAGAGAAAGGGAAAGGCAAAGAAGGGAGGTGCTGAATTGCCCAACTGGAAATGGCCAGTTGTGCTGTTTGCCCTTTATTTGCAAAGAAGACCAAAGCATCAGGAAGGTGATGCCATGATTTCAAGTGAATTGTATTTAAGTGAGGAAGGGCTGTGCAAAATCACCAGCCTCACTTTCTCTTCCAGAATCATCCAGGTCCAGGGGCAAGAGATAAATCAGTCTGTGAAAGAAGTTACATGAGCAAAAGTACAGAGGCAGAAAGGTATACTATATGTTCAGGGGCCAGCATGCAGCCTAATTTGGCTGGATTCTTTGTCACATGCACATCAGAGAATGGTGAAAAGATTAATTGGACCATGTTGTGTGTGGCCTTGAATGCCAGGTTGAGGAATCTGGATTGTATTTGTAGTCAGTGAGAAGTAACTGTAGGTTTTTGGTTATAGGAGTGACATGCATGAAAGGACAGAAATGTAGTGCAAGAAATTTTTTTAACTCTTGTAGACATTAGATGCAATTCAGTCCTAGATGCAGACATATATCCTTCCTGGCCAGTAGTTTTTCAGTTGTATGTGACTCTTTTTGACTCCATTTGGGGTTTTCTTGACAAAGATCTTGAAGTGGTTTGTTATTTCCTTCTTTAGCTCATTTTACAGATGAGGAAACTGAGGTAAACGGCATTAAGTGACTTACTCAGAGTCACAGAGCTAGTAAGTATATGAGGCCAGATTTGAACTCAGGAAGAGTCTTCCTGACTCCAGACTCAGCACTCTATTCAGTACATCACACAGCTGTCCCCTATGTACTGTAGGTTATCTAATATATAGGATCATATGAATCTTATATAGTACACAGAATCATATGAATTTGCTATTCTCTATATGAAATATGATGAAAAAGGCCCCATTGGCATATTGTTTTAGATGCTATTGAAGATCAGTGACAGGAATTTTTCGTTCCCCATAATTGACTTGTTTAAAAGTTAATATTTATCCATTCCTAATGAGAACTCACTGACAGGATTGCTTCCAAACAACTTTAATGTGAAAGTAAATATTTTGATAAGAACTCGTTTTACTGACAGCTTCAACACAGGGCAGCCAGGATAGGTTGTCAAGAAGTGACACGTAATTTCAAGTGAGGAGGCATCACTGTGCCCACTGTGAAGAGTGGCTGGTATGTATTTTAAATGTACTTGATTGAGGCAGCAGTCCCCTGAGGCCATCCTCCCATGCCTTCCCTTGAATGGATTCTGCCACAGAGTTGGGTTAAGCCTCAAAAATGGAATGATAGAGTTGATAGAGTGTGAAATGCTTTAGGTCCCACTCACATACTTTGGATAACTGTGTGAACCCCCTGGCCCCGTTATTCATAGATGCTCAGAGTAAGTACTTAGGAACACTGACCTGAATTTGATCCAGCCACTGGGGAAGATTTCCATTCCATTTCATTCAATTTAATTTGACATAAGAAACAAGTATTAAGGATTGATGCCCAAGTCACTGTACTATATACAGATGACTCAAGCACAAAAGAGACAGTAGCTATGCTCAAGGAGCTTATGTTTTATTGGAGGAATACAATGTGTACATAAGTAAATATAAACTAGATAAAATGAATACAAACTAACTTAAAGGAAGGGTGTGCAGGCTAATAACCCAGGGGATCCTGAAGAAAAAAAAGAGTTGGTACCTAAACTATATTTTGAATAAAAACAGGGATTCTACCCAGGGTGGAAAGGAGTGTGTTCCAGGAATAGGGGGCCCCTTATACAAAAGGACATAGATGAAAGAGCTAATATTGTATATGGGGAATAGCTAGCCAGGCAGTTTGACTGGAATGGAGAGCCTATTAAGGGGACTGAAGTGACTGAATGTGATGTGACTGAAAAGGGAGGAGAGGGTTACATTATTGAAGGTATTAAATGCCAGGCCAGAGTTTCTCTTTTATTATAAAAACAATAGGGAGCCATTGAGGATTTTTTGAAGAGATGGGGTGACACTCCCACTTATACCCCAGTATCAATTTGCCAGCTGAGTGTAGGCTGAGTTAAGAGAGGGGAGAGATTAGAAACATGAAGACCATTTAGGAGACTGTTGCAATAATCCAGGAGAGAGTTAGGCAGTTAATAACCCTTTTCAAAGTATTTATTACATACCAGGTGTGACATTTTAAAAGTTTGAGAGACATAATTTCTAGGTAATTAGTACTTTTATTAATAAAGCTAGCATTTTAACAAAAGAGGCAGTGGCATTTCTTTTTTTAAAATGGGAAAATAACCTTTATTTAGAATACAAAACAAACATGAGTTTATGGGATTTACTATCATGACTGTTCCCAAAAACTTCCAGACAAAAGCCCTGCAACTCTAAAGCTTTCCAAACCATGTGTTTCAACAGGAAATAGCTATTGATGGTTTGGCAGTAGCAGTGACATAATGCACTATTTCAGAGTACAATTCATTTACTTACAACTCTAGTGAAAATCTTGTCCATATTAATCTTTGATCCAGTTTCAATGGATAGAGAAATATACAATTTGAATTACATTCACATTCAATGCAAGTGTCAAGTATCTTGTCAACTCATAAAAAGCAGTTACCAACTATGCCTTATTTTATGGGATTTAATAAAAAGGTGCTTGATTTAATAAAAATCAAGGGATCTAGGGCCTGATGGAAAATTTCAGTAACTCACCAATATGCTGAATTAACACTTATTACAAATATCCCAAGAATGCTTGTGGGGGGGACAAACACTGTTCAATTACATGGTAGCATCTATGGCTATTTCAAACATGGACATGAATCCTTAGCACAGATAGACCATTGTCAAGGGAAACCAAGGCAAAATTTGCTGCTATTTATAAAGGACCACTGCTTCTCCCCACTCACTGTCCATGACTTCTACAGATAAGCTGTGCCTCAAATAATGCTTATTTATTTATATATATTTACAATTACCTGACGTGGAAAAACAATCACAAGCAATTTATTTTTGAGAAATCACTTAACATGAAATTATACAAATAATATTTGTATAAACACAAATCCACATTTGTCATAACACAGATGGAAAAAGACAAAGCAAAAACAAGCAAATTAAATGGGCTGCTATATACAAGTGGACACTGTTGTCTCCCATACAGGAAAACCATTTACAAAGTGGTCATCTCAGATCAAGAGAAGACCCCTCCCCATTCCATGTTGCCATCCCACAAGGCAGGCTCTAATAGCATCTGCTCCTCTTTTCACCATGTCTTTTCATCGATTACCAATGTTTTGGTGATTACCACCTCCTCCCCCCTCTGCCTGCTTTTGCCATAAGAGTTGTTTTGAGCTTTTGAATTTTTGTTTTTTTGGAGGGGAGAGGGCAGGGCAATTGGGGTTAAGTGACTTGCCCAAGTTCACACAGCTTCTAAGTGTTAAGTGCCTGAGGCCGAATTTGAACTCAGGTCCTCCTGACTCCAGGGCTGGTGGTCTATTTACTGCACCACCTAGCCACCCCCGCCATCCGAGTTTTGTAGACCGCTGTCGTTTGCATATCCCTGTCCACGTCCATTATTCCCAAAATTATACCCAGCAAAATCATGTTTGCCTTAGCCACTATAGTTTTGATCACCACCAATAGGCACTATTTTAATTTCCATATCCTTGATCACAATTGCTATAACTCCTTAGTTTCTGTTTCTGCCCTGGCCTCGGCCGCGGCCCCCAGCCCCCCATCTCTCCCGAGACCTCCTGCACCAGCCGTAGCTCCCCTCACTCCTTTCTGTGGTTACAGTGGCTGCCCGCATATCTTGCATACCTTCTTCTGGAGTTTAGCAACTTTGATTTCACACTTCCTAGAATCAATCTGGTGATATCTGTTTTCTAATAATTTCTTTACTGGTTCTTCATCTGGATACGTGATAAAACAAAATCCTCTTCCTTCATTTTTTCTTTTGTCCATAGGAAGTTCAATATTCTCAATCTCTCCAAACGTTCCAAAATATTCTTTGATTTGTTCTTCAGAAGTATCTCGACTCAGTCCGCCGACAAATATTCTGGAGGGTTCCTTTCCCTTTAAAGGTAGAGCCCTTTTGGGGTCTATCAACTTGCCACCCAGTTTGTGTCCTTTAAGTTCCAAGACTCTATCGACACTGGCAGCATCTTTAAAAAGCACAAATTCAAATCCCCTCGATCTTCCTTTGGAATCTGTTTTAATTGTGCAGTCTACAATCTCTCCAAAAGGAGACAAGTATTTAGTGAGATATCGCCTGCTCATATTGTAGCTTAGCCCTCCAATAAACATTTTACCGTCATTCAGCTGGTTCCTGCCGGCTTTGATCTTGGAGCCTTCGGGAAACTCCTCCATATTGTGGCACTTGTTCCTAGGGGAAGGCAGGTGATGCGGGGACGGAGTAGCACTGGCCAGGTTGTACGGAGCTAGAGTTAAAATGACTGCAGAAGAACTAGCTCAGTGGCACTCCTCAAAGCCAAAGACCCCTCGTAGTGGTGCGCGTGGCAATTAATGAGGGAACGAAAGAGAAGTGGGCTAATACCACCAAGGGAATGAGAAAGTGACATCATATCACTCTTAGACAGTGAGACCATCCCTACACCCAGACCTCATCTCTACACCCCTCTTTGGGCAATCTAATCGAAGAATCTGTCCCCACCCACACCTCCCGAGAACACCACGGGCTTCCTCAGTTTAGATTAAATTCCTTGTAAGATTGGGTGGGGTCTGATCAAGATCGAGGAGTTTAATTCAATCTCTTTATCAGTAGAGCTCTTCAAAAGAGTGAACTTTGAAACGAGGACTATAGAAAAAAAGGGGAACTCTGGATCTCCTCAGATCATTGGTTATTAATAACCATTTCTCGCACTGGTGAGGAAACTAGATGGTTCAGTAGATAGAGAGCTGGGTCTGTAGTCAGGAAGACCTTGGTTCAAATTCAGCCTCAGATACTACCTGTGTGACCCTGGGCAAGTCACTTAACTTCTGTTTGCTGAAATCCACTGGAGAAGGAAATGGCAAATAATTTCAGTATCTTTGCCAAGAAAACCCCATGGTCTACTGGGTCACCAAGAGTTGGACATGACTGAAAAACAATATTTGAGGCATTGCACCAAATACTGAGGATACAAAGAAAGAAAAAAAGTACAATCCCTAACCTCAAAAAGTTCAAATCCCAAGAGAGAAACATGATGCAAAAAATTCAAAGTATAGGATGAATATAGTGTAAGTAGAAGGTAGTCTCAGAAGGAAGAGAGATGAAGGTGAAAACCATTTGGATTGAGAGAAAGGGAAACCTTTGAGGAATGTTGTGGAGGATTAACAAGACTTGGCAACTTGATTAAGTGGGGGGAGGGGTGGAGAAGGAAAGCCTCTTTAAAAGTTGTGAACCTGAATGCCTGGATGCATGGAGGTGTGATCCGCTGGAGAAGGGATGGGCTTGAGGGACAATAATATAGAGCTTTTAAGGAGGTCTTCTAGTTACTCTAATTACTTCAGGACTAAGGAAACTGAAGGAGTAGGGGCTGGGCTGACTCAAGCCTTGACTGAATCAAACTACTTTTTATGCCCATTCCATTACATTGTCAAAGTTTCACCTGGTTTTTTTGGCCTTGGGCCAGTAGGGCAAAAATTATATGCTTAGACTGTGAGGAGTAATAACTGCCATTGACACAAACATAAAATACAAACTTATGGGGTAATCCTGGCAGTATGAGGGGGAGGGGCTTATAAAAGAACTCAGCTCGGTTTTGGTGTCATTTTATTTCTTCTCCCACATGACTTTATTTCTTGGTCTAGTAAACAGATACTGTTATTATGCCTGCCAGTAGCTCTTCCCTATTCCATAGGCAAAAGGGGTTTGTAAAGAGAGTTGAACCTCAAGAGGATTCCAAGATGCATCCTACCTAGGGAACACAATTTTTTCAGATGAATCTGATCTTAATACATTTTTAGCAATCAAACCAATAGCTAAATACATTATCATCATATCTTGTTGAAATGAAAACATTCTGGCTAGATGGCAGAGCTCCAGAAGCCCTGCCCTTGCATTGACCAGCAGGGTATAATGAATTCCTATCACCTTGCAGTGCTTAACTGGGGTGAGTGGAACCATTCCAGTCCTGCAGACAGTAATTGGCTTTGCTTTGATATTGTTCAATCTCCATGCTTGTTTCAGCTCCTCCACTAGACCCACATGTTTATTGATCTTCTCAGCGTCTGTTCCTAGAATATTTCTGCTTAAAGGAGCAACAGCATCAATAAAACCCACTGTTTTAGTAAGTCTATCAAATGGCAGAATAGCCGATCCATTGGCCAGAATTCGCTGATGTTCTTTTCCAACACATATTGTGGTGGCTGACTTCCAGTGTGTTCATCTTTTTGAGATAATCGCACAATATGGAATTATGAACTCATTTTGAAGGCTAACTGCTGATCAATAATTTTTTCTAACATCATCATGCCTCTTGTCATAATCCATAGTAAACCATGGTCATACTTCTTTTACTACATGCTCAACTGGCATAGCAAAATTTGCCATTAACCAAATTCTGCTCTCATTATAGACTTATGATCATTTTTAATGCTGATCACTTAATTCTAAATCGCAATAGCAAATCCTTACTTATTGTCCTAGTTGGAATAGAATCATAGAACTGGAAGTGATCCAAGAAATCATCTAACAAATCTAACCAATAATTGAACTGGAATTTCTCCTACAACATCCCTAACAAGGGGCCAACCAGTGTCTGCTCAAAGACTTCTAGTGGGAAGGAACTCACTATCACCCAATGTAGCCCATTGTATGTTGTTCAGTTGTTTCAGTCATGTCCAACTCTCCCTGACCCCATTTGGGGTTTTCTTGGCAAAGATACTGGAATTGTTTACCATTTCCTTCCCCAGCTCATTTTACAAATGAGGAAACTAAGGCAAGCAAGGTTAAGTGACTTGCCCTGGATCACACAGCTAGTATACCTTAATAGTATAGCTTTAAATAGCTTCAACTTGGACAGTTAAATTTTTTATAACTAAAAGGTAGGATTCTGTACTTGTCCCTGGGTGGTGGAGAGAATGGAGATTATGCCATGTGAGAACTAATTGAAGGAAGGAATTTTGGGGAAGTGGAATGGTGCAGCCTGAAGAAGAAAAGACTTCAAGGGTAGAGGATAGGTAACTTCAAGTGTTTGAAGGCCTTTCTTATAGGAGGTTTAAACTTCTAGGTTCCACTGGATAAAAATAGGAGCAATGAGTTCAAGTTATAGAACATTATAGAATATTATATAACATCTTTTTGGATCTTTACTCATCCAGCATATTAGCTATTCTTCTTAACTTTAATAAGCATGCTATCTATGGTTTCATCCAATTTAATGTTAAACATTACTGGTCTAATGGTGGATCCTTAGGGAACATTATAAGATATCTCTCTCTCCAGACTGATATTGATTCATGAGGTCAGTCCTTCAACAATTTCTAATTCATCTAATTTTATGATCATCTGGCTATATATTTCCATTTTGCCCATAAGAGTAGACTTTTTCAAATGCTTTGTTGAAAGCCAAGTATATTATATTTCCAACTCTCCCCAGTTAAAATAGAAAATGAGGTTAATGTATCTGGCATGACTTGTTTTTAATGAAGTCCTGTTGGCTCCTAGGGATCACCACTTCCCTTTCTCATGCCATGTCAATATATTAATAGAATTTTGCCAAGAGAAGTCAAGCTCACTGCCTTTGTTTGAAGATTTATCTGTTTTTCCCTTTTTATGAAAATTAGGACATTTTCCTCTTTCTCTATAATATTTCAAAGATCACTAAGAATGATATAGCATTCACTTCTGCCAATTCTTTCCATATCCTGGAATGTAATTCATTTTGGCCTATTGACTAGAACTCATCAAGGGCAACTAGATGCGCTCTTAATACCTCTTCATTTATCTTCAGCTTTAACTCTCTGCCAACCATTTTTGTTTTGTTTTGTTTTTTTATAATATTTTGATTGGTAGGAAAAAGAGAAGGAAAATGATTCAGTAATTCTGCCTTCTTACTCATTATCCTTTTCCTGTCAACTCAGGGTAGCAAACCTACACTTTCTCTTTGATCTTTCTCTTTTCCTCAACGTTGCTTTTTTAAAAATTTAATTAAAATATCATTTTTATTGTCCTCAGCATTTTTTGTTGGGCTTGGATCAATGTGAGTTTTACCTCGCCTGGTGCCAGACTTACAGGACTGTGTGATATTTCACTTTTAAAAAACCTTCTCACTGTTTTGCAATCTGACTTCCAACCTCATAATTCAACGGGAATTCTCTCTTAAAAGTTACCAATGATCTCAAATGCTAAATATGATGGGTTTTTGTTAGTCCTCATCCTTTTCAACCTATATTCTACATCTGACACTATTATTGAGCATTCTTGCATCTCTTCACTGTATTGGCCTGACACTTTATTCTCCTGGTTTTCCTCCTATCTAACCTCTCCTTCTCAGTCTCTCTTGCTGGTTTGTCATATCACAAGTGTTAACCAGGTGTTATTCAAGGCTCTGTCCTAGGCCTCCTAAACTTATCTCTCAACATACTCTCTCAGTGAAATCACTAGCTCTCATTGGTTAGAATTTATCATCTCTATGCAGATAACTCCCAGGTCTATAGATTCTGCCTGACTCTCTTCCCTGAGCTTCAGGCCCATACTACCAATTGCCTATTGGGTATTTCAAACTGGATGTCCTTGATACATCTCAAACTCAGTATACTCCAAAGAAAACTCATCTTTTCCTTTCTCCTAACAAATGACCCTTCTTCCAAATGTCCACATTTCTGTGAAAGGCACCACCATCCTTTTAGTCTCCCAGGTTTGTAATCTTGTCACCATCCTTGACTTATCACTCTCCCTTACCCCTTATATCTAATCAACTCATCAAATCTTATAGTTTCTACCTCCACAGCTCTCATAGTTCTTTCTACCCATAGAAAATACCATCTTACTTCAAAGCTTTATCAACTCTTACCTAGATTAATGTAGTAGTCTCCTAACTGGTCTTCCTGCCTCAAGTCTCTTCACCTTCAAGTCCATCGTAGCTAGTATTACCAAAGTTATTTTCCTTAAGTGAATATCCAACAATGTAATTTCCCTATTCAATCAACTCCAGTGGTTCTTTATTTACTATAGGATAAAATACAGACTTGTCTGCTTAGTTTTTAAAGTCTCTCATAACCTTGCCCAACCTATCAGTCCAGCCTCACTGGACATTATTCACCTCCCATAGTCTGCAACTTAAACAAACTGATCTTTTCTGTTTCTCACACATAACATTTCATTTTCTATCTCTGTACCTTTGCACTGGCTGTCTACTAATGCCTTGAATATACTCTTTTCTCAGAAATTCCTCTTATTCTTCAATATACAGTTCAAGTACTATTGCTTTCTGCATGAAGCCTTTCCTGATCCCATCTGCTATTGCCTTCCTTCTCAAACTACCTTGTATTTAACCCTTAGTAATTATTTGTATTTATTCTGTACATACACATCTAGGTACTTGCTGAGTTCCCTCATTAGAATAAAAACTCTTTGTGAGTAGAGATTGTTTCCTTCTTTGTACTTTTATCTTCAGTGCTTGGCACAATTGCTGGCATATAGTACTCAGTACTCGCTGATTAACTGCTGTGTGTTCATCCTCAGTCACTTGTTCTAAATTCTGTTTTTTGTATGTGGTTTTAAAAATGTATGTTAACCTATGAGTTACCATGCATCCACATTTATCTCTTTAGACATAGACCCTTCATCCTCATCAAAACCATTTGTGTTTTTGTCTTCAGAATGTTACTCTAGAGAACTTGTTATGAGATTCTTCCTATCCTTTATCTAAACACTTTAAAATCTGCTTTCTCAAAATCTAGGCTGCATGTGGAACTAGGCCAAGTTTTCTTTCCCTTCCTTATTATAGAATAGAAGGTAGAATGATAACTTAGTTCCAAAGTTTCTATTATTTCTACTTTAACAAACATTTACTCCTTGTCTGTCAGAAGCACCTCCAGAATAACTGTAACCCTTGTTGCTTCCTCTACCTTTTTGAAGAATGAAATTATCTTTAAGTCAAATCAGTAGTTTATCTATTTTATTATCTATCTGCTCTGTTTGTGACAGAAAAGGATTTTTGAAGAGGTTCCCTATCTAAATTATATTATATCTCCATGCCAGGTGGAGGATGTTTCCCAAAATCTTTACCTAAAGTATTTCATCCTCTTTATTGGGTGGATTATAGTCTTCTCATCATAATTTCAGTTCTATTCTTCTCTTCATTCATATTTACTTGCCATGACCCTTTCTGTATGGCCAGAAGAAAGTTCAGGGATTCAGTCTTGCCTTTCTCCTGGATAGCACATGACTTGTGTTATTTAGAAAAAAGAGAGTTTCCTTTTCCATGATCTCCTCTCCTTATCTGTTTCTTGGATTCCTTGTCTTGGCTATAAGTTAGCCATAGTTTGATTGATTTCATTATCCATATGTAGAAATCAGACTTTTAGACGGTTAGATGTACTTTACCTACATTTTGAGAATGCTTTAAGATGTTAAAATTATGACTTTTAGCTCTGACTTTAACTTGCTGATTAAACAGACTCTTTTTCAAGTGGGAACTGGTTCTACTGTTTTATTTCAAAGTCACCAAAGCCAAAATCTTAAAGCCTGAATATTGTACAGTGGGTTCTTTGTCCTATGGAATCTGCAAGTTCAAAGTTAACTTGGCATTTGTACTAGTAATAGTTCTTTTTGTAATGTTTTTGAATGGTTCCAAGTAACCCTCTCAACTTCCTAATATTCAAGGATAGGCAGCCCAGCTGTGATTGGCTTGTTACAAACTGTAACTCCTGCTAACCTGAAAGGTAACTGTTGGCTTCCCATTCTGAACTTACTGTTGAGTCACTTGTCTGTGTTCTTAAGTATTATGCATCTTATTTCCAAGATTTAGTGCTGGAGTTGTGTCAGGCTTCTTATTCCCTAAATTACTAGCTTATTTTGAGAAAAATGCTGTATAAATTTTAAACTTATTGTTTAAGTCCATGATCTTATTAATGGTGTAGATCAAAGCCCATTCATAACTTCAGATCTCTGTGATTCTTACTCATGCCCTCTGATAAATTTCACATGTAATATCTATCCCGTATTCTGAGAACCTTCCTCTAGGCTGCACTCAATTTGTCCTTTTGCTATCCCTCAGTCTTTCTTCATAACTACCCTACCTCCTTTTCTGACCATAAGTTTCCCTAAATGTATTTTTAATTGTTTTTCAAGTAACAAAAATGTGTTTAATTCCCCACCTTCTTGTCTCTATTAAAATAAAGTGATAATAATGAACATTTACATAGTGCCCACTATATGCCAGGTGTTGTGTTAAGCTCTTTATAATTATTATCTAATTTGATCCTCACAACAAACAAGGGACATAGGTTCTATTATTATGCTCATTTTACAGATGAGGAAACTAAGACAAATTGAGATTAAATGACTTGTCTAGGGTCATATGGCTAGTAAGTCTCTGAGGTAGGATTTGAACTTAGGTCTTTGTGACATGTGGTCTGGCACTCTATCTGCTGCACCACCTAACTTCCTGTAAAAGAAAAAAAAAACCCCAACCCTTGTGACAAACATGCACAGGAAAGCAAACCAAATTTCTACATTGGCCATGTAACAAAGTATGTCTCATTTCCGTCTTGAATCTATTACATCTGTCAGGAGGTGAGTGGAATGTTTCATTATTGGTTTTCTGTTACTGGTTGGTCATTGCATTGAAGTATTTTTAAGTCTCACAGAGTTGTCTTTGCCATGTTGTTGTTATCATATAAATTGTTCTCCTGGTTCTGCTCTCTTTACTCTGCAGCCCTTCATACCAATGTTCCTAGTTTTCTTTAAAACCATTATTTCTGTCATTTCTTAGCCTACAGTGATGTCCTATTACATTCATGTAACATAATTTGTTAAGCTATTCTTTAACTGGTAGCACTTGCCTTAGTTTTTAGTTCTTTGCCACTAAAAAAAGGGCTGCCATAAATATTTCTGAACATACAGCTTCTTTCTTTCTTTGAGCTTTTAAAGATATGGCTCTAGGAATGCTCTCACTGTGTAAAAGGATATGCACAATTTAGTGATTTTGGGGACATACTTCTAAATTGCTTTCCAGAATGGCTGGACCAATTCATAACTCTACCAACAGTATATTAATGTACTTCTTTTCCTGCAACATTTATTACTTTTTTGTCAGTTTAGCTAATGTGAGAGGTGTGAGGTAGAACATCGGAGTTGCTTTAATTTTCATTTCTCTAAGAGATTTGGAGCTCACCTCCAAATATGACTATTGATAGCTTGGATTTCTTCTTTTGAAAATGACCCTTCTATGAAACTGTGCATATCTTTTGACCCAGCAATATCTCTACTAGATCTGCATCCTAAAGATATCAAAGAAAAGGGAAAAGGACCTATTTGTACCAAAAAATATTTATAGCAGAATTTTTGTTTTTGTGGTGGCAAAGACAGGGAATGCCCATTAATTGGCAACGGCTGAACAAGTTGTGGTATATGATTGTGATGGCATACTTTTGTGCAGTAAGACATGATGAATAGGAAGAAGGTTAAGAGTTGGAGTGGAGGAGGGAGAGCACTGTATATGAAGCTCAGCCAATCAATCAACATTTATTAAGTGCCTACTATGAGCCTGGCACTGTACTAATCCAAGGATGGAGAAAGAGGATGAGAAAACTGTTGCTAGGGTAGAGCTGTTGAGGCCTGTTGGAGGAAACCACTGGCAAGGCTCAGTAAAATGTTGTCTTTGTATCCATTGCTTGAAGACTTGAAAGTAGAAAAAGTAATTCACACTCAGATAGCCCTCTCTGCAAACTGTGTCAGTACAGCAAATTTGTCAGATGCCTCTGCTCTCATTTGTCAAGATGGAAGTCTCTATCCTAAACTATATCCTGAACTTTCTCAGTACATGGGCCCGAGTTTAAATGAAGAAGAAATAACATATCAACATTGCCCTGGTTCCTGGAGCAATATTTCAGGGCAACTGGTGGCCAGACCTTCTGCTGTGAATTATATGGTGGCTTCTATAACTGGTAATGATTAGAAGAGCAGAAATTAAACAAGGAATCTGGGAAGTCATTTTGTTTAGAGATCAACATGGAAAAAATGACCTTTGGCTTAAGTCAATAGGCAATGATGTGTTGTTCAGCTAGTCCAGGCCAATTCTCCAGCATCTTTGGTTGGTCTGAAATTTGGGGAACAAGTCCTTCAAATTAATGGTGAAATTTATGCAGGGTGCAGTTTTGATAAAGCTCATAAAGTTTTCAACAGGCTTTTGGAGAGAAGATTACAATGATTTTTGTATTTGAGACCCTTTGAATGAATTATTACCATGCATAAGGATAGTACAGGACATGTTGGATTCATTTTTAAAAATAGAAAGATAACCTCTTCAATGAAAGACAGTTTGGCAGCAAGAAATGATCTCCTCACTGAGAACAACATTTGTGAAATCAATGGTCAGAATATAATTGGCCTGAAGGACTTTCAAGTTGCAGACACATTTTCAACATCTGGGACTATAGTTACCATTACAATCATGCCTGCTTTCATCTTTGAACACATAATCAAAAAGATGGCATCAAGTGTTATGAAAAATCTAATGGATCATGCTGTCCCAGAAGTTTAAAATTCAAGCAATTCTATTTTTCATATAACGGAAACTCTGCTGCATGGGGAGTTTGCTCAGCATCTTCTGTATTAGACTCATAAACTTTAAATGGGAGCCAAGAAGCATATGCTGCATGAGAGCCTTTGCATTTTATTATGGCTGGGAATATTACTGTTTGACTCAGTTTTGTGTTCAAGCTGTAAATTGTGTTTGTGGCTTTATACTGGTTTTACAGATGTGAACCTTTCAAGAGTTTTGGCTTTCACGGCAACAAGTTTCAATAGTTAAACTACTCTTTCTATAAGCCATTATGGTTAAGACAACCAATACAGATTTTTTTTTTAAATGTTATAATCAGGTACCTGTATTTTAGATATTTTAGAAAGTAATAATTCCTCTCTTACTTTTCTTCTGGTGTAATATGTTTAATACCTGCTACTGTACCTCTAGAATAATTGTTTTCTGCTAGTTCTAATTTTGTTTATGAAAATGCAATTAAGCAACCTTGGTTTCATTCCACAGGAGCATTACAAATGACAAAATATAGAATTGCACAAAATTGCGATGATCTTTCCTTTAATAATGTATAACTAATGCTCCAATTGTCAACTTAACCATGTTAAAGAAAAGTTCTTCAATACAAATCAAATAAATTGATTGGCTCTTAAAAAAAATGTGAGCAAGATGGTTTTAGAAATATCTGGGAAGTCTTATCTGAACTGATGCAAAGTAAAGTGAGCAGAACCAGAAAAACATTGTACGCAGAAATAGCAATATTATAACAATCAGCCGTGAAAGACTTAGCTACTCTAATCAAGACTGATCTAAGACAATTCCAATGGTGGAAAATGCTACCCATCTCCAGAGAGAGAATTGAAGTACATTTTTTTTTCACTTTTTTTTAATGTATTTTCTTTTGCAGCATGGCCAATACGGAAATATGTTTTACATGACTTTCTATATATAATCAATATCATATTGCTTTACTTCTCAAGGAATGGGGGAGGGATGAAAGGAAGGGAATGAAAAACTCAAAATTTTGAAATATGAATGTTAAAACTTTTTTCATGTAACTAGGAAATATTTAATGAAATATGTGTGTTTATATGTGTGTATACATACGTACATACACACATATGCACACACACACACACATATAAAGAGATAAAGAGAGAGAGAGAGAAAACAGTCCCTTAACCAATTATCAATTGAAGAATGGTTTAGTCTTTGAAATTTGAGTCAGTCCCTTATATGTCTTAGAAATGAGACCTTTATTAAAGAAACCTGCTGCCCCCTTCCACTCTATTTACTGTTTACCTTTTAATCTTAGCTGCATTCAACTCGCATACTTTTTATTTTATTTTATTTTTTTAATTTTTGCTTTTTGGAGGAGGGAAGGCAGGGCAATTGGGGTTAAGTGACTTGCCCAAGGTCACATGACTAGTAAATGTTAAGTTGCTGAGACCAGATTTGAATTCAGATCCTCCTGACTCCAGGGACGCTGCTCTATTCACTGCACCACCTAGCTATCCCCAACTTGCATCCTTTAAAAAAACAAAACAAAACAAAAATTAATTTCATTTTTTAACCAACAAAAATTCACTGTCTTTTCCTTCAACATTCTGCCTTCCCAACTGAAAAAGAAAAACAAATCCCTTGCAACAAATATGCATAGACAAACCCTCTTATTATTCAGTTTGTGTTCATTTATGATGCCTATCAAAGTTATATGTTCTGATATTAATGGACTAACCATCTAAATTCTTGTCATAATCTAAGTAATGTGAATTCACCATTCACTTAGATTTTGTTGTATAGATTACTCAGTAAGCTCTTTTCAATGATCCTGCATCTTATTGCCAATTCTTAAAGTATTCTAAAGATTGATGTAATCAGCACAATGTTACAATGTGTAGCATTTTTCACCATGGGTCCTTTGGAATTGTCTTGGATCATTGTCTTGATTAGAGTAGCTAAGTCTATCACAGTTGACTGTTATTTTAATATTGCTATTTCTGTGTACAATATTTTACTGGTTCTGCTCACTTTACTTTGCATCAGTTCATATAAAACTTCCTAGGTTTTTCTAAAACCATCCTACTTATCATTTCTTTTATTTTAAGAGTAATCAATTTGTCTGATTTTTATTGCAAAATTTTCCTTGAACATAGTTAAGGTGACAATTGAAGCATTTAGTTATACATTATTAAAGGTAAAATCATCACACTTTTGCACAATTCTGTATTTTGCCACTTGTGGCATGTGGAATGAAACCAAGGTTGCTTAATTGCATTTCTGTAAACAAAATTGAAACTAGCAGCAAATAGTACCTGGAGGACTTCAGTAGCCACAGGGAATCTCTCTTCCTTTTGTATTCTTCACAGTGTATCATCCATAACTTTGATAAACACCTTTGGCAAGCATAATCAATTTTATTTCTCAATGGATGTTACTATTCAAATTATCATTGAGCAAAATTATCTTTGCAATTGCTTCTTAGAATTATGTACACTCAACATATGCATGGAAAGCTTCTTTTTCGAGGAGAATTTTATCTATTTTTTCATAATCAACAAACAATAGACACAATGGTATCTCATAATCTATATCCCTTTGGGTCAGTTGGGAGCCTGAAAGACTGACCTAGTATAGAAAATTATCTCCAATAGCCTACCTGTTCCTTTTTTATATTTCTACCAAGAATAACCTTGATATGTGAATATGAAATTCCCATAAAGGTTTCATAGAAAGGAAATAAAGGAATATGGGTTGGTAATTGATGATTTCCTCTTGGTTGGGGTGTAATAATTTCAATTATAGTATTATTTTTCCCCATTATTTTGTACGACTCTTGGGACATCTCAGTTGAAAAAAATATATACCTCTTTAAGACATGAGAGTCACATATACTTCCATGGTTGCTAGTGTAACTAGTGTCTCAAAGCCCCTTCTCATGATTCTGCTCATTGCTCCACATGGGGTGATGTTGGTAAGAATTGGCTGAAGAGATATCCTCGTCTTTTGGTTTCCACTTCTGAAAGAAAGTATGTGAAGTCAGAAATTACATTTAGGGAGAGGACCCTGAAAGAAGAGGTAAAGCCTCTGGAAAAAAGCCAACATAGAGAGGAGCCAGCACTACCATAATAACCCTATCCCTAGCTTACTAAATTAGATATTTGGGGGATTTTCCCCTTGGGTGAGATTTGTGACTTTCTTTTGTTAAACTGAGATTTCTTAGTCCCAATGGAAAAGCTCATTCATTCTGTGTACTGTCTGTTGTATGCTCATCCTGTATACTGTATACTTATCTGATTTCTATTTACTACTGGGTCTGATAAATAAATTTGCTATTTTTTATGAGTGTTTATTATGGAACTGGAATTTTGAGGAGGCAGTCAAACTTTGGATCTATAGCCTAAAGCGCTCCTTCCTCATTAAAGGATAACAATTGGAGTGGAGTGTGAACCTAAATATGATTTCCCTAAGACTTTGGGAGCCAGGAAAATATTATTCTTGTCTGGTACTCCCTTTCTCTGACTCTAAGTAGAGTAAAGTGGCCACTTTGCTTCCTATTTCCTTTGCTGGTAAGAATAAAAGTCTCCCTTGGAGAAGGGTGAGTAGAGGAGAATCTAGATACATCTATTCAAGCTTCCACCTCAGCCATATTAAGACACAACATGGGTGAAACATAGCACACCATTCTGTCGTACATAGTTATAGTCAACTAATTTCTGAATATTCAGACAATATCAACACTTTACTTTGATGTTTCTGAGAACTGCTTGGTGTGGTACTAGAAAACATGGCCACTGAAAGTGGAGAACAGACTGAGGGCGGTCCCCAGTAACAGATGTAAAATTAGTGTTGTGGTATAAGGGATTAAGTTGATGTAGAGATTAGTGGTGTGAGTCAGAGGGAGAGAGAATAGTTGCAATGAATTAATAAGAGTGAATGAGGGTATGCCCCCTAAAAAATTCCCAGTAGTTTGTGAGCTTTTCTTGGCAAAAAAACCTTGAGGTTCCATACACACACACACACACACACACACACACACACACACACCCCATAGCTCTAGCAGCTTAATAAATGAGTATTATTCAAGGGAGCTATGATCAGCTCCCTCCCGGGATCAATTCCAACCTAAGACTTGCTCTCCTGATTGCTGCGTCCCCAGTGTGGACTGCCATATCTTAAGGAACCACATTACAGTTGCTTCATTCACAGCTCAGTTCACTCTCCAGATGTTCTGCCTTCGCACCAGCCTTGTGGGCATCTTTCCAACTCTCTTCTCCCCTTTTTTAAAATTTTCCCTAAATTTTAAATTTAAGTCTTCCTCCTCAAGCTCCTTGACAGTTGGGGACATCTTGTTCTTCTAAATTTGTATCACCAGTGTTTAGCATCATACCTGGAACAGAGGAAGTGTTTAATAAATGTGTTATCCAGGCAGCATGTAGAAGCAGGTGCTCCCTGATTTACAACTACCTGGAAAGAATGTATGTATGCTGGGTCCTAGTAGCTATATCATGGAGTGGTTCCAGTTTTCAGGGGACAATAATGAAAGAGCCCTCTCAATCATAGAGTAGTGCAGATGACACTCAACCAGCATTTATTAAATGCCTACTCTGTGCCAGGGACCATACTAAGCCCTAGACATACAAAACAAACCCAGGTCCTGCTCTCAAGGAGCTCAGAGTCTAATGAAAGCAAATTTTACAAAGGCATGGAGACAGAAGAAGGAATGTTAGATGAAGGAACCAATAAATAAGCCAATTTAGCTAGAGTGTAGAATACATATGGAAAGGCTTAGAAATCTTGCTGGAGCCAGACTAGGAAGAGCTTTAGATATCAAAGGAATGTCATCTTAGATGTAAAAGGGAGATTTATAGATCACATGACCACCAAAATGCAGGAATAGACATTTTTTTTCCAATTCCTTACAACACCTCAAAACTCTCCAAAAGAATCATATGCAAAAAGTAAAGCAATTGCAACTATTTCCACAAGCTAAGACAGTCAGAATCTTAACAAGGTAAAAACCTAAGGAATAAACAACAGGAAAACTGATCATGATGTCATGGTCCTCTTCGAGAATGAGAAACAAATCACTCCCTGTGAATGGTCCCAGCGGCCCCAGTGGGGACCCAACTGGCCAGTTCCAGTTGGCCAAATCAGCTCCTCCTCCTCTCCCCTCCCCTCCCCCTCCTTTCTTGTGGGCATCATGATCTTCCTGAGGGTGTTCTGTCCAAAGGAAGGTAAGTTTGGATGGCTGAAACCTACCTATTTATCTTGGGGTGTACTGGCTAGATTTCTTTCTTTAAAACCATGCCTTGAACCCAATTCACTCAGGCTCTTATTGATTGGACAACAATTGATCCCTGCCCAAGCACCACAGATTGGTTACCTTTTAGACTTTCTTGACTCAGAGTGAATGTAAATAGTTACTCTTTCTCCTTTGGCCAGCAACCCTGAGGGTCTTCCCCACTCACCTGATTTTTTTTTTTAAATTAAAGGGGCCATCCCTTGACTCAGTTGTTAAACAGGCCTATTCACTGAATGGGTGTTGCCTCACTTAAAGTGAGACCTCAAAAGATCTTAGCTTAAAAAGGCCAAGGTCTCCCACTGCATCCTGGGCCATCTCCAGTTGTCTTGATCTATTTGACCATTGGACTCAGATGGCTCAGGTGGAGAAAGTGGGACTGGAGACTTTGTACAGCCTTCCCTCACTCAAATCCAATTCATTTTCAAGTCATGTCCTCATCTTCCTGATGTCATGGCCCTCTTTGAGAATGAAGGACAAACCATAAGTATAACTGAATGGCACAGTTCTGAGTGCCTGAGAGTTTGCAAGAGAAAACAAGAGTCCCCAGGGCTGGAGGAAGAGGTGAAGGGAAAAAGTCAGTTTTGTCTCCTCTTCACTGTATACAGCCAATATTTGGTTGATTTATTGCCTCACTTTTATTCTCTATGCTGTTTGAAGTTATAAAAAGTCAACAACCATTAACCTGAGTTTGTTGATTATTGAGTGCATGGGTGTGAGAGGGAGAGAGGGAGGAAGTCAGAAATAGATGGGAGGAGAGAAAAGAGATTTATTTATTTATTTTATCTCAGCCAAACTGAGTGGAGACTAATGAACCAATGAGAGTGTGTGCTATTTTCACAACCTTCCAGAAATCTATGTATCCTAATAATCTTCCAGACCTAGAGACCCATAATGTCTGCCAGTCAGAAACGCCAATGCTATGGGAAAAGCAATTCCTTTTCTTACCTGAGAGTACCTTAAGGCTGCTGGCTCTGTGGGGCAGAAGCTGCCTACCCTGATAACCTGGTTTGGGGCACAGGTGGATTGATTTGTGCATGCCTGTGTTTCAGGGAGGCCACAGTTTCTCCTAAGACACCAGATGAAAGAAATCAGTGGGAATTTGAAGTTTATCAAGCTCCATCAAGCTCCAAATATTTCATCCCTTTTGGGGAGCCTCAAATGTATTTGGGGTTGGTTTTAGTTTATTTCTTTTTGAGCTAGCCTGATTTGATAATCATTGGTGAGTTCAAGCCCCATTTAGAATGCCTATGTTTTTGCAGGAATTCATTGGAAATCTACGATCTGTTATCTATGATCTTATAAATATGGGGTTCCCTATGTATTGTAGGACCTGGAGAGCTTTTGTCTAAACTTATATCTTATAGGTTCATAATTCTTAGATTTGGAACTAGAAAAAAGTTTAGAAATTATCAAGTCTGGTTTAGAATAATGTAAATAGATAATTTATAAATTATCAAGTCCCTTCTTATAGGTGAGGAAATTGAGGCCTAGAGCAATTGGGACGTCCCTAAGCTCAAAAAGGCTCTAACTGGGTAGGGCTGAGATTCAAACCCAGGTCCTCTTGAAGAGGGGGAAGGGGTGTGGGATTTCTAACGAAATCCTTTCTAGGTTCCTAGTCAGAAAAAGAATTTACTGGACTCAGCTGTCCTTTGGTAGAGTCATAAAAGTTTATTGTTTCACTGAGGCAAGGGCTGCAAGCTGAAAGGGATTTAAGGCAGAGTTACGCTTTTCAGCAAAGCGGGC
>CM053587.1:226616280-226631710 GCA_028646515.1 Pseudochirops corinnae
TTATTCTTTTCCGTGAATTTTTCAAATTCCATTTTCATCTGGCAAATTCAACTTTTTAAGACATTCTTCTTCTCCTTAGCTTTTTGGGCCTCTTTTGTCATTTGTTAGTCTATTTTTTAAGGTGTTATTTTCTTCAGTGTATTTTTGGGTCTCCTTTAGCAGGCTGTTGACTCACTTTTCATGATTTTCTTGCATCATTCTCATTTCTCTTCCCAATTTTTCCTCCACTTCTATTACTTGATTTTCAAAATCCTTTTTGAGCTCCTTCATAGCCTGTATCCAATTCATATTTTTCTTGGGTGCATTTGATGCAGGAGTTCTGACTTCACTGTCTTCCTGCCTCACCATGCCTTGATCCTTTTTGTCTCCAAAAAAGGATTCTACAGTCTGTTTGTGCTTCCTATGCTTGCTCATATTGGCAGTCCATTACATGACTTTTTAGCTCTTTGCCACGGGTAGAACTCTGCTTCCAAAATGGAGAGAGCTATGTCCTAGATTGCTGGGGGTTTTGTAGCTGCCAGAGCTACTAGTAGGGTGCTGTCTCTATGGCCCCCACAAGCTCTGGCTCACTGGTCACACACCCTAAGACCACCACCTAAGACTGTGATCCAGATCCAAGCAGGTTAAAGCAAGAGCTATTATTCCCTGAATGGTTGCTTGGTCCCCCTACAATCTGCAGGCCAGGAGCTCCTGAGGCAGCCACACTGCCTTGCCTCTGCCAGCTTCTCACCCTGGGGGCAGGAGCCAGACCACCCTCTTCCATTCACCCCTGTTCCAACAGAGTTCCACACTGACCTTTTACTTTGGCATTTATGGGTTGAGAAATCTGGAAGTCACCACAGCCGTTGGTTATTCACTCTCCTAAAGTTTGCTCTGGCCACCACTGGTCAGATGACATCTAAGATTCTTATCAATAATTGGGTAGTTTATAAGAAAGATTGGGCTAAACCTAAGAATGATATGAAATTTAAAAGTAAAACCATTTAGGAACAGCTTAAAAGAGTAATTACTTGAGGCACAAAAGGGAGAATTGATACAGAGGAATCAAATGGGGGAGGAGGGTTGGTAGTCCTGTTAACCTACTTTCATTGGGAATGGGTTTAAGAAGGAACAATACATACCTATTTAGAAGAGTATAATAGTCTTCTAAATTCAGAAGAAATAAAATGGTAGGAGCATAGGGATTGGGGGAGAAGACAAGGAAGGAATCTTTAGAGGGGAGAGTGAGAGAATAGGTAAATAGGAGTATAGAAGGCTGCTTAGATTTATGGAAATGGGAGGACAGAGAGGGATCCTTGGAGGGGAGGTAGGCAAGTCATAGGAGGGAAAGGTAGTGGATAGAAGTAAAGTAGCAGAGGCAGAAGGGACAGAAAACAAGAAATATAATCATACATAAAAAACACAGGTCAGGAGTAGAATAGTTTGGGGAAAGTATATGTCTGTATATGTGTATGTATATATTTATAGCTATAGAGAAACATATCTAAACTTTATTGTGCCCTTCTGGGAGGTCTGGGGGGAGGGGGAAAAAGAACAAGGTAAAAAAGTGCACAGCAGAGATCAATAGCAAATTCACAAGGAAGCAAAGAAAAGAGGACAATTCTCAACATAATGAGTATTATTCATCACAGGCTTTCTTGAAATGAACATTTATTGTTACATATTTTGAATTACCTTATGTTCTGCTATGTACATGACATGCTTTTATTTCTTTCTAACTTTGTAATTAAGTTTCATTATTTAAGTTTGTGATATCTTTTTGTTTCTTTTTTAAATTCTCTGTGTTCTGGCATTTGAAGCTAAAATAAAACTTTGGAAAAGCTCTGCCTTCCTCCCTCCAAAAAAAGAAAAAAAAAAGGCCAGGGGTGCTAAGAGGGGTTGGCCTTCAGACTTTTGAGTTCTCTTCCAGATCAATTTCTATGATCCTATGAAATACAAAGACATGTTTAAATGATCAGATACAAGTCTAGTTTAAGGATAGCACAACAAATTCTAAGATTGCTTCTCTAAGTCACAGAGCCTTCAAATGACCCCAAATACTTATTGATCTAAACAAGAAAAGGTGGAAGAAAACATCACAACTGTGTATAATTTCACTCCTTCTCGCTCTCCTTCTTCCTGTTGATAATCAGTCATTCACTGATTTCAGACTTGCAGGTAAACAGATTCCCGTTAAGCAATGGGAAATAAGGAACTGGCCAGTTTTTAGAAAACACTATCAGATCAGCTGAGGACTTCAAAGAAGCTGGTACTTTGAATGAGCCAATATCCACCCAGTGAAATGTATTTGTGGCTGAATTTAGGTAGCACTATTATTCCAGAGATCAAAGCACTTTCACAAATCACATATTCCCTAGAACCAAGCATTATCAAGCTCACAAAGCAAGAACTGATTAAAAAATAAGGTGACTTTGACCCAACTTCATAAAAGTAGAAAAACTGCCTAGAAGGCAGATTTCCTGCCATTTCCATCTGACATCCCTATCTTAGGTGGAATTCTAGTCTCTGGATGAAGGCTAAGAAGGTGAGAAACCAGAGATGGGGGTGAAGGAGAGATGGAACATTAGCTAACATAAGGGGACTCAGTTCTACACAAATTAAAAAATATTTTAATGGAATTAATAGAGTGAGAGATGGATAGTCAGGGCTAGAGGAGAGAGTACAAATTAATTTTACTAGATGATTCCTGAAAAGAGGAAACTCTGGCTCTGGAAGGCCCTGCTACTTTTCCTTCCCCTTCTTTACTCTTCTGTCTCCCATCCCCAACCCCTTTCCCTTCTCTCTTCTTCCCTTCTCTTAACTGTTCATTTGATGTTAAGTCTAGTCAACGAATCTTTACTAAATTTATTATATGCCAGGCATGGCACTAAGTACTGGAGATGCAAATAATAGAAAAAAGGAAGATAATGCCTACCCTCTAGGAATATACATTCTGATAGGGGAAGAATATATAAAAGGAAGCTAAAAATAAAAACAAAAACAAAGGGTGGGAGGCGTGGGAGAGCAGGGAGTCATGGTGGAGAAAGAAGTCCAGAGAGTCAGGAGCTACTGTGAGAGGAATGAAGGAGTGAACACAGCTGACCATGAGGCTCTTCCTCCACAATGGAGGTTCTGGGAGGAACTAGAGGTTTAGTCACTGAGACCAAAGTACATGTCATCATATGAATTCTCTGATTCATCTTTCCTGACTTCCTCTTTCTTCTCTTCAGCAATAATAGCACCAGTTGCCTGGGGCAGCTTCACCAACTCCCACATTGTAAATAAGACTTGCAGTGTCAGTGTTGGCCAGAGCCTTTGAAAATAGGCCAGACCAGGAAGATTCAGTGTTTATATCTGCTGCTATAAAGATGGCATTGATTATATCCTTAATTACTGTGACCTTGTCATCATGCAGGATAAGAGCCAAGTAGATGCAGGTGAACTTGGAGACCAAGGCAATTGCCAAGGCTGCCTGTCATGATACCAGTTGTTGGCTGAAATGAGCACTTCATTCCAATATAGATTTAGCTGCCCAAGGAGAAATTGAGCACTTTGCAGGCAATTTCCTATGTTATTTTCTCATGTTCATTGTAATTGTTTTGGGAAATCAGCTGGGCATATCATAGCCCAAGATTTCACCAGTGCAACACTTTGTATTCACATAAGAACCAACAATCCAGTAGCAAAAGCATTTAGTTAGTGCATTGGAAATAAAAAGAAGGGAACTAGAACAATTTTACATGCCCTTTCTACATATGTGGAAATATATTTTAAAACTTACTTTTTGGTTTCTCTAGAAATCTTGAGAAATACCGTTTCTCCAGCCAAAAGTTCTTTCTAGACTTTTGTTTGGGGAAACGGGTAGAACAAAAGTTAAGGGTGGGGAATCTATGACCTTGAGGCCATATGTGGCCTTCTAGGTCCCTGGGTTCCACCTTTTGACTGAGTCCAAGTTTTACAGAACAAATCCTTTTATTAAGGGTATTTACTCTGTGAAGTTTGGATTTAGTCAAAGGCTACACTTGAGGACCTAGAGGGCCATATGTAGCCTTGAGGCAGTAGCTTCCCCATCCCTGTTAAGGCCTTCCAATAAAATGCATTAAGGGTGATAACCAAACTTAATTCTTGTCTAGCTGGATTAATTGCCTCTCTAATTGATTGGTGCTATGACCCACTTGGGGACAGTGTCTTCTCTCTTAGAATTCAAGGTTAATCTATTGATCCCAGGAAGAGGAAGTGGTCCAGGAAGGAACTGAGTGGTAACTATTCAGGAATAAACTTTAATATATTATGATCATTTCTTTATTCAAAATTCCTATGCATGTTACCTCAAATTTTCTTGGGACAGAGTTATGTCAAAGGGTATGGGTGACTCTGTGCCAGTTTGGATCTCTCTCTCTCTCTGTCTCTGTCTCTCTCTTTCTTTCTGTCTCTGTCTCTGTCTCTGTCCCTCTGTCTCTCTCTCTCCTCTAGAAATAATTTGGATATAGATAAATGTTAAATTTTCAAAAATATTTCTGGTAGACTTGAGCCTAAATTTCAGAGTATATTATTAGCATTGATATCTTTTTCTAATCTAACCCATACATGAAAGAGTCTTTTGTACAATATACCCAAGTGCTAAGAAAAGAACTTGCATTTATATAGTGCTTTAAGGTTTGCAAAGCACTCTATAAATATTATCTCATTTGATCCACATAAGAAACCTGAGAGGCAGATGTCATTATCCCCATTTTACATATGAGGACACTTAAGCAGACAGGGGTCAAATGATTCATTTAGGATCAAACAGCTAGTAAGTGTTAGAGATTGGGCGGCTAGGTGGTGCAGTGTATAGAGCAACAGCCCTGGAGTCAGGAGGACCTGAGTTCAAATGCGACCTCAGACACTTAACACACTTACTAGCCCTGTGACTTTGGGCAAGTCACTTAACCCCAATTGCCCTCCAAAAAGCAAAAAAATAAAAAATAAGTAAGTGTTAGAGACCAGATTTGAAATCAGGTGTTCTTGACTCCAGGTACTCACTGTCTTTATTTCTCTCTGTCTCTATCTCTCTCATGGCTAAGGACCATGCTTCATAATTTTGTGTTGTGGTCTACTTTTGCATACTAGAGAGAAGTCACGTACATCGCATATAAAGCAAAGTCATTACTTTCTGGGAACATCATATAAACATTAAAGAAATTACACTTAAGTTATAAATGCAAATCTTTATTGGAAAGCGAGACCTTTATAAACCAAAGTTCATGGTATCTCAAAATCACATAATAAATTATAAGGCTTTTGAATACAATGGCTTTATTTTCCCAATTTAGTAGATACAGCAACTAGCCCTGTGCCTTCTTGAAAGACTTATGTGATACATGTTTATTTAAATGACTGATTCAGTGTCAGCTGCTCTATTAAAAATTATGTGAGAAGCCCAACCAGAAAACTCTGTGCAAAGACAAAGTAAATTCATTGAGGATAGAAACTATTTTTTAACTTTTTGTCCCCATCACCCAGAATTTTGCTTAGAATGCAGTTGGTGCAAATTAAAAGCTTGTCAAATTAAATGGAATAGAATCGATTAAAAGTACAGAATGTTGGGATCAGTAAGAGAAAAGGGGGAAAAGCTGCCATTTCTTAAGGAACTGTGATGTAAAGAGAGCTAAAAGTTCAACTGTATCACAAGAAAGACAAGAAAAGTATTTTAAAGGTTTTAGGACCATCAGGGTACAAATGACTTTGCCAAGAATCACGACTGTGCCACATAACAGCAGTGTGTACTTAACACTCTTATTCTTGGCTCAGGTCAAACAAAAGCCTTTTCCTTTTACACGAAGGAGCTAACCTTATTCCCACTAACTGTTCTATGACTGCAGAACTAAAACGAACTTCTCAGGGAAAGAACCTCACAGGCAACTGTAAGATTGCCGATTCTTAGGCTAGCTGCCCTCTCCTTATGTAGACCTAGAATTCCTCCTGTTAATTTCCCTTGGCCACATGGGCTTGCCAGTTTGTCTAGCATATGCACGTGACTGGTAGACTTTTTCAAGATTGTTTTGTGTATACTTATGCAACACTGAAGAATTGCCGCTGAGCCAAAGGAACTTAGATATTGTACTTGCCCCTAAGTGGCCCTCTGCTCTGGATTCTGAAGGTGATTGGACTCCGACTACAGAAGAGTGAGGTGTTCTTTTCTCATGCTCTTTGACTTGTTGAAACTATATCTGAACCTCAAGAACAAATTGATTAGAAGTCAGGTTTTGACTCATTTCTAGGTTTCCCCAAAAGCTGGGAGTAAAAAGATACTCAGCGTCCGATACAGATTGTGTGTGAAATGGGTACCTGTTTCCTAGATGCAACAGAAATGGCAAAGAAACACAAAATACTCACAGTATGCACTGGCAAAATTACTTAAAACAAGATACAGTAAAGTAATGTATAACCACTGTTATAATCTCATAGGAGTCTGGTATATTAGAATATAATGTATAGTTCGTGGATTTCCTGAATAGGCATGGCCACATTTTGCTTCCCTTTTGTATTGTCTAAACAACTCCCAGTCATCAGGCTGCTAGTGGTCTTCTTTTCCAGTGAAGAAACTTCTCTGGTCAGCAGTTAGCTCCACCTCATGTACCTGATAGACCTCTGGCCCTCAAGAAATCACAAGCTTATCTCCAATTCTGGACACATCTGTCTTGAGGCAGATCTTCTCTCATCTGCTCAGCAAAGAAAATACAAAGTTACAAAAAGCAACAGCAAAGTGACTGGCACAACGTTGTCTAACTGAGGTCTTTGTTCTGCCTGCCAAATAAGTGCAGGCACCATGATCCCAGCATGGAAAAGCTCTTCTTTACTCCCTCATTAGAAGTCTTAGAGTTACATGATGCCTCTGGGTGAGTCAAAGGAAGTGAGCAAGCTTTCCATTTTAGAGTTCCCCTGAATCAGTGGCTCCTCTGGCCGAGTGTCCAATGACTAGATGACTTCATCATTTGAAAGCACCCAGGTCCTTCAGCACTGAGACATCCATGGCCAGAAGCAGAGGCATCTTTCTGCATGTTTCTGTTCCCCATTAAACAAACAAGAGAGTGAATGAATGGCTAGCTAGGTAAATAAGATGGCAAATAAATGAATGAATGATTCAATAATAAATAATAATAATAGCTAACATTTATAGAGTGCCTACTATGTGCCAAGCTCTGTACTAAGGGCTTTACAATCATTATCTCATGGATCCTCACAAGAACATTGCAAGGTAGGTGCTATTATCATCCCCATTTTACAGATGAGGAAACCAAGGCTGAATTTGAACTTGAGTCTTCCTGACTCCACACCACCTAGCTGTGCGTGTGTGTGTGTGTGTGTGTGTATGTACTTATCGCCACCTCCATTAGAATGCAACCTCTTTAAACACAGGGATTGTTTCACTTTTATCTTTCTATTCCAAGCACTAATTACTATCTAATTTTCTCTTTGAAAGCAATGCTTAGTACATAGAAGGCACTTACTAAATTCTTGTTGAAGGACTAATGATGAAACATACTATCTGTCTTCAGAGAAAGAGCTGATGTTGATTGAATACAGACTAAAGCATGCTGTTTTTCCACTTTTTTTCCTTCTTTTTTTTATCTTTTATTTGAGTCTTCTTGTACAAAATGACTAATATGGAAATGTTTTACATAATTGCACAGGTATAACCTATATCTGATGGCTTACTGTCTCAGGGAGGTGGGAAGGGAGGGAGAGATAGAATTTGGAACTCAAAACTTTAAATAAAAATGTTTTAAAAATTGGGGGAAAAAATGCTTGCTGATTCATTGGCTAATTTGTTTCTTCCTTAAAGGTGGTTCCGAAGATCTTATCCTCACATTCTGCATGTTGAGAAATGTGCAAGTCACTACTAAGAAGATTGCATTAACTTGCTTTATATAAACTCAGAAAAGACTAGCATACACTAAAATGCCAATTTATTCATTTACATAAGAAATTTAATTGTCAAGAGTACTGGAATAGCCCAGTTGGTCAGGCAGTGTTTTGTCTTCTCAGAGGACTAATTAAATTAAAGCCAGACAGTTTTTTTGTTGAGTATAGACTCATATAAAGGGATCTGTGCATTCTTATAGGAAGTGGTCATTTAGCAATGTCTAAGTACCCGCTGAGTCCTCATGAACCAACCAGAGGATTCAATGGATTTGGGCATTTTGTCGATCTGGTCAGGGAACCCTCTCCCTATGTGGTGTGTGGACACACCGACAGATTCTTACCCTTTAATTTGGCCTTTTCCAGACTTCTTAAGGACTCTCCATTCTTTTTGCCTACTTATCTTTAAAGCATCACTCCTCATTCCTAACAATCAAAATCCCCAAATTTGCAGATGATTTTTCATTGACTGTTTCCTGATCCTATATAAGGAAACATTCTTTCCTGTTACTAAGCCCCTATCCAGACCACAATGTTCGATCTGCAACTTCCAGCAAATCTTGCCTTAGAAACAGCTAATCCAACTCTTGGTTTGTGAATTATTAGCTTCAATCCCAATGGGTACACAGCAGTACCATTTCTGAATTTGTTCTCTAAATTTTGCTTTCCATATTACTTTTAGGTTCATATTTCTTGCTTATCTTCTTTATAACCCAAGTAAAGTCGGTTCCCCTTTTCCTTTTGAGAGGTGTAAGGAGAAGGGAAAGAGAATATCCACCACCTCTGGCTCTGTCCTGGCTTTGTCTATGAGGAGGATGAGGGAAGGAGTGTTGACCCTGATCATGTCTTTACCCCTTTTCAAATTTTATTTTAGCATTTTTCTCCTGCCATTTGAAGTAGGCTCTCTCCACTGGCCTTATATAATGCTGGGAGTTTAAATGGAACTTTAGTGTCTTGAATTAATTACCCTCCCCTAGTGGATCCTTTTCTTCAAATGAAGATTTCACACACCTGGGTTTGCCAGAGCATCAGACCCAGGAGAAAAAAAGCAGTACAAAAAACCTCTATTTATCCACCCACAAAACTGCTTCTCCCTCCTAAATAGTAGACCTGACAGAGATATCTCCTGCTGTCATTCTGACTCTTTCAGTTCCAAGGTCATGAATAGTAAAACATGCAAATTTCCTCCCCTCATGCCATTGGTCAGTAACCTATTACTAAATATAAACTTACCTGGAGCCATCCTATCAGCCCCCTATGATCAAAGCTGGATTCTAAACCTTAATTAAATTCACTTTGTTCTGTGTGGTATCTCTCCAGGCAAGACTGTCCTTTGAAATTCAGATGTCTTGCACAAACAGCTTTCTGGCATGGCATCCAGCCCCCTCCGACTTCCTGAGTCCAGATAGCTGAATCTGAATTATGCCCTCTTCCCAGGTGCAAAATGCTGGTAAAAAGTCATTTTCCATTTAGAACTGGCATCATTCAGCCCCTCCTGAACTGCAAATTGACTCCAATCCATTATTTGCTTTTATAAGGGGCCAAAACAAAGTACTCCTTTCCCTATAACCCGTTAACTATTATGACAAATAGGATAATGCTGTGGGCTCAGCCCCTCCCAGCAGGGTTTGCCGTTGGCCCTCAGCTTTCATCTCAGTTCACCGTGACTGAGGCAGTTTCTGGGGAATCAGGAGCCATTTTTTCTTGAAAGAGTAAATTGTCCATATTGGGGTGGCCCCAGTCCTTTTCTCATTATAGATTTGTTTTACTGTGCATACAAATACACCTCTGCCCCTGGAGGCCTAGGGGTTAGCACAATTTAGTCTTTAGTGCTAGGATTTTTCCAGGGGCTGTCTAGAGCCCAATTTGCTCCAGCTTTGAGGTCCTGCAGAGCAAAGACACATTGCACAGTGCTGTCTCTAGAGCAGGCTCTTAATAATTGCTCAATAAATGAATAAATGAATTTGCCCAAGGTAAAGGTTTATGACAACTTAGCAACTTACATTTATATGGCATTTTAAAGTCTGCAAAGTGTTTTCCCCATAGCAACTTTGTGAGGCATGTAATACAATATCATTCTCGCTTTACAGATAAGGAAACTGAGGCTCAAAGTGGTCATATAACAAGAACACATTAGCATCAGGACTGGAACCTAGCTACGTTGACACCAAGTCTCTGTCTGTCTGTCTGTCTGTCTCTGTCTCTCTCGGCATCTCTGTCTCTGTCTCTTCCTCTCTCTCAGCCTCTGCAGATTTGGGTGTTAAGCAAAGCTTGTCTTCCTATTTCCCTTTTCCTTTCTCCTGATACCTCCACAACCTGATACCTCCTGATACTATTATAATAATAGTAATGATAGCATTTGTATAGCACCTTAAGATTTGCAAAGTACTTTATATATGTTGACTCATTTGATCCTTATAATAACCTTTTGGGGTAGGTGCTATCATTACTCCTATTTTATAGATGAGGAAACTAAGATACAGAGATATTTAGGGACTTGCCCAGAGTCACACAGACAGTCAAGATCCAAGGTAGAATTCAAATATAGGTCTCTTTCACTCCAAATCCTGGGGTCTGTCTATTACTCCAGTTTGCTAAAGGATCTTTCTCCCAAGGGGTCTCTAATTTTGCTACCAAGCAATGCATTCAGACTTCCTAACACCGGACAACTTCTTGGTTGTGGGGGTAGGGTAGCATGCAAGAAGTTACCATTCCTTTCTCTCTCAAAAAGGAAATGAAGCTTTGCATACCAACTTTGAATACTTCAATACTTCAAAAGCAGTGACTGGGGTAGTTGGGGGAAAAGCTGTCTTGCTGTATGTCAATGTGATCAGTAGCAGTTGGCATCAAACACTTAGAAATTAGCATTGCTGTTAGGAGAGGCATGCGAGATGGAAGTTCCTAAGGGATGGACGGATAATCCCTTATCACTTGAAAATGGGCATTGGTGACAGTCAGGCAAGGAGGTTGCTTGCTGCCAGGCAGCATTCACCAGGGGTAAGTAAGGATCTTTTACCTGCATGGTTGCTTTAAGGAATAATTATAATACATCTCCAGAAAGTTACAATTGAGAGACTCCTCTCACCCAGAAGGTGAAAGGAGAGTAATTATCTTCTACAATCTGTACTGCTCCAGGGTTCTCAACAAGCTACCATCTTTTATAATAATGAAAATAGAGCCTATTTATAAGATGTTTTTTACAGTTTACAATTTAGCTCTGGCAGTAGAATGCTTCTTAGAAGTTTAGGCTAGTTAAGTATGGAGAGGTCCATCACAGGAATTTTGGATTCCTTGGCCATGGAGCAAAATAACCTTCAGCCCCATCCTTCCAAGTCTGTGAGGACAGAGTATTAGAAAAAGAAGCAGGGTGTTAGAAAAAGAAGCAGAGAATGACTGAGTTATAGTTTTTAATAGTCATGCAAAAAAAATTTATTAGGTAGCTCCTATGGGTGTTTGGGATAGAAAGACAAAAATAAGACAGACCCTGCCCTTAAGGAGCTGACAGTCTAACCAGGAAAACAACACATTTACAGAGAAGTAAATTTAAAAGATTTTCATTCATTTAAAATTACAAAATGAATAAAAATTTATTAAATGGGACACTAACAACTGGTGATGTGGTTAGGGTTAGGGTTGCTCTGGAGACCCCAAAATACCAACACCCTGGGTCCTGTTGAAAGAATTTGACTCGTCTTCTCTCAGCCAAAGAAAAGCAAAATTTATCGAAAGTTTATTATATGGGGTAGATTATTAAGGAGCCTAGGTATCTGTGATGCTTGCATTGGGCAAGCAGGACAGAGTAAGTTTATGCTAGGTCATTCTATGGCACTCTCACAGAACAAGTCTGTGCTAAGCCATTCTATGGCACTCTCCCATCACATGGAGGGAAGATGGGATCTTCTGTACAGAGGAATCTAGGAGTGGTCTAGAGAAGGAGTTTGGGGAGAGTCTTCAGGAGGAGTTAATGAGGTCAATGCAAGGGTGGATTGATATTTTGATAGGCTGAAGGGTAGGAAGTAGACGGACAATGGAGGGCCAGGCTAGTAACAGAGGTTTGGGCCCAGCCACAATGAAAAACTTATGCCCTCTGCAAATGCCTCATCAAGTGGGAAGATTTAATTAGACTTCAAGGGGTTTCCCCGAGCCTGTACCTCATCACTGGGAGGGGAAGGAGATTCAGGAAATGCCTCTTGGTGCTATTGGTACTTCAACTGAACCTCGAACTGAACTAGAGGTTCTGAGTAGTGCAGATGACACTCACCCAGCATTTATTAAATGCCTACTATGTGCCAAGGACCATGCTAAGCCCTAGACATACAAAACAAACAAACCCAATTCTTGCTCTCAAGGAGATCAGAGTCTACTGAAAGCAAATTTTACAAAGACAAGGAGATAGGAGATGGAATGTTAGATGAAGGAACCAGCAAATAAGCCAACTTATATAGAAAGTAGAGCTTATGAGTGAAAGCTTAGAGAGTCTACTGCAGCCAGACTAGGAAGTACTTTATATCAAAGGAATTTATCTTAGATGTAAAAGGGAGATTTACAGGTCACATGACCAACAAAATGCAGGCCTAGACATTTTCTCCAATTCCTCACAACCCCTCAAAACTGCCCAAAAGAATCACATGTGAGAAATAAAGCAATTGTGGCTTTTTCCACAAGCTAAGACAGTGAGAACCTTAACAAGGTAAAAACCTGAGCAATAAAGAACAGGAAAACTAATGCTGATGTCATAGCCCTCTTTGAGAATGAAGAACAAACCACAATGTGTAGGTAGTCCAAGCTGCCCCAATGGGGACCCAACTGGCCAGTTCCAGTCGGCCAACACAGCTTCCCCTCCCCACATGGGGTATCATATCCTTCCTGAGGGTGTTCTGCCCAAAGGAAGGTAAGATTTCTTTCTTAAAGACTGTGCCTTAAACCCAATTTACTAGGGCTCTCATTGATCTAACAGCAATAGGTCCCTGCCCAAGAACCACTGAATAGTTACTTTTTGGATTCTCCTGTCTCAGAGTGAATGTAAATAGTAATTGTTTCTCTTTTGGTCAGCAACTCTGAGGGTGTTCCCCACCCACCTAATTTTTTTAATTAAAAGGACCATCCTTTGACTCAGTTCTTTTTTTTTTTTAATTTATTTATTTACTTTTAGTTTGCAACACTGTTCCACAGTTCCTTGAGTTTCAGATTTTCTCTCCCTCTTTCTTCCCCCCCTTTCCCCCATGGTGGCATGCCATCAAATATATGTTCTGCCAATACCTTCACATTAAACATTAGTCAAGTTGTAAAGAAGGATTATAACCAATGGAGTAAGCAAGGAGAAAGAAGGGCCACAACAGAACAAAACACAAAAGAGAGAGAGCACAAGCAGTTTGCTTCAATCTGTAGTTCTTTCCCTTTCCATCATGAGTCTTTTGTAGTTGTCTTCTAACTTTGTGTTACTTGAGAGGAGTCCAGTCTATCAAAGTTAGTCTCCTTGACTCAGTTCTTAAACAGGCTTATTCAGTGAATGAGTGTTGCCTCGATTAAAATAAGATCTCAAAAGACCTTAGCTTAAAAAGACCAAGGTCTCCCACAGCATCCTGGGCCATGTCTAGTTGTTCTGATCTATATCTGGCTACTGAACCCAGATGGCTCTGGGGGAGAAATTTGAGGCTGGTGACTTTGCACAGTCCTCCTTCATTCAAAACCAATTCATTTTCAAGTCATGTCATCATCTTCCTGATGTCATGGCCCTCTTTGAGAAAGAAGAACAAGCCACAAGCCACAACCCACACCCTATGAATGCTGTTACCGAACTCCTCAACCAAAGAACTATACTGTCTCAGAATGAATGAGTATAGGCTCTGGGAACCCTCTTGAACTCTCCTTGAATCTTCCCACTTGATCTGACATTCTCCTGAGGTCATAAGCCTTAAATTTCTGTTACCCTTAACCTAGCCTAGCCCTTCATTTTCTGTTATCTCCAGGTAGCCTTCAGTTGCTTCCCACCCTTGATCCCATCAAAACCCCATTCTCTTGGTTCCAGGAATCTGACATCTAGTCACTCCAATCCCATCAAGATCCTCCTTAGACTCTTCCCCAAGACTCTCCCTCAACCCTTCCTCTAGCCACCCTAGACTATGAGACCACTCCTAGATCCATCCCATAGTCTTTCTGTATATAAGATCCATCTTGCCTCCATGAATGTGATCAGATTCAATCTAGCACAGGGAACCAAGTGTTGGGGTTTAGGGATGCTCGAGATCCCAAAATACCAACATGACAGGTCCTGCTCAAATGAATTTGACCCAAGCCTTCTTTTAGCCAAAGTAAAATGAAGTTTATTAACAATTCACCCTATTAGATAGACTCTTAAGGAGCCTAAGCATTTCTAACACTTGTATTAACAAGTGGGTAAGATTGAATCTCAACTAGATTGAATTGAAGGAGATCAAACAGCTAACAAAAGGGAAAAGAAGAGAGGAAGGGGAAACGAAAAGAAAGGGAAGGGGAAGGGAAGGGGAAGGGAAGGGGAAGATTAGGGACATGAGATTACATGGAAGTCATGCTTCTACCCTTCAGGTGAGAAACCAAATTGTCCTATGTAAAAATTCCTCTGTGCATTTCCCTAGGACAGGAGAGGGGAATCTTCCATCTCCATGCCACATGTAGCCCTCTAAGGGCCTTTGACTGAATCCAAACTTCACAGAACAAATCCCCTTAGTAAAAGGATTTGTTCTGCAAAACTTTGATTCAGGCAAACGGCCATACCCAAGGATATAGAAGGCCTCACATGGCCTCAAGGTTGTAGTGATGAGGTACAGGCTCTGGGAATCCCCTTGAACTTCAATTGAATCTTCTCATTTGATGAGGCATTTACCTGAGATCATAAGCCTTTCTTTATAGCTGCACCCAAACCTCTGTTACTAGCCTAGGCCTCCTTTGTCCAGCTACTTCCTACCCTTAATCTCTCATCATTGGAGTCTGACCTCATTTGACTCCTCCTGAAGACCCTCCTCAAACTCCTCTAGACCACCCCTAGATTCTGCCCACAATCTTTTTGTATGTAAGACTCCATTTTGCCTCCATGAGAAAGAAAACAAGAGTGGAGAATTATCTAGAGCAGACACACTCTGGGCTGCTTGTGTACAAGCATCACAGATATCGAGGCTCTTTAAGAATCTACCCATCATGGTGAACTTTTAATAAACTTTGCTTTTCTTTGGCTGAGAGAAAATTTAAGTCGAATTCATTTGGCAGGACCTAGCATGTTGATATTTTGGGATCTCACATATCCCTGACCCCTAAACTTCTAGAGTAGTCTCCCAACCCCTGGCCTAGGACATGAGGCAGGCAAGCCAGGACAGAAATTTCTCCACTGGAGCCCTGCCAATACACAGTCGGAGTCATGAGGTGCTTCTGTATCATTTTGGTGGGGCTTTTGTACCCCAGTTTGTAAAAATCTCACTTGTGGTTGGGTAACTATGTATTCACATCAGTTTGTTACAAGCCTGTGCCATTAAGCTGTAAAAGTCACACTTTCATTCAGCCATAAAGGCATTCA
>CM053587.1:226632210-226663796 GCA_028646515.1 Pseudochirops corinnae
AAAAAAAAAAAAACAAAAAAACCCCCAATATATTAATGCATGTATTTTCCCATAGCCCCTTCTATAATTGTCATTTTCCTTGCTTGAATAGAGCCCTGGAGTCAGGAAGACCTGAGTTCAAATCTGACCTCTTCCAAAACTTGACACGTACTAGCTGTGTGACCTTGGGCAAGTCACTTAACTCCAATTACCTCGCCTTCCTCTCTTCAAAAAAAAAGAAAGAAAATAGTTTTTGCAAATCTTATTGGAATTATAGAATTTTTAAATTTCTCTTATTAGTGATTCAGAGCATTCTTTTTCACATGGTGAATAACTTACGTTTCTTGTGAAAACTACCTATGTATCTCCTCTGACATTGGTCTACTGGGGAATAAAGCATGGATGTCAGACTGTTATTAGAGAAATTACTTCAAAGATTTTCCCTCAGTTGACTATTTACCTTCTAATTCTAACTGTATTTATTGCATTTGTAAAGAAACTTTTCAATTTTATGTAATAAAAATTGTTCATCATTGAAAAGTGAAAATTGTAACTTATGAAACTTTTCTCAGTTTCTGCAAAGCAGTCCAATTTTCTTCATCCTAGTCTCTGGTGACTTTTGGTTTATGGAACATTATACTAATATGAAATTGTTTCTGGGTCCATTTATCAGGTTTTTTTTTCTATTTTTAAATGAGTATCAAATTCTGTAATGATTATTGATTTGTAGTATAGTTAGAGGTATGTAATTACTAGACTCCTTCCTTCCAGCCCTTTTCTTATTATTTCTCATAAGATTTTTCTTTTAAAAATTTCTTTTTAAATTATTTTTTTTTCTTTTTTAAATTCAATTTTATTTTGTTTTCAATTCCAAATTCCATCCGTCCCATCTTTCTTCCCCCACACCCACTGGGAAAGCAAGAAAAACAAAATCTGTAAAATCTGTTAAAAAATATCTATGGTCAAACAAAATAAATTCCTGTATTAGCCATGTTTTTAAAAATGCTTCAATCTGTACTCTGAATTTATCACCTTTCTATCGAGAGGTGTGAGAATGTTTCATCATGAGTCCTCTGTGCTTTGTGCCATTTGTGCTGATCAGAGTTTCTAAGGCTTTACTGTATTGTTACTGTATAAATTTTTATCCCGGTTCTTCTTACTTCTTTGTATCAGTTCATTCAAGTTTTCCCAGGTTTTATAAAACCAACCCCTCCATCATTTCTTATTGTACAATAAATTCCATTCCAATCATATGTACCACAACTTGTTCACCCATTCCTCAGCTGATGGACATTTCCTCAGTTTCCAGTTCTTTACCACTATGAAAAGAACGTCTATAAGTATTTTTGTATATTTGAATTGTTTTTCTCTGATCTTTTTGCAGTATAGACATAGTTCAGTATTACTGAGTCCAATGGCATGTACAGTTTAATAGCTCTTTAGGCATAGTTCCAAGTTGTTGTCCAGAATGACTGGAACAGTTTACATTCTACCGTTTAATATACTTGTTTCCCCATGGTCCTGCCAACATTTATCATTTTCCTTTTTTGGTCATCTTTGCTAATCTGACATGTGTAAGGTGGTACCCGAGTTGTTATAATTTGTCTTTTTCTAACTTGCAATTGTCTAATTATTAGTGATTTAGGATTTTTTTTAATAAGGCTATTGATAGCTTGGATTTATTCCTCTGAAAACTTATTCATATCATTTTACCATTTATTTGTCTTCCTTTATTTCTGCAGAGTGTCAAGTCAACAAACATTTGCTAAGAACGTACTATGTGCCAGGCATTTTGCTCAGAATTGAGGAGACAAGTCATCATCATAATTCCTGTGTGCACATCTTTGTAGAGAGAATCCCAGCTATTTCATCTGGAAATTACGGAAACTACTATTTCTGTCGTTATTTTGAATATAATTTTTCTTCTGTCTCTTCCTGCTAGATTTTACTTATAATAATTAGCTTCTTCATGTTACAAATGAGAAAACTGAAGTCAAGAGAGATGAAGAAAATTGTTAAAAATATTAAGGAGGCAGAGGGATATAGTGGAAAATGTAATGGACTTAGAGTTAAGAGATCTGGGTTTGGGACAAGCCAATTCACATCTCTGCCATTCAGTCTCTTCCTTTGTCAAATGGTCATCATGAAACTTGCACTATGTGCCACAGGTCTATTGTCAGGAAAGCACTTTGTAAACCTTACATCGATGCACATGAGAGTGAGTTGTTGCTGCTACTGCTCTCGCTATGGCCGCCATTGTTATTGTTATTAAACAGCAGAATTCTTTATAGCGGAGTCCCACAACGGAGACCTGGGAACACCACCCACTTCTCCCACAGCATTCCTTCAACCTCCAGGGAACGCTGACTATTCAAAGTATCTTAGCCCTAAGGATTGATAAATTGGATTATGGTCTGAGGAAATGGTCCTTGAAAAATTCACTCAAACCCAAAGAAAAAGACATTCAATGGTGACTACAAGAAAATGCTCAGGGACAAGAAACCTGTATGATAAAGAAGAGGTTGGCGGGAGAACTAGCTACATACATACTAGAACATACATAACAGAAAAGACATGTGATCATAGGTGACCACAATCTGAACACGAATCAGCAATAAGATGCTACTTAAAAAAAACACAATGTAGTACTGGGCTGTATTAAAAGGAGTTTGATGAGCAATGACTTAAAAGTAATTAGTAGTCGTAATTAACATTTCTATAGTGTTTTAAGGTTTGCAAAAATACTTTATATATCTGATCTCATTTGATCCTCACAACAACCTTGTGAAGTAGGTGCTGCTGTTATCACCATTTTACAGATGAGGAAGCTGAGGCTGTGAGAGAAGTTAAGTGATTTGAAACTGGATTATGCAAGTTGCATAAAATCTAATGCAGAATTTGAATTCAGGCCTTGCTGAGGCAGTTAGGTGGTGCCATGGATAGAGCACTGGACCAGGGGTAAGGAAGTTGTTTTTATGGTTCGGTTGTTTCAGTTGTGTCCGACTCTTCATGACCCCATTTGGGCTTTTCTTGGCAAAGACACTGGAGTGGTTTGTTAGTTCCTTTTCCAACTCATATTACAGGTGAGAAAACTGAGACAAAGAGGGTTAAGTGACTTGCTCAGGGTCACACATCTAGTAAGTGTCTACGATCTCTTTTTGTATCCTCAACCACTAGCACAGTGCCTCGAATATTTTGTTGTTGTTCAATTGTTTTCTACTCACATCTGACTGTTCGTGACCCCATATAGGGTTTCCTTGGTAAAGATACTGGAGTGGTTTGCCATTTTCTTCTCCAGCTCATTTTTTAAATGAGGAAACTGAGGCAAACAAGGTTAAGTGACTTGCCTAAGGTCACATAGCTAGTAAATGTCTTAGGCCAGATTTGAACTCAGGAAGACTCATTTTCCTGACTTCAGGCTTGACACTCTATCCACTGTATCAGCTAGCTTCCCCAGTTAGATGTTTTTAAAAAGATTAAATCCTCTGTATGAACACTTTAAAAAGGATATGGAGAGATTGTAAAGGGTCCAGAGAGGTTCTGTAATTGATCAGAGATAGGAAATTTCTTTGTAGAAGATTGACCAAAAAAACTGGGTTTATATAACCTAAGGTGACAGATGGTTTCTTTAAATATATGAAAGAATTCTCTGAAGACAATAAAGACAATTGCATTTACTATTCACTAAATATCCCAAGGAAATTAACTTAAAGCAACACTGACTTTAATTGAAAGATTTTTCCCTCTGATTGTTTTAGAGTTGAACAACACCCTATGAGGATGACTATAAAAACTGAACATTAATGAAGAACTTAGTGCTGGGAGCAAACAAGACTTATACTAAGGTGAATCAGATACATATTTAATTTTTTTTGCAGTATTATTTCACTTCTTATTAATTAGACATAAATGGTAAGCAGTTCATAAAGGATGATAAGGAGTCTTACTTTTATACCATGAACAAAATTTGTCTAAAAGACACTGGGATAAAGAAGATGGAAATTGGGTACAGTGTGAAGCTGCAATGAGGCTTCCTTTGAGAGCCCTGGGTTATATTCCAAGATGATGCCAGTCAAGAGTATCTTTCTTATGTTAGGGTACACACTGGATGTTCCAGGTGTTCCTGCCCCCAGATTTTTGGAAACAGGTCAGGGAAATGTGGGAAATGTGAAGTCCAGCCTGTCTGGAACAGGGCAGCCTTTTCCCCTCTGAAATGGAAATTTTCCTACCTTCATTAAGGGGAGAATATCAACCAGGGCAGCAACAACCTCTGGAAAAACCTCTAGAGCATATTATTTTGAAAATAGACTCATTATTCATAGATTTTTAAAATAGACTTTTATTTTAAACTATTATCTTTATTTAGACTATTAACTTTTGCTTTCAGGAGACAAGTAACATGATTTGGTATTCTCATCTCTTTGAAGACTTGCCAGATTTTGTTGTGATCCACACAGTCAAAGGCTTTAGTATGGTCAATGAAACAAAAGTAGGTGTTTTTCTGGAACTCCATTGCTTTTTCCATAATCCAACAAATGTCAATTTGATCTCTAGTTCCTCTGCCTCTTCAAAATTTAGCCTACTCTTTTGGTAATTCTCAGCTCACATATTACTGAAGGCTAGCTTGAAGAATCTTAAGCAGAACCCTGCTGGCATGTGGAATGAATGCGATTGTTTGGTAATGGCATTGCCTTACTTAGGATTGGGATGTAAGCTGATCTTTTCCAAGCCAGTAGCCACTGTTGTTCTTTCCAAGTTTGTTGGGAGTACAGTACTTTAACATCATCTTTTACATTTTTAAATGGCTCAACTAGAATTCCATCACCTTCACTAGCATTATTGTTAGCAATGCTTCCTAAGGCCCACTTGACTTCATTCTCTAGGATATCTGGCTCTAGATCATCTTACTTGTCTCCTGAGGAACCTGTGTGTGGGCCAAGATGCAACAGTTAGAACTGTAACATGGCACAGCTGATTGGTTTAAGATTGGAAAAGGAATACAACAAGATTGTATATTGTCACTTTATTTATTTATTTCACTTATATGCAGAGTATATCATGCAAAATGCCAGACTGGATGAATCAAAAGCCACAATTAAGGTTTCTGGGAGAAATATCAACAATCTCAGATATGCAGATGATACCATTCTGAGGGCAGAAAGTGAAGAAAAATTAAGAAGCCTTTTAATGAGGGTGAAAGAGGAGAGTGTAAAAGCTGGCTTGAAGCTTAACATTAAAAAAAAAATCAAGACCTTGGCAACTAGTACCATTATGTCTTGGCAAACAGAGGAAGATGAAATGGAAGCAGCATCAGATTTTATATTCTTGGGCTCAAAGATCACTGCAGTGGTGACTAGCCATGAAATTAAAAGACACTTGCTTCTTGGAAGGAAAGCTAAGGCAAATCTGCCAATAAAGGTCCATTATAGTCAAAATTATGGGTTTTTTCTGTAGTAATACATGGCTGTAAGAACTGGACTAGAAGGCAAACTGAGTGCTGCAGAATCAACACTTTTTAGAGGAGAAGACTTTTGAGAGTCCCCTGGATAGCAAGAAGATCAAATTAGTCGATACTCAAAGAAATTAACTCACAAAATTTACTGTAAGGTCAGATACTGACATTGAAGCTTAAATACTTTGGTTATATAATGAGAAGACATGATTCATTAGAAAAGACTCTGATGATGGGAAAGATTGAAGGCAAAAGGAGAAGGGGATAGCAGAGGATGAGATGAATATATAGTGTCATGGAAGCAATGAACATGAGCTTAGACTTTGAATGATAGCGGAGAATAGAAGGACCTGGTACATTATAGTTCATGGGGTCATGAAGAGTCAGACATGCCAGAATGAACAACAACTTTTCTTTTAATATACCTAGATGTTCCTCTGTGTCTTTCTTTTCCCCTCCCAGAGAGCCATTCCATGTAATAAAAGAATTTTTTAAAAGAAAAAAAATGAAGAGAAAAATCAAATCAGCAAAACCAATCAACACATCAAAAAGATCTGATGTTATATGCAGTACTCCGCATCCATACTCTTGCATGTCTGCAAAGGAGTGAGGAGAGATGAATTTTCATGTTTCTTCTTTGAGATGAAGTTTATTTTCTATAATTTCACAATATTCAATTTCGGTTGTTTTTTGATCCTTGTTTTTTCCCCACAACATGGTTGAATTCATTGTGTATTTTATTTTCCTAGTCCTACTTATTTCACTGTAATAGTTCATATAAGTCAATCCATGTCTTTATGTTTATCATGCTTGTTTTTTAGTGTACAATTAGATGTTACATTCATATATATTCATGGACCATAATTTGTGTAGACATTTCCCAATTAATGGGCATCTACTTTATTTCCCATTCTTTGATACCACAAAAGTACTACTATAAATATTTCAATGTAGTCTTTCTTTTTGTTAATGACCTCTTTGGACCATATACCTAATAGGATAATCTCCCATTAAAGGGTATGCACGTTTTTGTCACTTTATTTGCATAATTCCAGTTCACTTGGTGAAGAGTTTTCCACAATTCATAGTTCTATGCATTAGTGTACCTGTATCTATACAACTTCTCCTCCAGACTATACTATTAAAGAGACAATAAGCATAAGGAAGCTGCTGTTGCTCGGTCATATCCGAACCCTTGTAACCCCATTTTAGGGTTTTCTTGGCAAAGAGAGTAGAGTAGTTCTCCATTGCCTACTTTGGTTCATTTTACAGATGTGGAATTGAGGCAAACAGGGTTAAATGACTATCCCAGGGTCACACAGCTAGTAAGTATCTGAGGCTGGATTTGAATTCATGAACATGAATCTTCCTGATTCCAGGCTTAGCTGTCACAGATAAGGAAGAGATTATCTCAGAAAGCCAGCAGGAACAGATTTATCAGGAACAGATTATGTTAGATGAACTTTCTATTTTTTTTTTTTAACAGGGTTGCCAAATTGATAGATCAAGACAATGCTCTATCTGACCAACGCATTTCATAAAATCCTAAATCTGGAGCTGGAAGGAAGTTAAAGGCCACTGAGTCCAAGTCTCTCATTTTACAGCTGAGGAAACTGAGGCACAGATAGGTTAAGTGTTCCAACTGTTAAGTGTCTTAAGGGGAGGGTAAAAGTTAAAAAATTGAACTGACTCTGGTCATTTGAAATTTAATAGAGAATGAATGTAAAGTCATTTGGGGTCAAGAAATTGACTTAGGATCAAGAAATTAACTTCATAAGTACAAGATTGGGGAGACATCTGGCTAGCACTTTATGTGAAAAATATCTAGGGTGTTTAGTGACCTACAAATTCAATAGACATCAGCAGCATTATATGGAAGCCAAAAAAGCTAATGGCTTCTCAGGCTTTATTCAGAGAGGCCTGGCTTCTAGGAATATGGAAGCAAAGCCCCAGTCAGACCATTGGTACCTTGAGGTGAGTGACAGACAAGACATAGAGAGGTGGGGAGCAAATAAAGGAAGGGAAGAGCACAAGGAAAAACTTCCAAATTTTGCCTAGGAGTCAAGCATAGCTGGCGATTAAATCTTACTGGATCTTCCCTCTACTGCTCCTTTCCCAGAAGTTCTGATTTTGTCCTGCAAGGTGGAGAAGGAAAAAGTTGGTCTCTCTAGTCCCAGGAGAAGAGCTTTCTGAATCATCTGACTCCATGAACTGAGGGAGCAGTCTTTGCTGCCTACCCCACCTGCCCACCTCCAGATATCTGGTGCCTGGCTTTAGTTAAGAAGAGCATGGGTCCCCCTTTTTATAATTCACCTGCAATGAGGTAACTCCTTGTTGAAAAGGTCAGAAAGCTCGCTAGGTTTTCTAGAAATAGGCCCAGGACATGCACTTATGTGCACAAATCAGAAAGGATGTGTAGGAGTGCTTGACTTCCTTTGTGGACATGAGTATCCACACTTTAGTAGGAATCATGGTCAGAAAAAAGAACCCCTTAATTTTTATGGTGATTGAATGCTGTATTCGAGCTTGTCCTGTTAAGTTTGGTGAACACTGACATTTATGCCGTTTGACTCAGACATCCATCTATTAACTGGTACCGCATGATTCCTCAAGGTCCCTTCAAATCATAGGAATTTGCATGTAGCCACCATAGAACCCTGGCCCTCCCCTACCTTGCTCCAAGCAAATGAGAGGACAGTATCTGTTAATATCTACAGAGTTCTCTTCCGTATCAGGACCATCCAAGCCCCTGAAAGCCTCAGTTCTCTCCTCACTAATTAGTTGTAAGATAAAATAAACATTCTTTGCTTTGGCCTTTAAGACTCTTCACGGTCTGGTTCTAACCCAACTTTCTGCTCTTATTTCATGATACTCTCCATACATACCACTTACCAGTGAAATTGAGCTACTTAATTTGTTCCCCACTTCCTGACTCCATATATTTGATTAGGCCAGCAGTTCTCAACCTGTGGGTTATGTTCAATTTGTAACAATGAAAATACATCTTGCATATCAGATATTTACATTATGATTCATAATAGTAGAAAAATTACAGTTAAGAAGTAGCAACAAAAATAATTTTATGGTTGGGGATCACCACAACATGAGGAACTGTATTAAAGGGTCATTGTATTAGGAAAGTTGAGAACCACTGGGTTAGGCTATCTCAAATGCCTTCCTCAACTCCACCTCCCAGAATCTTTTTTTTTTCCTTTCCAAGTCTATTTCGATTACCACCTCCTTCATGAAGCCTTCCCTGATTTCTACCCCCAACTCCCATGCCTATTCTCTTACTCCTAGGGTTTTGTTAGAGCCTTCTGTCTGCCTCTCTCCTCTGACCCTAGCTCTCTCTAAATTATATTATACTTCTTTGTATACGTACTGTGATCCCTTCACCCTCTGCCTCCAATAGAAAGGAAAATCCTCGGGGGGAGGGACTGTTATTTTATTGCTGTATCTGTGATAGTTAACATAATGGCTTGTACATTGTGGGTACCTTCTCAATGTGGAACTGAATGGCAATTTGTGAGAATGTTAAATGAAAAATAGGAAAGTGGCTTCTCAGGACATCATTCATTGTCAGGATGTGTTAAATCCAATACCTGCTCTCTCTTTTTTGAACTTATATTTTTTTTCCTGTTTATAACAGGTTTTAGGTTTTTGTCTTTCCTTCCATTATACTATAAACTCCTTGACAGTAGCATGTATAGTGTATTTATCTTTATACACTCAGCACCCAGCCAAGGGGCTTCTACATAATAAGTACTTAATGCATTTCTGTCGAATGGAATTGTTGACTGGGTGACATTCAGCAGTATGCAACCTTCACAGTTGCTTCAAATTTTCTTGGAATCCTGGGGGTTACATTTGCAAACAAAGCACTTCCATCTTCAAAAAGCAAACAAGTGAAAAGTTTACCACTAGTAAGGATTCCATCCCTCTAGTTCAAGAGTGGAAACCACTTTTACAAGTAATCCTAAAATAGTCAGGAGAAGATTGTTTCCCCTTTGTGGAAGTCAGTTCCCCAAGGCTCTGCAAGCAGCTTGATTTTAGTTATGCTGTGAATATTTTATCTTTTCATTGAAGTCAAGCTACTGGATTTCCTCTACTACTGTAAAATACACCATCTTGTAGTCAACAAGCACCCAGAATGCAGGGTCTGGCCTTCAACTCTGCATTTTTCATGAAGTTGTCATAACATATATATGTGATCAAAGGCAGAAAATATCAACCACAAAATTCACCTGCTCATGACTGATGGAATTCTCTAGGCTCATCTTGATGTGAAAGTGGCAATTCTTATGAAAAGCTCATAGACTTTGCAAATGGACAGTAATGGTGTGAAAATTGCCAAGATTTTCTGGGTCATTTTTTAAAAGAAGCAATAGAGTTCTTAATGTCTTCTAAGCCTGGGGGACCTGGCTGCTTACAACGGAATGTATGAACCTTAATAATTATTCAACATGATCATTTAAAGAAGTTTAGGACAATTCTACCACCTCCTTCATTTTTATTTGGCCATCTCTTTTGCTGCTGCTTCATTACATATAATATGCAATATTCCTGGTCACCGTGTGGTGATTGGTGTCTTGCCTGGAGTTTTTTTTTTTTCTGAATTCTATTCTTTTACCATGTCAATAAGTACACTTGCCATTCACATATTTTATCGGGACTAATGGTCAGTGCTGTAGTTGAAGATCTCTTTCTACTTTTTATAGACTTGGCTTTTAAAAAATCTATTTCTCAAATGAAAGCTTCATACAAGTCAACTTTGATTTCCTGGAATAGTCTTTTCTAGTCTTCCCTTTGAATAGTGTGGAGTGGAAGGAAAAAAACAAGCAAACATTTATTAAATGCCTACTGTATGCCAGGCTCTGTGCTAAGTACTTCACAAATATCTAATCTGATCCCTAGAAAAGCCCTAGGAGGTAGGTGCTATTACTACCCCTGTTTTAACAGTTGAGAAAACTGAAGGAAACAGAAGTTGAAGTGCTTTGGCCACTGCACACAGCTGGTAAGTGTCTCAGGCTGAATTTGAACTCAATTCTTCTTGACTCTAGATCCCAAACTCTGTTCACTGCACCACCTAGCTGCAAAGCTAGAGACACAAAACTCAGTGATGATTGATTTGGAAGAAGTTGGGAGAGACTAGTACAGACACTTAGTGAATACTTGTTGATCAGTTGATAGAGGGACTGAACAGTTGTAGAACATGGTGGATTTGTGTGCTCATTCTCACAAGCAATGAGAAATCTAAATGTGTCCAATTTGTCTCCTGCCAGCCTTTACTGATAACACAACAGCAGGTGGACAACAGTCAAAAGCATCATATTATAGACATAGACAAAAACTTAGAGATCATCTAGAGCTATCCTGCTCATTTTAAACTGATGGCCTAGAGATTTCCCTCGCAGGGTTCTAGAGGTGCCCCGAAGGATGGAAGAATGTCTTTCTAATTCTATTGGCTCTAGACCCCATTCCAGTGTTGTTCTCCATATCAATTGCCAGTTACTCTTAGTAACATATCTTTGGTCAACTGAGTGATTAGCACTCCAATGCCATTTCATCATTAATGTCAATTTGCCTACTTCACAGGATGTTGTGAGGATAAAATGGGATAATATTTGTGAAGTGCTTTGTGAAATATTATTATTCCTCATAATGAATCTGGGGCAATATAGTGGCTTGAATATGCCTCTTTTCTAGGAAGCTTTATCTATGCAGTAACAGGCAAAAATTCATAAGGTCTACCATTCAACAGTATGTAGGAGGCTGGTATTAAATTTTCCCTAATTCCTATTTCTCAGACCTGCCTCCCATCCCCAGCAAGGAGCCTAATGATTTTTCAGAGGATAGTGTAATGTATTCAGAGTCATGAAAAAAATGTAACTATAGAGAGGAACAAAATATAGGTACACATAATGCAGATTTTTTTTTAAGACAGAGAGGTTCAGAGTGGGTGGTTCTTAATAGATGTAGAATATGTGAGTAGATGAGAATATCTTCAGGTCCCTGCTAAAAGCCAAGGGTGGTCAGAGTGCCATAGCATATGTTAGGAGAGGAGGAGAAATTGTTAAAAGGAGAATCAAACATCAGGTAGAGAGGGAAGAGGGCTGCAAGGTTTCTTAGTAATCTTTTCCGAAGGTGATTTAACCCAATCTCCTGGGATAAGGAGTGTACACCTCATCACCAACTAGTCTTTTAATTTTAAAATCAATTTTATAGTTTAATATAAGTATAGTATAATGCAATGTGTTGGGTCACATCATATCATATATCACATCCCATCCCATCATATCATATCATATCATATCATATCATATCATATCATATCATATCATATCATATCATACCAAACATGAGCTTTTGGTTGATGTTTTGCCCTAGTCTCACCATTATCCTAATGGGGGCATTCCACATGTCACATAATTTCTGAATGGTGGAGCCTGAATAGCTCATGAAAATGGAGTACTTTCACCTGGACCCAGATTGTGTTTTATAGTTCCTGGCATGGATTCTCTCATGTAGTAGACACTCAGGGAAGTCTGGCTGGTTGAATGAACGAATGAATGAGTATACATTTATGTTCTTTCACTTCAGACTTTGCCCAAACCGTGATGTGTACTCAGAGGAATGCTGGTAATGAAGTTAGCAGCTGATCCCTCAATGTGGCCTCTCTTTGGAGTTTTTATCTTGTCTGACCACACAGCACACTCTGGAGGCGTTCCATGGGGACGTCATCTGGGGCGGGGTGGCAGGGACTGAGCTCAGCCCCTGGCATCCATTCAGCTATGCTCCACGGGAGTAAGGAAAACAACATCTGGCAGGAATTATATGTCAATAGAATCCACTAAGCTCCCCTCCTCTACCCCCCCCCCTTTTTTTCCATGTGGTCCAATCCAGTCTCGTCTTCAGGTGCAGCTGGACAAAGACATGGAGCCTTTCTCCAGACTTGGCTTTGGGAGTCTGTTTTTGTTGCTTGGTTCCACACCCTGGTTGGCTGAGTCCCAGAGGTCCCTGGGTTTCAGAGCAGGGGCTACATCCTTATTGTCCCTCTAAGTCAGGGAGACCAGTAGCAAAGCCTCTCATTTTTCCTGATGGACAGCATGCAACTTTTCAAGCAAATATTTTCCATCTGGCTCAGATCAGCCTGGTCAAACACGACCTTATTTCCCAGGAACAGCCCCCTTTTTTGTCTCTGTCCTCAGAAATTCCTTCCCTTCCCAATATCCCCACTGTGAAGGAATATCAGGAAGCCCATCCCTAACAAAGAAGAAAGGAGAAGCTGAATCTCAGAAGTTTGGAACAAATGTCTGAAGGACACATGCATGTATATTAATGCAAATGTCAAGGAAATGTTCGTGTTCCCAGGTTAAAAAAAAACAAATCCAAACATCTTACCCTTAACCTAGATCTTCTTTGTGTATTTTTGTATAGTGGTGACTCTGGTCCAGCTTTCCCAGAGTGAGGCTGACTACACAGCTACCCCTTAGGGTTTTAGGAGCCCCTTGTGCGCTTGAGATCTTTCTTCTCTAATGCTATGGATTCAAGCTCTCATTTAAAAAGCCGGGGGTGGGGGGGGAAGGATACTCTCTCCTTGTAGAGAGAGGGCTCAAATAGTTCAGTTTCTACATAGCATTTTCCTCACCAAGTTTCTTTCCAAATATGGCATGCCCACTGGATGAATCTATGCCTTAGCTATGGTGAATTTGAGTTCTAGATGCCATTCCTTGGGGCCTTTATGAATGGCTGCTAAACTGGGCATGGACTCTGCTCCCAGATCTTCTGGTGTCATGTTTTCCTGATGATTTGAAACTCACAAGGTTATGGCCATTTCTAATCTCCTTCAACTCAAGCAAGAGAGAATATATTTCAAAGAGAAAAGAGCCCCATATTGCCCTGCCACATATCCACCTCAAATGAGGAGGGTCTAAGATCTACTCCTTTATAGCACTGTCTTTCTTTTCTTACCAGAACGCATCTGGGCAGGAAGGAGTCAGACCAAAGGACTTTCTCTGACTGACTAGAGCAGCGGTTTTTAACCTGTGGGTCGCTACCCCTTTGGGGGTCGAACGACCCTTTCACAGGGGTCGCCTAAAACCATCGTAAAACACATATTTCTGATGGTCTTAGGAACTGAGAAACCGCTCCTCTATCCGCTTCCAGGCAGGTCCTCCCACATGCAGATACAGGCACATACCAGTATTAAAGGGTGGTGGCATTAGGAAGGTTGAGAACCACTGCACTAGAGCCTTTGGATTGTATCCCAGTTCCAGTGACAAAGATGATAAGCAACTAGGTTGAAGGGCTTGGCCTGGAGTCAATCAATCAATCAATCAATCAACATTTATTAAGCTCCTACTATGTGCCAGGCACTGTGCTTAGTGCAAGGGATACAAAAAGAGGCAAAAAACAGTGCCAGTCTTCAAGTAGTGTACAATCTTATGGGTGAAGAAAACATGCAAACACAGAAAAAGCAAACTATGTACAAGATAAATAGGAGAGAATTAACAGAAGTGAGGGATTGGATGTATGAGGGGTTGGGAAAGGCTTCTTGGAGGAGGTGGGAGTTTAGCTGGGACTTAAAGGAAGCCAAAGAGATCAGTATTTGGAGCAGAGGAGGCCGAGTGTGCCAGGAATAAGGGACGGCCGGAGAAAATGCCCAGAGCCAAGACACGGAGTGTATTATTTAATGACTAGCCACGGGGCCAATTGGCACTAGAATGAAGAGTCCTTGTTGGGCAGTAAGGTGTAAGACTGGAAAGATAGGAGGAAGTTCAGTTACAAAAGGCTTTGAATGCCAAACAGAATATTTTGCATTTGAATCTAGAGGCAATAGAGTCAGGAAAACCTGAGCTCAAATCTGGCCTCAGAAACTTCCCAACTGTGTGACCCTGGGCAAGTCACTTAGCCTCTGTTTCCTCATCTGCAAAATGGGAATAATAATAGCACTTGTCTCTGAGGGTTCTTGTGAGGATCAAATGAGATAATATTTGTAAAGTGCTTAGCTCAGTGCCAGGTACACACACACACACACACACACACACACACAATATGCTATTATTATTCATAATAAAGGTTCCTCTTTATCATGAGGCTGTTGTCTGTGATGAGTCACATGCAGAATATCCATGCATGCTCCAGAGCTTTCTAGAGCACTTCCATTTCATATAATGATACCTTTCCAGAAGCAGGCTTCCCAGACTTTTCCCCAGGAGGGATTGGTATCAGCTGAGCACACTGTGCCTGCTCACTGGCCCTATTATACATGTACTTGTTTAAAACTCATCAAAGAACTTCACTTATACAAAACTTGTTTTATCGTTCTCATCTATGTATTCACTATTTTCAAATAATACTGAGCATGTCTGATCTCTCATTGCCTACCTAGGGTTTCTGGTCCCATTAGGGCTCCATTTTACTTTCCTATATTTAAAGAGTTTATCACCACTTATCTGTGGTTCGTATAGTACAGCTGCCCTTTGTCTGCTCAGGAGAGATAGATCGACTGGTTGGATGATTGTCCAGCTGCATTTCCTTCGATTGGTGAGATTTCTCCTCCTGGTTAGATTATTTATTTTCTGGGTCATAAAGCTGTCTTCTGCATAATATAGGAACCATTTTGATGCACTGTATTTTAACCCAACATCTATCCCAGTAGTTGAAGTCATTCATGAGAGTCCTGTGTGATTTAGAGTTGGAGGAAAAATTTTTCAATCTTTCTCCTTTCCAGTGCCTGCAAGGTTTAACAGCTCTCCTACCACCTCTTCTTCATTTCCCTGGAGATCTCTGTAAACCTGATGGATTGTGTCATTACAGTCATTGTTGAAAGTTTTATCTCCTTTGGTGTATAGTTTCGCTGATTCCCTCGGCCCTCCCATTTTTTTTTTTTTGGCCTCCAAATTGTACTTTTTCTACTTTGCTGGCATTCTAGAAATAGCTGTACTTGGTTTTGGTCAAGCACCCTTTGTCATAACCTTCTTTCTTTAAATCAGTTGGGCTTTGGTTTAGGATCATGGAATCAGAGGATAGATTGAGAGTCAAAAGGAATCTTAGAGATCATTTGGGCCAGTTCCTTCATTTTAGAGATGAGGAAACTGAAGGCCAGAAAAATCAGATAATTTACTCCTTAGCACAGATAAGTGTCAGAACTAGAATTTGAACTAAAGTCTTCTGTCTCTAAATTCAGTGCTTATTCACCAACACCAACAAATCACCACTTCCTTTATAAGAATCCTACTCCACCCCCAATTTATTTTCCACCTATTCCCCCCCAAAAGCTACATGATATAATTTCTAAAGAATACAGACTGAAACATACTATTTCTCTCTTTCTGTCTCTCTCTCTTTCCCTTCCTTCCTTCCTTCCTTCCTTCCTTCCTTCCTTCCTTCCTTCCTTGCTTGCTTCCTTCCGTCCTTCCTCCCTCCCTCTTTTCTCTTTCTTTCTTTCTTTCTTTCTTTCTTTCTTTCTTCCTTCCTTCCTTCCTTCCTTCTTCCCTTCCTTCTTTTGTGAGTTTTCTTCTACAAAATCACTAATACAGAAATAGTTTACATGATTGTACATGTATAACCTAGAATAGACTGCTTACCATCTCAGGGAATGGGAAGGGGAAGGAGAGAGGGATAAAAATGTAAAAAAAAAACAACCAATGAATAGGGAAAAATAAAATATTATTTTTAAAAAATCAGCAAACAAACACAGCTGAGATTAGATAAGGACAATAAAAAAGCTGAATGTTTTGAATGTGGTGGTGCAGTTGGTAATCTCTGCTATTGGGAAGGCTGAGGCTAGTGATCATTTGAGTTCTGAACTTCTGAACTTCAACAGGACTAAAGCTAGCCAAGTATCTGTGCTAAGCCTGGAACCAGTATGGTGAGCTCCCAAGAACCCAGGGGGACACCAGGCCACCTAGGGAGTGGTGAACTCCCAAGTCCAGGAAATTGGGAGGAGTAGTAAGTTTTAGGGTAATGATACAGTCATAACTAGGGAATAATAATTGTGCCAGGCTCTGGCATCTGCAAAATACATTTCCTCTTCATAGTAGACCTCTGGTTTTCCCTCCTGATGCCTCATAGTCCTCTATCAGTCTGAGCCACATAGCATAACCACTCATGCTCCCTTGCCTGATCCTAGGCCTCTACACCTAGGTTTTACTCTCTCCTAGTGCCTGCCTTCCCACCACATCTTCATTTTCTCCCCATTTCTTCCTAAAGGTTGACGGTGTGCAGAGAGCTTACACTCTCCTAGGGATAGTCTTCCCTGTCTCTTGTTACACCTATATAGAACCCCTCAGCCAAGGATGTTGCCATAGAGACTTTCCTCGGAGTTAACTAAGTTTTCAAATTTTTTTTTTGTAAATCTTGGTAGGAACTTCCTTTAGGGAAACCCAAGAAACCACATTAGATTGTCACCTCCTACAGGGCAGGGACTGTTTTTTGCCCCTTTTTGTCCCCAGCACTTAGCACTGTGCCTGGCACAGAGCAGGAGCTTAATAAATGTTTACTTACTAATTATTAACTAATGGAGATAAGCCATCTGAAGAGACAGAAGAGGAGAACCAGGAGTGACACAAGTCCCCCATGCTTTTCCTACCAAGCCAGTGGCGACCTGGGGGACAGAATGTCTACCTCTGGGATTGAAATCAGGGAAAGCAAGTGCAACTAAAGAAAACTTTGTGGGATACACAGCATGCAGGAAGGCAAGGAGAAACCTGATTGGATTGACCAACAAGACCAGAATTGATGAGACGACCAGAATTCAGACCTGTCTTTCCTTAATTGCAAAAAGAGGCACCTAGGGAAACCTCCAGCTTCCCTTTACCAATCTGACCTCATTTACTGTTTCTCCTCCAAATGATGGGAGTAGGGATAGGTGCAGGGGTGAGAGACTCAGTAGTCCTAGTTAGACTATTAGTAGACTTAAAGTAGAAGCCTGTTCTCTTAATTTTTTTTTGCATTCTTATGCTATTTGAAATCTCTGTTAATATGTATGAACATTTACTGTGATTTCTGCTCAAGCATGTGTGCAGTTTGGGGTTGAGAGTGAGGAAGTTCACCCAAGATAAAAAGAGATTTTTCTCAGTTCAGTCTGAGATAGTGGGTGAGCCAATTAGAGAAGGAATTTCAACAATGTTTGTAATCTCTGATTTATCTGTACCTGCTAGACAGCCTAGAATCTGTAGTGGGGATTAATAAGAAAACAAATGAACAGAAGTAAGAAGTGGATGTTGGCATGTTTTTTCAAGCAACAATAATCTTGCACCTAGCACACAGCCAACACCTCACTTGGCTACCTGTATTTTGATATATCCACATAAAACAGCTTACATACTTACTAGCTGTGTTACTTTGGGCAAGTCACTTACCTGCTGTCTGCCTCAGTTTCCTCCTATGTAAACTGGAGATAATAACAGCACCAATCTTCCAGGATTGTTGTAAGGAAAAAGTGAAACGATGCTTGTAAAACACTGCAAACCTTAAAGTGCTAGCATTTGCTAGTCATAATAATTACTGTTGTTATATGTAATACTTATTATTAATAACAATAGATTAAATCTCATCAAGACAAATAATTTTATAAAAATTACAATGTGATAAAGAGCCTTAATCAAGCAATATTTATAACAATAAAATGTTCTTACAAGAAAAATCTTTGTACAATTCTTTGATATTGTTATACAATTGAATGCCAATTCTTTTTTTTAATGGAATTTATTAAATTTTATTACGCCTTCCTATTTTTCTCCCACTATTAGACATATAATGTGAAATTAAATATATGTTTTATGTTCTCTATAAATTGTCTAAAGTCTTTTTTTTGAAGAAAAACAAAGAATTTTGATGATGTTGAACTCTGGAAATTAATATAATGTCAGATTAGCAAAATGCACAACTATTAGTAGAAATGCTTTCACTTTGGCAAGGTGGTAGTGTGGTGTCAGTAAAGAGGCCAGTCTCTGACTGTGTGTATGTGGTCAACCTTAGGGAGGGACAGCTGATGCCCCAAAGAGAGTCCAAGTAATATCTATGAAGGGATTTGGGGAGTCTATGGCCCAGGGGCACCATAGCAATAAGACTCTGGTGGGGGTAACCTGGGGTCAACCAAGCAAGGGAGCACAGTTGTTTACAGGCTGCACAAAGATCGTGGGATATCCCCTTTGAGGGAAAGATAAACTCTAATAAATATATTGATATCCTGATGAAACAGAATTGTTCTGGAGCTACAGAAATTCCCAAAAGGAATTTTGAACATGAACTTGCACCATCCCACATCTTGAAAGATGAAGAAATTTATATACAAGGTAGAGATGAATGACCTGGGATTTAACCCCCATTGATTTAAATCACCTGATTTAAACTTCATCGAAAATGTGTGAGCTAAAACCAATGATATACTTAGAAAAAATGAATTGTTTATCAAATGTAAGCTTAATATCTAATGTAACAAAAGTGAACTCTATTCCAAAACATGTAAAACAAGTAATTAAAATGAAAGTAGGATATATTGCGTATTAAAATATTTTATGGAACTTTACAAAATATAAAATAATTTTGATCATGTGAAACCGAAAAGTTTTGCACAATCAAAATGAACTCATCTTGGATAAGAAGGGAAGCAGTAGGCTGAGGGAAAAAAACACTTTGTATCAAATATCTCTTATAAGGATTTGATAAGCAATACGTTCAGTCAACTAATTGAAATATATTATGCCAAAGCTATTTCTCAATAAATAAGTGGTCAATAGTTGTGGACAAACAGTTCTCAAGAGATAAGCAAACTAGTAACAACCAAATGGAAAGATGCTTCATATAATGAATAATAAAAGAAATACAAAGTGAAATGATCTTGAGGTTTTATCTCAGAACCAGCAAATTGGCAGTGACCAAAGGCGGAAATAATCAATGCTAATGAAGCTGTAGAAAGATAACACACTAATGCATTGAAAGACTTGAATTCAAACTCTGCCTTAGATATTTACTAACTGTGTGAACTTACTAACTGTACATTAACTTCTGTGAGTCTGTTTCCTCACTTGTAAAATAATGATAAATAATATCACTTTACCTTGGCAAGTACTGCAGCTGTAAATTGGTCCAACTTTATAGAAAGTAATTGGAATTTTGCAAATAAAATGAATAAAAGGTCCATACTCACTGAAAGATAATCTATTCATAGATATCATATACTCTAAGGCAGCGGTTCTCAACCTGTGGGTCGTGACCCCTTTGGGGGTTGAACAACCCTCTCACAGGGGTCGCCTAAGACCATCGGAAAACACATATTTCCCATGGTCTTAGGAACCAAGACACTGCTCCTCTATCAGTCTCCAGGCAGGTCCACCTACATGCAGATATATCTACATACACCTATTAAAGGGTTGCAGCATTAGGAAGGTTGAGAACCACTGCTCTAAGGAGATCATTGATAAAGAGAAAGACTCCATAGACACCAAAATATTTATAAATGTACTTAAGATGGTAGCAAAGAACTAGAAACAAAGCAGATGTTTGTTAATTGAGGAATGGCTAAAGAAATTATGGAAAAAGGAGTAGATTCATAGAAACCTGGGAAGATTTGAATGGACTGATGCAGAATCGAGTATACAGAACCAGGAGGAAAATGTATGTAATGACTAAAATATTGTAAAAAAAAAAAAAAATCAACTCTAAAGACCTAAGAAAATCATCAGTGGCCAATCATGAATCCAGAGGCTCAAGCTTTCCACTACTTGACAGAGAACCTCCTTGGTACTCTGGATAGAGATATAGAATAAGACATAGACATGACCAATATGTAGCTTTGTTTTACTTGACTGCTTATCTGTCAAAAAGATAGCTCTGGTTTTTTTCAGAAGTAGGAAAATTTAGAGGACAGAAGGGTGGTGGTCGTGTTGGCAATGCCCCGAAAAAGATAAAAAGAGCATCAATGAAACATTTTTAAAATTTGTAGAAAAAAACAGAAATTCAGAGAAAGACCCAGACAAGCAGGACAGCTAGGAAACTACCATTTTGAATTTGTTATATGCTTTGGAAAAAACAAGTTTCATGTAATAGATATTCACTATTTCATTTTTTTAAAAAAGAAAACGCAACATTTTAACAAGACAACAATGAAGGTCCTAAGGAACAGAGAACAAAACATATTTTCTCTCTCATGGCAGAGAGGTAAAGGACTCCTTTAATAGGATATCATGTACATAGTGAGATATAGTCTTTGGATATGTTTGCTTAATTTTCTTTTTGCAATGGATGGTTTCACCTAGAGAGAGAATTGGCAGGGACTATTTTGTAAAGACAAAAAGCATCAATAAAACTTACTTTAAAGAGTTTTTTTTTTAAAGCTTAATATACCCTTAATTTCCTTGGTTATCCCATTATAGAACATCTAAGGATCAATCTGACTCCCTTTTGAACATACTAGAATGATATTTTTATTTGTATCACTTATTGAATTAAGGAGTTTTACAAATTTGCTTTTTGATGTTTTCAATAATTTTTCCATTCACTAGTCCTACTACAATTTATCTTAGGCTTCTTAGAGCACCTTGTAATCCTAGCTCTGGGGAAAAAAAAAGTTGATGTTACCCTAGAATGTTAGAGTTGGGCATTAAGACTACATTATGCCCAAACATAAGTTTGTATATTGATCATGTACCAGTCATATATGGGTCATGATATTCTTGTTATGGCTTTCAAAGGTCATAGTATCATAGACAGATAGTATCTGTCTAATCTTTGAGATTACCTAATCCAGAGGAGAAAACTTCATGCTATTAACAAACTATCATCTTTTCTCTTATACAATATCTTTCCTGATCAAAGCAGGCTAATTTATTTTCACCTTTTATATAGAAACCTCTCTATCCTTTTGATTATGATAATTTATGTACCATTGTGGGGACCCAATTGGGGAAAATTCATAAAATACAATAATAAGTGAAAAAAGCTAAAAACATAAACTCTATGAAAGGTAGAAGCCCAAATATGGTGACCTGTTAACGAATCATAATTTAGATACTGAATTATAGTTTAGTACTGTCAAAACTTAGATACTATGACCTTTCAAAGCCACAACAAGAATATCATGACCCATATGTGACTGGTACATGATTAATACACAAACTTATGTTTGGGCATAACGTAGTCTTAATGCCCAAGCTCATTACTAAGTGGAAAACCAAAAATATCCACCAATCAGTAGTGATATATTCCCTAGCTCCTCCCCCCTTTGTCTGTTTTTATAATTACCATGGGGATTTTTGGCATTCTTTGGTGAGGATCCTCTGAATTGTATGGCTGTCCCCTCAGACCAAAGATTGTCCCTGTTTTTAGGTATTCATAATGATTGATTGAAGTATTGTTTATAATCAGCCTGGAGGTATTTGATCTCTTCCTTTGGTATCAAAAGAATACCCCACAGTTATGGGGGAGGTACAGGGCTCCCCAGCCCAGAGAATTCTGGACTTTATGACTGTTCTCTGTAACATCTTTAATTCTAATACATCAATTTAATGATAAGCGAAATAGAATAAGATGAAATTTAATAGAGATAAATGTAGACTACTACACTTAGGTTCAAAAAGTCAATTGTACAGTTCATATGAAAAAGACTTTATCTTTTTCTTTCCCTTTGTAACAGGAGGGTTCATAAGGGGGACATGAAGCATTGAATATAAGAGAAGAAAGGATGAAAGCGGGGAGGGGAGTAATTGGAAAGGGATAAGTCCAACTGTCATTTAAATTCTATTCAACTACCTGGGATTAAAGCATCTTACCAACAATAGCTAGAGACTGCCTTCTTTTCTCCCTTTCATTTCACTTTGCTTTCATTAATAGATTTATTTATGTTTGACAGAAGTTGAAATCAAGAACGAAAACCATCAAAGGCGGTGCTTCAGGATCAGGTAGTAAGAATAAATAAAGATAACAATAACACGGACCTTTCCTCTTTATCCAGCTCAGCTAAGCAGAGAGGATGACGAAATTTGCCCCCCAGATCCGTGCAGATTCTCCTGGGTTGACAGTGTAAACTAGTTATATAAAACGTATCCTTTAGATCAAGAAAACATTTGCTGGTCTCAATAAACACATCTATCTGCAGGCCTGCAACTATCTGATCCGAGCCCTTTATAAGTTCCTCCCAGATGTGCTAAGTAAGCAATGATTGAGAGGACTCAGAACACCCCAGAGCTGTAACTCACTGTTTTGGTGCCTAGGGCAAGCAAAGCTGTAGTACCATAAAATAAACTGGCGGGGAAAATCATACAAGAGGTAATTAAGCCAAATTCAGCTGAATGTATATGTGTTAGATTTTTAGCACCCCCTAAATTTCAATGCCCTGGTACAAAGACCTGGCATCCTTAAATCTATTTTCCCTTCTGCTAATCAGTTCATAATTTTCAACAGAGGAACCAAGAATTCTGAAGACTCTGTGGGATCCACCATATGCATAAAAATCTTCATTGCAGCCTCAGATCACAGCATTTCCCTGTAACCAGACTTTTGGAAAATTTCTCCTTTCTAAGCTATCATCTCCAAGGCTGATTTTGAATTAGCTGTCAGTGACTTGCCATGCTACTGTGATTACTTTTAAAAAAAGGTTCCTTTCCAACTTTTCCAGTCAGTCAATATCACAAAAAAAAGCATAGATATAGGGCAGATATCAGCAAAAGGCTTCACAGAGGTTGCTCTCAGTACCCAGAGGAAATACACAAATCTTGCCCAAGTTAAAATACACAAAGGGGTTTTCCAACACTTCACCTCCCACCCCTTGGGTAGAATTTAGGGAATTTCACCTTTGAGTGGATGCTGTATCCAAAAGGACAGAAGGGATATAACTTCAGGCAAGACTTCTTTTTCAAACAAAAGAATGATCCAAAAATGTTTGTTGTGTTTCACCCAGGGATACTGAGTAACTAAAAACTGCATTATTTAATATATTTTATTAATATTTGCAAAGGATTGCTGGAAATGAAGCTTCCTGTTTATCTATTTTCAGTGAAATATAGTCATTGTGGGAATAAGTTTAAAGCTACTATAGAACCAAGGGTTTTCTTTTTAAACTTTTCTTAGAAGATTATTCATAATGTGAGATGTTTCCCCAAATCATGTTTTTTTTTTCTTTCCTTTCCTTCCCTCATTCTTCATCATTCATTTTGGTTGGCGTTTCTTTTAGACTTTAATAAGGAGTAAAGCTCTAGTCTTCTTCCCACGTGGAATAGGATACTGACATGCAGACAAGATACTATCTGGTAAAGAAAATTTCACTGTTTTAAAGCAAATACAATCCTAGATGGTCGGTGTTGCCTTTTTCATTGTATAATCAAGTATTTTATCTAAAAGTTTTAAAAAATGAGAGGAGAGTAACCCCGGAGGTTTTAGTGGGCTACCATGTAATTATGAGTGAACAAAATGCAAAATGACCTCAGTCTGTATTGAGAGGTATTATAGGCCAGGACTACAGCAGATTCAAGATTTTAAAAATGCAATAAGCCCTCTTGGGAGACTAAAATTGAAATTAAAAGCCACTTTATTAAGTAAGAAATTAAAATAATCAATTAAAAGGGGTATAAAGATAAAATAAAACAATATTCAGTTCCTCCTGAAGGATCAACACTGCTAGGAAAGCATAACTTCTAATACTAACTCCCTTGGGGCTATGCCTTATATCGCAGGGAGTAAAGAAACAAAATGGCCTTCCTGCCTTCTAAAAGATCAGACTACATAAAATAATGCTCTTCTAGAAGGAGGGAGGAAGGCTATAGTGCCATTATAGTCCACCCTGGTCATATTATATATGGAGTGTTGTATTCAGGTTTGGGTACTCAAATGGCAAACTGGAGCACATCTCCAAAGGAGGTGAGTGGTGAGGCAGCATAGTGAGTTGGCTGGAAATCATGTCAGAGAATCTGTTGAAGGTTCTGTAGGTACTGGTACCAGACAAAAAGAAAACTGAGGGATGACATGGTAGTTGCCTGCAAGTATTTGAAAGGCTGCCATGTGTGCAAGGGCTTAAATATGTGTTCTACAGGGTCAGAAATTGGTTTAAAGTTGCCACGAGACGTATTTCAGCTAAATATAAGCCAAGACTTTCAGCAATTAGGGTTGTCCAAAAGTAGATTGAGTAGGTTCCAGAAGCAGTGGTATCCTCATCGCCGACGATGATAATCTCTCACTAGGATATTGTGAAGGACATTTCCATTATCCTGAGGCATCAACTGATTCTGAGATTCTACAGACTTATCCTATTCCCCATATACACATGGCATCCTATGAAGACAGAATAATGATGTTGTTTTTTTTCCAATCATGGCTACATTTGGATTCATTCTGGGCACATTGGACTGATATCATCAGATAAGAGTTCACAATAGTTCCCAAGTCTCTCTCTTGGATAGCGCACACCTAACGTATAGTTTGAGTGATTTTTATTCTAAACGCCTGTACTTCCTCACAGTAAAGATCATCTGCCACATTTCTGCTTATTCTCAGAGCCTCCTGAGATCTTCCCAAAGTTTTTTTTTTCCTCTTTTTTTCCTCATTTCTCTCCTGGACTTTATCAAACTTTCTATGAAGAAGAGATGAAGAATCTCAAAAATTATCCCACAGACCACAAATATTACTATGTGTAAAACAACTTTCCATTACTCTTTTTCCCCCTTGAAGTTAATCAATTTCTAAGGCCTATTAATTCTATTTTCACATCATCTTTAACATGCATTTTTTTCACTCCATTGACATAGCCACCATCCTAATTCAGGCTTCACTGCTCATACTACTGCAATACCCCTAAGTGGTCTCCCTGTCTAAAAACCATGCCTCTTTTCCAATTTGTTCTTCACACACAATCACCAAATGGACTTTCTGAAAGCAAAGAGTGTGATCATGTCACTCTCTTTTTAAAATTCTAACTTTAATTTACATTAGATTTTTTTTCAAGTTAACAAGCATTAATTTTCTCCTCTCATCGCTCCTGTTCTCAAAAGGCTTCAATTGCTCCCCTTTGCCTCAATCAATAAAAAAAATTAATAAATAAAACCTCAATAACTTAATAAGAGCTTACTTATGTCAGACAGAAAGTCAAAGTGGATAGAGAGCTATCCTTGAAACTAGGAAGGCCTAGACACATGCTAGCTGTATAACATATAATTTGCTTTCTAATTGCTCCAAGATACTCTCTAAGCCTCTGAAGCACAGAGAATTTGCTAATCTGCATTGTATAGATTTGCCTATATCAATAAAATCCTAGGCACAGAACTTATTCACGCCTCTGTGTGACAGGTTTTGTGCCCACTAATAGGAATACAAAGGCAAAAATGAAAGCACAGATCCTACCTTCAGGAACTTCCTTCTTACTAAAGAAGACAAGATGTAAATAAATATGTATGTTAGTCAAATATATACAGTCAGAAGAAAATTGTGTTTGAAGAAAAAGACAAATATAAACTCCATTAGGACTTGAAAACCCTTCACAATTTGTCTCCAATCAATCTTTCCAAGCTAATTTTACATTATTCCCCCTTGTCCACTCTCTGTAGCAGCCAAATTGGCCTCCTTGTTCTTTATATGTGATATTCACTGTCTTACCTCCATGTCTTTGAACAGATTGTCCTCCACGTGTACACTTCTCTCCCTCTTGACCTTCTCCTCATAGAATGTTTAGAACGTTCAAAATTCAGTTCAAATGACACCTACTACAAGAGACATTTCCTAGTTTCCAAGGATCTTCCTGCCCCCACCCACCCTCAAATTACTCTGTTATGCATGTATATATATATATATATATATACACACATGCATACATATATATATATATATATACACATATACATACATATATACACATATATATCAATATCAGTGTGCATGTTGTTTCTTTTTGCTTAGCATTACTTTTACAAGCATTTATTCTCTCTCATTCCCACTTCTCCCATTGAACAATAAAAAAGAAAACCTTCATAACAACTATCAATCAATCGCTAAAGTTTAGCAAGTACCTACTATGTGCCAGGCATTTGTGCTAAGTAGGAATAATCCAAAGATAAAAGTTCCTAACAATTGAAGATATCCAAGAGTATAATGGAAAGCCTTGGGAAGTAGTTAGTTCCCTTCATTAGAATTGTTTGAAAGTAGAGTTTGGCAGGAAAATGGTAAATGTTGGAAAAGATGTGGGAAAATTGGAACACTATTGCATTGTTGGTGGAGTTGTGAACTGATCCAACCATTCTGGAGAGCAATTTGGAACTATACTCAAAGGGCTATAAAACTGCATATTCTTTGACCCAGCAATACTACTTCTAGGTCTGTATCCTAAAGAGATAATAAAGATGGGAAAAGGACCCATATGTGCAAAAATATTTATAGCAGCTCTTTTTCTGGTGGCAAAGAAATGGAAATTGAGGGGATGTCCATCAATTGGGGAATGATTGGACAACTTTGGTATATGCATGTAATGGAATACTATTGTTCCATAAGAAATGATGAGCAGGCAGATTTCAGGAAAACCTGGAAATACTTAAGTGAATTAACGCTGGGTGAAGTGAGCAAAACCAGGAGAACATTGTATACAGTAACAGCAACATTGTGAGATAACCAATTTTGACAGACTAAGCTCTTCTCAGCAATGCAATGATCTAAGACAATTCCAAAACATTCATGATGGAAAATGCTATCCACAACCAGAGAAAGAACTATGGAGTCTGAATGCAAATTGAAACATACTATTTTCTCTCTCTCTTTTTCTTTCTCATGGTGTTTCCTTTTTGGTTCTGATTCTTCTTTACAATATGACTAAGGTGGAAATATGTTTCATATATTGTACATGTATAGCCTATATCAGATTGCATGCCTTCCAAGGGAGATGGGAGGGAAGGAGAGGAAGAAAATTTAGAACTCAAAATCTTATAAAAATGAATGGTGAAAACTAAGAACAAACAAATTTTAAAAAAAAGAAAGTAGAGTTTGGATAATCATTTGTTTAGTGATCACTTGTTCTTGTTCAGGTATGGGTTGGATTAGATGACCTCTAAGGTTTTGCTCTTTGATTAGGAGATTTTAGTCATCTTGATGAATATGGCCACTGGACCCAAATGGTTCTGGAGGAGAAAGTGAGACTTGTGACCTTTTACAGCCTTCCCTCACTCAAATCAAAGTCAATTGCAAGTCATGTCATCATCTCTCTGATGTCATGGTCCTCTTCATGAAAGAAGGACCAGTACATAACAACAATATAACAACAACAACAATCTATAACTGTGATAATGGCTTCTTTTTTCCTTCTAGGAATTTAGCCTGGGCAACTGACGCTAGTTCATTGGAGCTGCCTTGTGTCTAACTAAATAGACCCAATGGTTAGTCTAGCAACAGGAAACAGTGACTAAAAGAAGGATGTAACACACATGGTCCGATTTGGAGTTATAGTGTGCTTTCCTGACAGGACCAAATTGTCAACCAATTAACAAATATACACTCCAACTACTGACCTCCCTGGCTTCTTCTAAATCCCAACTAAAATCCCTACTTCTACAGGCAACTTTCCCTAACCTCTCTTAATTCCAGTGCTTTCCCATCTTTAATTATTTCCTATTTATCCAAGCAAAATCCTTGCTTTGTATATATTTGTATGTATGTTGTTTACTTCATTAGATTTTAAGCTCTTTGAGGGCAGGGATCGTCTTTTGCCTCTTTTTGTATTTCCAGTACTTAGAGCAATGCTGGGCACATAGTAGGTGCTTAATAAGGGTTGATTAATTGGTTGATTGACTAAGCAGTTATTGTGTACTGGGCACTGGAGACACAAAGACAAAAATGAAATAGACCCTGCCCTCCGGGAACTTATTATTCCTCCTTCATTATCAGCTAATCTAACTCCCCTTTGAGCACCTTTACTTGTGGAATAGGGGGACTAACCAGAGAGAAACATTGCCCCTAAAGAGTTCATAATCCTAGACAATAAAGGCCAACAAGACATGTAATCTCCTTGAGGGGAGGGACTGGTTTTGCCTTTCATTATATCCTTAGTACTTAGTACAGGGACTAGCACATGGTAGGTATTTAATTAAAACTAGGTAACTAACTTTCTACTTTATCAATATATCTGGGTTCTAGTCTTCCAATAGCTAGTTATTTGTCCTTAGACAAATCTCTTCAATTCAATTCCATTCAAGACAAAGACAGAACATTCTGCACTCTCAAAAAGTTTAAGTGTGCTAAAATGGAAAGGCTGCTGAATGTGGCTTCAGAAGATGTGGGTTCAGAGTTCAGCTCTACGCCTTGTCACCTGTGTGACACTGGGGAAATCAATTCACCCTTATGGGCCTGAGTTTATTATCTGAAAGTAAATGGGTTTGACTAGGTGACTTTGAAGGACTCTTGTAATGACCCCACCCACCCACCTACCCTACATTGGGGGTCTTCACATGGTATGAGGGATTTGGACTAGATCATAGCCTCATAGATACAGGGCTAGAAGGGACTTCCTAAATAAGCTTGTCCTAACCCTTCATTTTCATAATTGAGAATCTGGGATCTAGAGAGGTTAAGTGATTTGCCCAAATTCGTACAGGTAGTAAGTAGCTGAGCCAGCACTGAAACCCAGGTAGACCACTTAACTCTAAATTCAGTATGTTTTATTTCTAAATAACAGGAATTACACTCCTTACAGTCTCTTCCAGCTCTAATATTCTCTGATTGGGATGATTTTTTTCCTATTTTATAGCAGAATATTACAATTCCTCAATCATTGCTACTTATTCAATACATTTCATTTCTTCCTTTCCCCTCTAGCCACATCCAAAACCTCCATTGCTTATTATAGAAATCCAGGTGACGGAAACCCATGGAATAGCTTTCTGGAGCAATCCTTAATCACATATCCATGGCTCTGCCCTCTTCCCTCAGGAATTCTGTGAACTCCAGATGACACAATTCATCTCAGGAGACTCTTTCAAAAGTCAGTTAAGTGAATGTACTTTCTGGTGCTTCAGTGATTAGACAGTGAAGATCAGCCAGTCTACAAAATGAAGAGGTGGTCCTCCTGTCAGTCTTGGAGCCAATTAGCTTTTGGAAGAAAGGCTCAAGGCAAAGCAAAGGTTTAGTTAATCAATTTCTGAGTGAGAAGAGTGGGAAGAGTCTTCCAAATTCCCTCAAACCAGTTGTTTGGAGGGTTATTCATTGCTCTCCTGGACCATCATCCATGCAAGAAATAAAATGTGCACAATCTCTCTTGTTCCACTTTTTCTTTTTTCCCTAGTAAAATTCCTCCAGCAATGCCCCCTCATTTCACTCCAGCTAGGGATCTTTATTTAATCACTGAGTTGTTAACTCAAGATCTTGACACAGGTATTCTTGATTTCTCAGTAGACGGCATTTTGGAATCATAAAATCAAACGGGTTCTTGTCATCTCTAAAACTTGCCAGCAGATCAGACAGATTGTCAGGAAGATATTTAATTAGATTGAGTAGCCTTTAGAATGGGCTTTCCCCCTGGGATTTTTGTGAAGTCACATTTAGGTGTTCATTATAGCAATAATTTTCTACATTTTTACTAGTCTGGCATGGAAAAGCCTCCACAAATTTTCTTATAAGCTACCACTAAAATTCTCTACAGTGAACAAATGAAAATTTTTTCTGAATACAATTATTAAAACAAATATTAATTATTCTAGTTACTGTTCATGGCCATGGTTCTTATCTCCAAGAAAGAATTGCTCTTGCTTTTAGTCAAGAGACCTCATTATTTTGGTTGTGTTGACAATCAAAGAGAATGTCTGATGTACAGTTGCAATTATATTGTGACACAGCATATATGATTCCACCTGGGTGTAAGGTCCTGTGGGGAGGAGAACAAGCAAAACAATTACCATATCAATGGTTCACCTTGTCCTAAAGGACTACAAAAACCATTTCTTCTTCCAGAAAGTTGGGGATGAAGAGTCCAGCAGTGAGCAGTAGTCTACTGCAGTATGGTTTAGCTAGTCAAACAACATGTAGAATATGGTTTCCAGTTCTGGGTGCCACATTTTAGGAGAGACATTGATAAACAAGAAATCTTCAGGAGGAACAAGACAAGAATAAACATGAAGAAGAGAAGACTTAGGACAACATGTTAGCCTATCTTCAGATTTTTGCAGGATTATTATGTAGAAGGGGAAGTAGACTTACTTATATATACACTTAATATATAATATATATATAGGACAATATATATAATATATATAACTTATTAAATTGAATTGAACTGAATCACCAGGCAAACTAAATCCCCCAAACTCTTTTGCTTCAGTTTGCAAAGGTGAGTCATAAGACTCTGTAAATGAATTCTAAGCCTGGGATACATAACCGATTGTATTACTTCCATACATCTTAGATGATACTTTGGGCTAGAGTTGTCTTTGGCTGAGAGAAGGATTCTCCCAGTCAATGGGCAATGGTGATACTGAGGAAAGTTAGCCCCCAGAACTATGAAAATCTAAAGCAAAAATAGTCACGTAGATTTTACTTTCTTCACCAAGGTGTTTGCCGAAGGGGAAGGTCACAGTAGCACATGACAGTTTATTTTAGCTAGTCTTTCCCAATCCTACCCTTGGGCAATGTTACTTTTCTAGTTCACACCTGTTGGAGAGTTTACTTATAAAATGGCATTCCTGATAGTATCCTCCACCTCTTCCCTCTGAATATCCTGGAATCATTCTTTCCATAGAAGGTAGTGCTTTTCTCTTTCAGTATTCTTTCCAAAGAAAAGACAGAAGGCAGTGCTATTCTCCTTCAGTGTTCTTTCAAAAGAAAGACAGTTTGAGGTAAGTTGCCAAATTCCTTTATCACATGTTATGTTATAAACAGCATTGACTTTGGAGTCAAAGTGACCTATGTTCAAATCCTGTTTCTGATATAGACAACACAATCCCATTGGCTTTTGGTTTTCTCATCTGTGAAATGAGGGAATTAGATTACTTGGCCTCTGGATTCTCTTCCAGCTCTAAATATATGAACCTACTAAAATCTGCCACCACTCTCCCTGCCTCCCCCCCCCCCCCCCCCATTGCTATGACTAAAATCAGTTCTGGTACTTTTTTTTTATTAGTTACTTAATTTTTAAAATTCAAAAATATTATAAATGTAACATCTAGACAAATACTAATAAATTATCATTAAACCA
>CM053587.1:226664296-226694692 GCA_028646515.1 Pseudochirops corinnae
AGTCATTGCCATGAACCAGGTGCTCAGCTCCTCTCAGTGAACTTTGAAGGATGCTCTCTGCAGAGGTGGAGAGAGGTCTTATTATATATCAGAGTACAGTAGCTCAGGCCAGGCTCCTCAGCAGCAGCAGACCAAGACTCTGGTGACTGGGGTTCTAATTCTGGCTCTAATGCTAATGGACTTTATAGCATCTTGAGTCAATTTCCCACATTCAGAATAATGGGGATGACAGTATCAAAATACCATGCATCAGACAACATGTCAGGCACTGATGATAAAATAATAACAATAAAAATATAATAGTATAAAATAAAACAAAACAGTTGCTGTCCACAGGTAGCATACATTCTATTGGGATCCCCAACAACAGACTTATGAAGCTGTAATTTCATTTACCTCCACTTGATCTCCATGTAGCTTCAGGGAGAAGGAGAGTCCCTTTGGGATGTAGTCTACAGAACATTGCATTCAGATTGACTTTTGTAGTTAGCATTTACATTAGCAAAATCACTTTATATGGAAATTTACATTATTGAATCCCTTGATGGTATTTGGTGTTGACATCCCCATTGTTCGGGGAGGAATCTGATCTAGAGTGCTATAGCACAATAGCAGAAGAGCTAGAATTAGAACTCATGCTTGTTGATTGAGGCCATGTAGTCTAATGGGAAGAGCATTGATGGCTCTTTAATCAGATGACCTGGTTCTAATTCCCACCTCTGCTGCTTACTGCCTGACTGACTTTGGACAAGCCACTTACCCTCTCTCTGGTCCTTGGTTTCCTGACCCATAAAATAAAGGAATTGGACTAAATGATCCCTGCTATCCCTTTCAGTGGGTCTAAGAAGTTATAGCATGCACAGGGGTCACACCCTGGTAAAACGGTCTCAACAGTTGGTGAGTTAGGGGAATATCTACCTCAAGAATGGCAGAATGGGTAGATGAGAACAATTTGTTCCAAGGGCCATGAAGACAACTGAAGCAGGTACTATGGAACGCTTAAAGCTTCAACAGACATCAAAGATGCCAAGGTCATCCCTTCATCATCCCCCCTCATCCTGAATCGTCACCTGTCTTCTTGACTCTTGTTTTGCCACTGGACTTTGATTCTGGAAGATAGTAAAGCTAATGACTCACTCAAGTTCAATTCATACACAAGTCAAACATTGCCTGTAATGTCATTGGTCCTCCTGGAAAACAAAGGACAAACAATAAATTTATGATTCTATGAATCATTAGGTTAAATGGGAGGGGTGGACAAACGATTCAAAAGTGACAGGCAAGTCACTTTGGATTTTGGCCCAGGTTAGGTTGCCCTAGTTGGGAGTTGAGGAAGGGATAGGGTGGGAAGGGATTGTGGGAACATGATTTCAGTTTTAACAAGAATTTATTAAGTACCTTCTATGTTCAAGGAACTAACCTAGACAATAGGAATACAAAGACGAAGACAAATGACACAAGGTAAATATATTCAGTAATACAATATGATTTGAGGAATGGGAAAGCCCTAACCCCTAGAGGTAATGGAGAAGGCTTCTTATAAGAGTTGGCTCCTGAGCTTAATACAGAGCCTCGCACATAGCAAGTGCTTAATAAATGCCTGAGGCTTAATAAATGCTTGTTTCTTGTTCCTTGAAGGAAGCAAAGATTATAGGAAGCAGAGGTAAAGAAGGAGGGCATCTTAAGAAATGTGGAAAACGTGGACCAAGTAATGAAGATGGGAGATTGAATGCTGAAATTGGAGAATATGAAGTAGTCCATTTTGGTTAGAACATACAGTGCACAAAGGGGAATAATATTAAATGAGTCTGGAACAGTAGATTGGCATCAGATTGGAAAGGGCTTCAAATGACTAAGGAGAGGAAATTCTAGTTTATCCTAGAGGAAACAGAAAGCCATTGAGGCTTCCTGAGCAGTGGAATGAAAGGGTCATGCCTATGCTTTAGAAAGATGATTTGGGAATGTAGCATAGAGGTTAGATTGGAGAGGAGAAAGACTAAAAGAGTGTTGCGATAGAAGAGAAGACTCAGTTGTTTAGACTGAGGAATTAATGAATATAATGCTAATGATGGCAAGATAGCAGAATATAAAAACTACCTCTTGTGAATCATCATCAACCAGGACCTAGCTGCAGTGTGAATATCTGTGGCACAGTAGAAATAGTATTAGAATTGGGGTCAGAAAACTTGTGGTTGCCTTAGGTACACACAATCTTAGTGTGACCACTTCTCGAAGTGTCTGTTACTTCATCTGTAAAATGGGGATATTAATACTTGCACTATATTACTCACAGATCTAGGGATGATGTTTTGGAAACTTTAAAATGCTACAGAAATATACCATTACAGTTATTCCTCCCACATCATGATTTTCCCCACTGCGATTTTCATATATCATGAGCTGGCATAAGAAATTAAATGAGAATTTTTTGAGAGTTTTGTGGAAACTGCAGATGACACATGAAGGTCAGCAGATGACACAGAAAAAGTTTAGAAACTCAGAAATGCATAAAATATGTGTATAGTATTATATAATACCAATATAGTTTATCTTTTAATACTGCAAACACCCCATGAAAAAAAAAGAAAAGATTCAGACTTCTCTGGTGCAAAGGGAGGGCCAAAAACTTTTATGTGGATTTTCCAGATTGTGGGTGCCCTGCCCCTAATCCCTCCAATGTGTAGGAAATAACTGCACTATTAGTGTATCTGAGAGAAAGAGGTTGGGTTTCTTTAAAAAGCCTTATCTAGCTACTAAGGGAAAGAAGATGAAATCAAATTTATAGAGTACATGCAGAATTATACAGTTATATATCAGAGGCATTTTACCCTAAGGCACCATTTCATCTAGCTGGAACTAACCAGCATAGCTTCCCTGTTCCTATAACTGGCTCAGGACTTGGCATTACCACATGACTAGCATCTGTGCTGCCTCTGGGAAAACACCAGCATGTGCCTCTCTCCCCAGCCTGTCTAACTCAATTCCCAGTTCCATTTTGTCTCACCATTTGGGGCCAATGAAACATCATGTTTATCCTAGCTTTACTGCCAGCTTCTCCAACTTTCCCAGCTTCCCCAGATGCAGACTGACGTGTACTCACCTCTTCATCTCTTCTCCCCAGGGTCATGTTTACTCATAGTTCCTTTACAGCTTTACAAAACCGCAAGTACATTATCTTTATAGCAATATCTACATACAATTTCCAAGCAGAGTAAGTAACAGACTTTAATTACCAACCTTTGCACAAAGTGGACTAAATAAATGTTTGTTGAATGAATGAATTCTATTAATGTTACTTAAGAATTTCAACTTTGTGTATAGGAAGAACTTTGTATAGGTTCTAAGTGGTGACTGAAATAGGCGTATTGCTAGTATTATTGAGCCAGGAAGAGATTTCAGTGGTGAATAATTTGCTGGACTCTCTGAACTTCACTCAATGGACAAAGACAACTTTGCTTGAAAGAGAGGCAGAGGAGTATCTAGTAAGGACCCAATACTTTCAGGGGAAATTTCTAGCTCAGCACAAACATGCAAAAAATGTAAGAAACAACTTCTACAAATTGAGATGATAATTCTCAACAACACTAAGCTACAGACCTATAAGCATTCCTGGAAATAAGATGAGTAGATTACAATTCCAGAATTCTCCCTGGCCCAGTTGGACACAATTTGATATGTGACCATGCAGCTGAGGATAGCAGCTTTCTCTAACATGGCCACTTGGGAAGACAGAGGAGGTTCTAACTTAGCTGCTAGATAAGAGAGAAAGGGAAAGAGGCAGAGACAGAGAGAGACAGAGATAGAGGAGACAAGGGGTGAAATGAAGTTGTGTGCGTACTTCTTACTGTTTCTCATTAAGTCATGTGTCATTACATCCCTCCTAAAACAGATTCCATGGTCTGCTTCTGAGCTTCCCCTAAGGACTACTGGCAAAGTAATTCCTGCTGTATTCTCATTTCTATTTAACAGGCTTGGAGGGGATGCTGCTCTCTTTTAAGGGACAGGTCACTTTCAAACAGTTAGTCTCAAATTGCTAACAAATAAAAGTCACTGCTTCAATTCAGCCAAATGGCCAATTGCTGTTACACTCCCAGGTCTCCCAGTTGAGACCTCTTCCTATTCCTCCTTCCTTTTCCTCTGGGCAGAGAAAAATCTGCTTACCTTTCTTTGCATTTTATTTATAAACAGTATCCATAAATACCAGCACTCATTAGAGTTGTACTTATTGGAAATACAATAGGTAGGAGGCAACTGAGTGGGAAATATTTCTAGAGAAGAGATCTAACACTGAAGAGTTTTGCCAAAAGCATTGTCTCTGGCTGGGGACTCACCTAACAAAAAGATAAAGAGAATTAAAGATCCTTATATACTACTTCCTAGAGTGTCTAAGGTTCATTTATACTAGGAAATTCACATGGACAATGGCTAATTAGTAGGGTTAGAGGCAAATAAGACTGGTGGAACAACTCTGATCATCACATCATTTCCTTAAACACACAGGCATATAATGTGTATCCCAAAGAGATTTTAATAAGAAAAGAAAAGAGACCTATATGTACAAAAATATTTATAGAAACTCTTTTTATGGTGGTAAATAATTGTAAATTGAGGGGATGCCTATCAATTAGGGAATAGCTTAATAAGTTATGGTATATGGTTGTACCGGAATACCATGGGGTTATAAGAAATGATGAGCAGGATGCTCTCAGAAAAACCTGGAAAGACTTACATGAACTGATTCAGAGTGAAGTGAGCCAAACCAGGAGAACATTGTACATGGTAACAACAGTACTGTAGGATGATCACCTGTGAAAGACTTCACTATTCTCAGCAATACAACGATCTAAAACAGTTCCAAAGGACTTTATGATGAAAAATGCTATCCATTTCCAGAGAAAAAAAGTGATGGCATCTGAATGCAGATCAAAGTATACCTTTTTTTTTTAGTTTATTTTTCTTCACTTTTTTTTAGTCTGTGTTTTCTTTCACAAGATGACTAATATAGAAATATGTCCTGCATGACTGCACATGTATAACCTATATAAAATTGTTTGCCTTCTCGATGACGGAAGAGGGGAAGAAGGGAAGAAGAGAATTTGGAACTCAAAATTAAAAAAAAAATGTTAAAAGCTGCTTTTACATGTAATTGGGGAAATATAATATTAAGAATTTTTTTAAAGGCAGCTTAAATTCCACTTTCTGCAGAATGACTTTCTCTGTCACCTTTCCTCATTTGCACCCTCTTTGAGATTGCCTTTCATCTCCACTATAATGCATCCTGTATATATCTAGTTATTCACATGTTGTCTTCTTTATTAGAATATAAGCTCCTTGAGGACAGAGACTTTTTACTTTCCTTTCTATCCACAGAGCTTAGCCTAGTGCTTACCACGTAGAAAGTGCTCAATAAATGCTTGTGGGCTAACTATTGACTGATCATTTTAGAGTCAGTTTTCCAAACTCAGCCAAGGGGTTGATAGGATAAGTCACAACTATATAGCACTTTAATATTTACAAAGTCCTTCCTCCTAACAATCCTGTAATGTAGGGAGAACTGGTATCATTACCCAGTGAAGCAAACTAAAGCTCGGAAATGTTAATTAAATGCCTTACAGCCTTTACACAAATAGTAGTTGATGTAACTAGGGCTTAAACTCCCAGTCCAGGGTATTTCCCCCAGAGCCTCTGGCTCTTTCATCCTGTGACTCCATGTATTGACAAGTCTCTGTCTGACTCCTCTTCTTTGGCCTAATTTACAGCCTCTCACCTCCTTATCCCACACCTGGAGGAGGATCCTGATTCTTCCCCTTCTACCAATGTTGTTTCCCTGGTCAGAATGAAAACAGTTGGTTCCCCACCCAACAGAGTATATAGAGTATAGGAGTATATATTCCCCTACCAACAGAGGTAGGTGGAACAAGAGAGAGTGAATGAAGTTTGACTGGTTGAGTTTATTCACCACATACTTTCTTCAAATGGTCTTTGGCTCAGAGCCAGAGGAGTTTGGGGGTAAGGAGAGGTGGTGGTGAGTTGTACAAAACTCTCCCCTCTTTAGTTGAGAGAAGAAACCATTTTTTTTCTGTTTGGAGAGTGGAGTCTTAGAATAGAAGAACATAATTAACAACTATACCCCATGTTTTGTACATGCCCACTTTTTAGCCATCATTCTGGGTGACTTGCTGTGAAGAAATTTCACTAAAATTTGAGGGAAAGATGAGAGATGCAAGTGTTTCAATGGGAATTTTTTTCATACTCCTTTCTTTTAAGTAGAGTCAGATTTACTTAATTGGTAGTATAATTACTTTGAGGTCAGTTGAGCACATAGCCTGGGGAAACACAGAAAAGAGGAATGAGGGAGGGGGGAAGTACTATTTCTAGAGACATTGCCAAAAGATGCAGCACAGGGCTGTGTATATAGGTTGGACTGGGAGACCTAGGCTTGACTCCTGGCTCTGCCACTAACTACCTGTGAGGACTTGGACACTTCATGTTAAACCTGATCTTAGAAAGAAGGAGGTTGACTTGGTGATCTCTGAAGTCCCTTTCAGCTAGGGCAGCAGTTCTCAACCTGTGGGTTGTGACCCCTTTGAGGTAGAATGACCCTTTCATAGGAGTCACAGGGGTCGCCTAAGACCATTGGAAAACACATATTTCTGATGTTCTTAGGAAATGAGACACAGCTCCTCTATCCATCTCCAGGCAGGTCCGCCCACATGTAGATACACCCACATATAAGTATTAAAGGGTTGTGGCATTAGGAAGGTTGAGAACCACTGAGCTAGGGTAATCTAGGCATCTATGCCATGCAGAGAAAGCTCATGCCATACCCAGAGAAGAACCATGGTGAGAAAGCTTTCCTCCTCTCTCCAGCTTCTACTCTTCTCATGTCTTTCCCACATGTTTCCATTTTGTAGCTGAGCTGGGAACTGAAACAAAAATGGTGGGGATGATGGGAGGGACACAGATGAATTGAGGCCATGGATCAGTTTGTACTGAGTACAAAAATCATTAGTTATACTATGATGAAGGAAGATTGGGGTTCACATCCTGACTATGATACGTATTGGTTGTATGAGCCTGGGCAGCAAATTATTTGACCTCTTAGTATCTAGGCAAGACCTTAAGACTGTAAGTTGTGTGTATATGCCTGGATGTATACCACACATCTATGCATATATGTGTATATGTATATATATGCACATAAATGTATAAAATATGCTTTGCATATGTAATGGGGCTATATAAATGTGTTGTATGTACATATATACATACCTGTGTATGTATGTATATATACATGTAATGCCCAGATCACCTAAGATAAGAGACACATGTGGGAGATATTAGGGACCTATTTTAGGGAGAAGACATGGTGTGTTCCCCTACCATATGGGTAGGAGCAACTTCTTTCCACTGGCTCCATAGCTGAAATGCTCTGCATCTTTTAATCTATCTGGCAGGGGAGCTTGCTCTTTTCAGCAGCATCAAGGGGCAAAGATCTTGTTCACCCACAGTTCAGGCATTATGCACTAAGCTGGGTGCTGAAAGATCTACCTTCTCCTTCCCTTGAGAAACAGGCTAGGGACCTTGGTGTGCTTTGATTGTCCTCTCCTCAGAGGCTGAGGTAACATGGTGGGTTTATGCCCACCCTCAAGTATTATGGAAGGATTTTTTTATGTTTATTCTGGCTATACTTATGGAGTAAATATTCCTTTGTAAAAGCTAATTGACATGTTAAGTGGTCAAGTGGAACTTGGGTGTTTGGACCCCTAAAATTGGGGGAATGCCAATAGCAAAGATGAGTGGCCCCCTCTCAATGTATGAGAACCTCAGGGAAGAGAAGAAATATAACATACGTGGCATTCAGTTATTGGGAACCAGAGTAAACACTGTTAATAGACCTGTGTCCAGACCTATTCTATCAGTGGATAAGAACTCCTAGTGCGGGAAGCCCTCTACCAATGCAGAGCAATTATTGTTTTGGCACTTGTACTCTTAAAAGGTTTAAGGAATTGTCCAGGATCACTCAGGTAGCTGTCAGAGACAGAACTTTTTAAATCCAGGTCTTTCTGATTGAAACCAATCCTCTATCCATAATACCATGCTGCCTCTATATATGAAATAATTCTAGAAACTTATCCCTTAGCCTGCAGGATACTTTGGTTTTGCACTGAACTGGTGATTTCAGCATAAGGAGCTTCCTGTGAGGATACTATCTCTATCAATGTAAATCAACACTGGCTCTCTTATCTGGAATCTTAGATTTACCCTACAACTGAGAGGTTAAGGGAGAGGTTCCAGGCTCACATAAGAATGTGTTGGAATAGTTCTAAGGCTGATTCTTTATCCACTGTGCTACCTACCTGTTGGCCTGAAAGGTATAGGGAGAAATTGTATTTTGTATAGTAACTTGTCCCTAAACCCAAGAGCTCTTCAGTACCAATGAATTTTGCTCCTCCCACAATACCCCATCTTTCCCTAGATTTCCTAAAAAAATTTTTTAAAAAAGCTTAAGAAAGAAAAAAAGAACCCTAACTCTATATTTCAGATCTGTGCAGAACATTCACCATCAAGTGTTCTCTTCTCTTTTGGAAACTGATCTGAAAAGGGAAGATTTCTCTCCAAAGGGACTGGGCACACCCGAAAGCCCACTCCCACAGGTCCTCGATGCTAGTAGTGACCTATATATTCTATCACCCTTCTGAACAACCCCACATTACTGTGTTTTTATGTTTATTAGAGAGACTTTACATCCCCAACATGGAAATTGAGGTTCAAATAGATGATAAACACCAGAGAACAAACAATGTCCACAGGTACCCTGAACTAACCACTAATGACATTCTCTGACTTAGGGGTGTTGTGAGGCTCAAATGAGGTAATGGATGCAAAGCACTTTGCAAACCTTAAAAGCTACATAAATGCTAGTTATCATCATTATTATCATTTGTCTGTAGTCATAAGGCCTTTAGTCTAGAGAAGACTTTATTCCCTGAGTCTTCTACTGAACGCTTATTGAGCTCAAGCAAAGTTTATAGATTAATACAGGTATACATTAGTAAATGCTTAACTCTGGGTAAAACAATGTAAGCACATATACTTTCAAGTTTATTTTACATTATTAACACTTTCTAAAATAAATCAAACCCTGATTTGTAGCATTTGCCCATTTTTGAGGTATAAATGCTCATGCTGAAAATTTAACAATCTGTTCTCAAAGCTGGTTAGAGCTGGTTCCAGCACATCCTCCTCTGCCTAAAGCTTTCCTCTGACATGCTAGTGGCCCACTGCAGAGTATTTGTGTGGTCTCCATTTCTACTCCTTCAATCAGACAGTAATTAAATACAACTTGACACTTCCCAGACTTAACACCTAAAGAAAGCCTGTCCCATTGCTATGGTCATCCACTTTTTTTCTTTTGACTTTTTTTTTTCATTACTAAAACTTAAACATACAATCAGAAAAGAAAAAGAAACATACTATAAACTTAAATATTGAAACAAATACAAAATAAGAAAAGGAAAAAAAGCATGTCCTGTGCTCAGCAGAATGTAAGAGAAGATTTAAAATATACAGTAATAGATTTCCATTTCAAAAAAGCCTATATAATAAATACTATGTGTTGTGTTGAGAGCTGTCCAACTTTTCTTTGCTTCCTTGTTAGTTTTCCTTTGTTCTCTGCTGTGCACTTTTTAGTTTGTTCTTTTTTCTGCCTTCCCCACCCCCCCCAGGCTATAATAAAAGCAGGGATATATTTATATATAGATACACATATACATTTATACACATTCATGCATATATACATACATATATAGACATGTGCTTTCCCTAACATATTCTACTTCTGACTTTTGTTTTTGTGTTTATGTGTATCTTATTTCCTATCCTTCCTAATTCTACTACTTTACTTTTACCCTCTATCTTGTCCTCATATTACTTAAACTACCTCCCCTCCCCAAGGATCCCTCCCTTATCCTCTCATTCCCATGAATCTAAACACCTTGGTCATCTACTTTTGCTCCAAAGACTCCTTGGTCATTCACCTGTTATACCTGAGGACTGGTTAGATGTAGCTATGGAGGGGTACACGTGTATCTTCTGGGGAGGGAAGAGAGATTGTAGAAAATAATCATTTGTGTTAAGTGCAGTTCAGAAGATGCTTTAGGAAGGGGAGTATGGATGTCATCCTGCTTTCCTTCCCCTGTTCAGTTCTTCTTCAACATTATCACTTCTTGATGCTTGACTCTTATTTATTGTCTTCTCTTTAGTAACCTTCTTGCTGCCTTTGGCTGGAGGGTGGGAAGACCTAGAAAAATCATACTACATCACGGTAATGTTAATGGAATTTAACATCTTCCCCCACTCATTAATAGACTGCAGGTGGAGCCCATTAAGGAAAGCTTGTTTTGGAGAGGCTTGCTTGTAGGAAGGTTTTCACACCTTTTGCTGATTTCTAATTAGGCACTGAGTCAGCAGGGTTGTGATTCCTTCTGGCTCTGAAAAGTGTATGTATACTCTGAGTTGGTATTTTGCTTTGGGTGCTTGCTTATGAGAAGGATCTTGTGATTTCCTGCTCAAGATTCTGAGTGGCCATATGTTCAGAGCACTTGAGTGTAAAGGCTCTCTTGATCCAGGGATGTGTGTAAAGTGTATAGTTGATTCAGGCAGTCAGAGCCCTGTCTGTTGGTCTTTATTTCTCTGCTTGTATTTTCTCTGAAGTTCAGGTGCTGACTTTTCCCTTGAACTAGTGAATATGATTTTAAAAGATTATTGACCCCTTAAACAGCTATCTTTCCTAGTAAAGCTGATCTAAGAACCTGTGCTAGCAGCCATCTGGGTATGCCAATGTGGTTGCTGCTGCAATCACTGATTGGTTAGGTCTAAACATACAACTCTCGCCTCTCTTTTGATAGATAACATGATCAACTAAATCTTCTCCTGCTCTATGGACTCCAGCTTTATCATCAACAGACTTGGCCATGATTGACACACTCAGATCATCCCACCCAACAAACTGTTGTGGCCTTCTATCATTTTTCAGCCAATCTTATGGCAATCTCCTGTGCCAGTTCTAGGGCATCTCAATCTGATACTGAGGGATGTGTGCCCCATCCTGCTGACACCCCCTTTGCTTCCCAGACGATCTTGGCTGTGTTTCATCTGGGGAGGTTTTGACTGTTGTTTCTTTTTCTTGAATGAGGTTTGGGAAACAAGGCCTAACTATATGCAAACCACTAAGGATGACAACATTTTATCATAGAAACACAGACAGTATGAGTTTTAGAATCATAGGCTATCAGAACTGGAACAGTCTAGGTCAGAAGTTCTCAAACTTCTTGGTTTCAGGATCCATTTATGCTCCAAAAAATGATTGAAGACCTCAAAGAACTTTTCTTTACATGTTATATCTATCAATATATTTACTATTTACTATATTTTAATTGAAAACTGAAATTCTTAAAATACTTAATTCATTAAAAATAACAATAATAAACCCATTACATTTTAACACAAGTAATATTTTTATGAAAAATAACTATTTTTTCCAAAATAAAAAAATTAGTGAGAAGAATTGAATCTACTTACATACTTTTGCAAGTTTGCATCTCTTTCATGCCTGACTTAACAGAAGACAACTAGATTTTCAAATGTGCTTCTGTATTCAATGTGTTGTGATATGTTATTTGACACATATGAAGAAAATCTGGCCTCATATAGCTATGTAGTTATTAAAGGTAGAAGTGCCTTAATAGCAAGGGTAAGAGAAGGGATTCACAAAGTGTTATTGAGTTTAGGTGAATGAAAGACAGCACCAGTGATGAGAAGGTCACAACATATACACATCTCTAGTAGTACGACCATTGCTGTTGCTGTTTCTGACTCCATTCCTACCAAGGACTCCTTGCCATGTCTGATAGTCTGTGTCTTCTCTGGCATTAAAGTCAACTGAGATTATGAGTTTGTCCTTTTTCAGCACACTGATGATGAAGGTCTCCAGTCTTCATAAAATTTTTCTTTGACCTCATCGGGGTTTATCATGGTGTGAGTATATGCACTGATGATGGTGGCATTGCATTTTCCTCCAAGTGACAATCACATTGTCATGAGCCTGTCATCCAATCCTTTTGGTAGGCATACAAGTTTGTTGTTTAGTTTAGATTTGACTGTAAAACCTATGCCAGTTTCATGGTTCTCCTAATTAGCAACCACTCAAGAAAAACATGTTTTCAGCTCTGACTTTGGTAAGCTAGCCTTCATTTTCCAGTCTTGTTTCATTCAGAGCTGCTATTTGGATGTAATACCTGCTAAGTTCTCTTGCAATAAGAGCCATTTATCTTTCAGGTTTACTGGATTTCTTACCACATTCTGTGTATCAATGGTGAGAGGCATCATCTTTGCAAAAATTTTTGTACTTTTTTGTGTGTGAGTTTGTGTGTGTCTTGACTACAGAGTAGGATCCCTATTAGCTGTGGTAGACAAGCCAGGGTTAGGTTTGGTGAAGCAGACAATTTTTAGGGCACTTTTTCTAGACTCTTCCTCATGCCAGGAGGTGGGCAATGCAGTCCTTAGAAAAGGCTGCTCAGACAAGGAGCTACCAAATCCCACTGCTGCTTCAGTCCAGTGAGAAGAGGACCCTATCCCCTGGGTCATCTGAGTGCAGGGTTGTGATAACAGCTCCTAATGTATTCATACCTGTTGCTTTATCACTTGCCCATCATCACAGGACTCTGGGGTAGGTAAAAATGGTAAAATTGTTTAGGTGATGTCTTTGACCCATGTACAGATTGGATTTAAGTGAGGCACTACATGAAGCTGTCAGTCTCACTCACTTCCAGAGTCATCAAAGTCCAGTAGCAAGACAAAAGTCAAGACTGCTAGCAATGGCTTGAGATGCAGTGGGTGATCTCGGTGTCTTTGATGTCTAACCAAGCTCTACGTACTTCACAGTGCCTACCTCCACCACCTTAAGGCCCGTTGGAAGAAATTGTTTTCACCTGCCCATTCCACTTCACATGCTTGGGGTAGACACCCCCTTAACTCACCAATGGGTTTGAGGCCCCTTGGTTACCTCAACCTAGTTTAGACCAGCTGCTGAGATGGTTTACTAGATTGTGGCTGCTGTCCATGCTACAGCTTCTCAGAGTCACAGGTGAGAGATGGGTGACAGGTGGATACCACAAGTAGAAAGTAGCCAAACCCAAAAGGGTTTGGCAGCTGTCACACCAGAAGTACTAGTCTCCCCTGAACAATATATACCCTATATATACCTATATACCCTACTATGTCCCAGGCATTGCAGAAAGCACTTTACAAATATCTCATTTAATCCTCACAACCACCTTGTGAGGTGGGTCCTTTTATTATTCCCATTTTACAGATAAGGAAACTGAGGCAAACAGAAGTTAAGTGACTTGTTCAGAGTCCTACAGCTGCCAAGTACCTCAGTCCAGATTTGAACTCAAGTCTTCCTGATTCTAGTTCTATCACTATATACCATGCTACCAAACTGCCTAATGACTTAGCATCATTATGAAAACAGCTTTGACTTTCTGGACCCCATGAAAGGGTCTTGGGGACCCCAGGGATGTGCAGACCAAAACTTGAGAACCACTGTTCTAGGCCAATCCTTGATTTTATATAGAAACTGAGGCTCAGAAAATTGAAGCGATTCTCCAAGATGTCAGAATTTGTGTTAGCAAAGCTGGGATTTGAACCCAAATCTATTGACTCCCAGTATGATGTTCTTTCCATTATATTATGCTGTTCTTCCCTTCTTGCAGTCAGAACTTTTTTTTGTCCAAAATGAGGGGCAGCCTGCTATAGCAGATAAAACATTGGGCTTGTAGTGAGGAAGACCTCTGTTCCAATCTTGCTTCAGACACTAGCCGTATGACTCTGGGTAAGTCATTTACGCGTTATATATTTCAGTCTACTCATCTGTAAAATGAAGGGGCTGGATTGAGTTTTTATTTCTTTTGGTGAAAGAACTTCCCATACTGAGAGTTCCTTGCATGAAAGAAATCGCAGATTCTTTCTGGCTTTGTGCATTACTAATTTAGTGGCCTTTCCAAGAGACAGAGGAAAAGGAGATATTGGCCCTTCTTACAAACTATCAGTGGAAAAAGAAGCAAATACCTATATTTTCTTAACTCTCTATTATTATTCCCAATTCTCCCCATTCCCAGGGAAAGAAAGGAAAGAAGAGATAACTGTTTTGAATGACCTGTGAAGGGCTGCTCCCCATGGATTTCTGTCAGGGAGAGAGGCCAGGGCTGTTTCCCTCCTGAATGTGCAGTCTGCTTCCCCCACACGTGTCCCTCACCATGTGGCCTGGGTTGGAGCCATGGGACAGGGAAGGAACAGAGCCAGGGTGGCTGTTGCTATAGTGATTCTGATCTTTGGTCCAAGGCCCTGGAGTGAGGCGTCTCTACTGTATGTCTGGGGGCAGTGCAGGGTGAGTCTGCCAAGAGTGACTATACATGCATAAGCTCACAGAAAACTCAGAGCAGAGGGAAGCTGCCCTCCCCCTCAGCAGCTTGGGAGGACATGCTGTTGGACCACCAGGAGTTTGACCAGGAAACTCAAATTCCAGTGATCTGGCAAGTTGTGGCCATCAGGGAGAAGGAGAAAACAGTAGCTGTTATTTTTATAAAGCTTATTTGAAAACATTAGGAAATATTCCCTGTGACTGTAATTTCTTGAGAATTTTATCAAAATTCCGATGCCCTTTCCTCCTGAATCTAGTCTTACTGCATGGCTGGAAGTGTGGGTTTTGTTAATGATTACAAACACAAATGAAGGTTAGAAGATTAAGTCTTTTCACAGAAAAATTCCTTCTGCAGTGTGTGTATATTGGCTCTCAGACCCTCTTTCCACTATGAAGAGACTGACTGGGTCTCTATTCCTTTTGTCATATATACATGTCAAATGTGCATTTTCCTCAGACAAATTTGGCTACATTGAATATCTATCATCTAAATGAATTTATTGCTTAGGAAAATGAAATGCTAATAGCTCTAAATGTTTTCCTCACAGGTTAGCAAGTCTTGGCCTTGACTGTCTTGGATATTGGAATCCTGAACTTTGTCTGTTTGGAAGTTTTTTAAACTACACCATGATGGATGACGATGAGACTCAAGTGGAATTTACAGATGGCGCTCCAGCAGTGATATGGGTGATGTAGTCTCATTAACTGACAAAAAACACTTCAGAGTTTCAGTGGATAAAAAAAAATTGAAGCAACATTTTAAAACTCAGACATTCTATTTTAATGAAAATATACCTTAGCACAAATAGGAAATAGATGAAAATATTACACATTCATCATTCAAGAATCAGTATTCAAATTCATACTCCATATATTTACATATGAAATCCTTTGTGCAGATTCATTTAGCCTTTTTTAAGAAAAGAATCTTGAATGTATAGATCTTTAGGATATCACTTGTCACATCATTAGTGATATTATTAGTGCTGTTCTTGCAGAAGATGATATGGACTGTTATAAGCAATGTCACCTTAGGTATCTAGAAGGAGCAGTGAAGGGAAAAACCATCCTGAAAGCATCATCTGTAGATAGAGAAGGATAATAAAGAAATGGAAAACTAGGTCAGATTTGCCAATATGTCTATTGAAATGATTACATGTTGGAAGAACCACCACTCTTGAACCTTAACACTTCAATTCCTAATATACTAAAGGAGAAAAAAACAGTATGAAGCAAGACAAAGAGAGGAAAAACAGATGAACCAGATGAAATATACAAGGACAAAAATCTGTGCTGAAGGTGACAATTTTCTTTTAAGTACTGAGGGATTGAATCTCATGATAGATAAAAGAGGGGATGATAGTGAACAACTAGAAAAGTCAGCTTAGGTATTACAGCAAGGGAAAAATAATGGAAAGAACATTAACAACTATTGAGCAATATAAGATCTTTATGAGAATGATCTGTCTACATATTGAAGATAATCTTGAAGAAAATGTGAAAAAGCTAACAAGAAGGCTTTCAGAAATGGAATTCAACAGTAGAGCACATCTATACACACAATTGACTGAAAAGTGCCGAGAATACCATACCTCCCTGTATTTATTGTTTCCTTGTTATAAAAGACCATGTGAATTATAGGACAAACTATAACCTCAAAGGTTATTTTTCCAACAAGATGCCTCCCATGCACATGTTAAGATAACAACAATAATAATAGAGTTGACATTTATACAGCACTTATGTGCCAGGTACTTTGCTTAGCACTAATTAAAAATTCCTAAATAAAAATGATACTCTGATCAATATCAAGTGAGGCATCAACAAGGAAGAAAGATGCCCACCAAAGGTGTTTGCCATTGCCATGGAGAATGTTCAATGCAGAGTCCAAATGCATGAGAGAATCTCTATAGGTGTTCATACTTCAAAGGGATATTTTGGTATCTGTATGAAGTTCCAGAATACCATAGAGTTTTGTAAATGAGACCCACAACAGCTTCAAAGAATTCAGGCTAACCACACAGGAAAAACTAAATGGATGAAAAATGACTCTTGTCCCTACTATAATATGAAATTAGATGAACATGTGTTCAGGTTCTACCTCTAATACGTATTGTTGACTATGTGATCCAAGCAAGTCACAGAACCTCTCAGTGGCCCAAGTAACTTTCTAAGATCAAAGGTTATAAAACTTCCTAAGACTATAGGTTACAGAGCAGGTTCTAATCTCAACTGGTAGAGGGGGTTTTGTCCCCAGCATCTCTTTACACCAGTAAAAGCATAGGTCCAAATTAAAAAACTATCTAAAAAATAATAACACTATGTAGTTGTGAATCATAGTTCCCTTCCTCAATACTATGCAGAACCCTGCCACTCTGACCCACCAACAAAACCTATGAATTCCTGAGCTTTTCTATCTGTCTCTCTATTGTATGCTTAGGACTTCTGAAACTTTCCATCCTCCCTCAGCTGGATTTCTTTTTTTATGTTTTCTTTTTCTTTTCTTTTTTGGAAACAATTAAGGTTAAGTGACTTGCCCAGGCTCACACAGCTAGTAAGTATCTGAGGCTGGATTTGAACTCAGGTCCTCCTGACTCCAAACTCAGCACTTAGTCCACTAGACCACCTAGCTGCCCCAAAGCAAAGAGGATTTAAGTCAGTTGCCCACAGTCACACAGCTAGTAAATGTCTGAGGCAAGATTCAAACTCAGGTCTTCCTGATTCCAAATCTAGCAAGCTATGCATTGTGTTAACTAACTGCTGGACTTCTTTTTTTATATAATGCCTCCCCCAATTAAAGTGCAAGCTTCTTGGACTGCCTTCCTTCTTTATTTGTATCTCAAATATAGTGCTTAATATAGTGTTTGACACATGATACACACTTAACAAATGTGATTTGTTTTTTTCATTCATGCCTGCTCTCATTCAATGGAAAGATACATGAAAGGTATAAGTAGGCTGCTGGGTGTTACTAATTATGTTTTTTGGGGGGAAAGGGGGGAGGGAAGGCAATTGGGGTTAAGTGACTAGTGTGTGTCAAGTGTCTGAGGTCACATTTGAATTCAGGTCCTCCTGACTCCAAGGCCAGCGCTCTATTCACTGCACCAACTAGCTGCCCCATACCAGTTATGCTTTGCGCACAAAAAGTGATATGAGAGGTATTACCCAGCTGATATAGGAGCAAAAAAAAAAGAGGTAAATTGGCCATATAGTGAGATCAAGGGGAAAATGAATAGCCCACAGGCTTTACTGATACTTACACAATATTAAAAGACTTAGAGAGGAAGGCCTCCAGAATATTTGTGGAACTTTCTATGGAAGATTTATGGGCAGACAAGGGCAAAAGTTGCCCAAGGTGAGGGAGGCTTGGATGGATTATAATCTCTATCACTGGAAGGAGAACCTCTATCAGTCTGTAACAGATTTACTAAAATGCTAAAGCAATATGGTGAAGGTAATGCTTACTGAACAAGTGAAGGACCACAATCACCATCATAAATGTGAAAAGACCTTCAGGCTGACCTCAAATACTTTGAATATCTGAGGATTCATACATAGAGAAGTCCTATAAATGCAATGACTGTGGGATGGTCCATTGCCAGAAGTCATACCTTATTACACATCAGAGAATTCATACAACAAAGAAACTTCATAAATGCAATCAATGTGGGAAAACTTTCAGACAGAACTTCTAACTTGCTGTATATCAGGGAATTCATATTAGAGAGAATGAGCTCTCCTTATGGGAGCAAGATATCACAATTCTGATTCAAGAGAGTTCTGATTTCAACTAAGGGAAAATTCACTAAAGTCTATAGGGAAGGAAGTTAGAGATCAGGGACACATTGAGGAGCCTGCTTCCCCTTCATGTCTGTAAGAAAGTCATTTTTTTTCTCCTCCCTGGAGTTATCTATCTTGAAAAGAGTTTGAAACTGTAAATAGCTGAAAAAAAAAGAATTTTTCTTCTCTCCAAAAGCCCTCATACCAATTCTACCCTTCATGCAAGCATATACGGTCAAGTGAGCATTTTCTCTTTCAGTTAGGAGAATCTCATTGGAAATGTTCCAGGCGTAGTCAGAAATATGGATTACATAGACTTAAAATATTTATGAATTGATATGATAAAACTACTTTATAGTTATTTAAAATTCTCATTAGGTTCTATTTTGTATCATTTATGAAATTACTTTTTGACATAAGCTAAGATTTTTTTGTGATTAATTTCTTTCAAAAGTAGCTCTTATTAGAAAGCAGACTCTAAAAGTAAATGTCAATTCTAGTTCATACGGGGTTCAGCTATGCTACTGATTGGAAAGGAAGGAGGAAGTTTGGAGTGAACTTTCCCCCAGAAACAGTTGTTTTGGGGTTTTTTTTTTTTAATCATAAAGCTGAAGAGGTGTTCAGGTACAGAAAACTTTTGGAACTGGAAATAACACTTACTCTCTTGATACAAAAACACAGACAGGAATGCCTCGTTTTTCTGATTCTATAACGAAAAAGTCAGAAAACTAGAGGGGGAAAATTTGAGAGGAACCTATCCTTAATACCATTTGCAGTGTCTTTCTTAAGCAGTCTGAGACAGGATTGTTGAAGCCAGCAGTTCAGTAGTGAGAGTACACTGGCTCCTAACTGTAAAATCTCATGGCATTCAGAAGACTAAGGAAGTTAAATATCTACTGGCTACAAAAGAAATAAAAACAGCAGGGACTCTGAGATTTGTAATATTCCCTCCAGTCTTGTCTAGGGATCTGGGATGCAGTGTCTTATATAATACTAGCTGAATTCTATTGAGCTGGGAACAACATCAAAAAAAAAAAAACCCAACACCTTGCCTGAAGGTTCCAACACAAGTAGAAGCTTAAGTGTCAGATGGTGTCTTAGTGAAGAGGGGTGGGTATAGTAGCTGGGCAGTGAGGGCAAGGACACCGGAAATGTTGGCCTGAGGCACTAGAGACAGATGGCAGGTAACAGAAGCAGTAGTTTGGAACAGAATCAGAGTTCAAAGAATAAGCAAAGAGAAGTGACCTAGGAGTGGGAAAAGAGGTCAGATTGACAGTTGTGATGTCAAGATCACAATTGACACAAATTGCTTCACTCAGTAGCTTGTGGGCATATACTTCCTTTTGAGCTTGGCTTCAGGAAGCTTTTTGTTACTTTCTCTTGTTGTTCAGTTGTTTTTCAGTCATGTCCAACTCTTCATGACCCCATTTGAGGTTTTCTTGGTGAAGATGCTGGAGTGGTTTGTCATTTCCTTCTCCAGATCATTTTATAGATGAGAAATCAAGACATAAAGGGTTGACTCACCCAGTTACTAAGTATCTGAGGCTGGATTTGAACTCATGAAGATTCATGATTCTGAGACTAATGCTCCATCCACTACATCATCTGGTTGCCCTGACTTTCCACCTTTCCCAAATTAGCACAACTGGATATCCTCTAGTTAGTGCCAGCAACATTACTGGTTAAGGAGTGATTTCTAGAAGGCAGTGGACACCCCGTTGTTCAACCTTAAGGCCTAGAATTATGTATATGTTCCAATACAGACTTGAATTTTGTGCAAACAGAAGTAGAGTGAGCTGTAAAATAATAGTCTAAGATCTATGGGTAAGATTAGTATTGAAACAGGAAGTCAGAAAGTATAACAGCTAACAATGAGAAAAGTACCTCATTATATCCAGTTATTTTCTTTAAATATTATTTATGTAACCCATGATCCATTTGCCTAAGACTTTCTTCACTGGTGGAAATTTATTACTCAATGTACATGTATGTATGGGAGTGGGGGGAGTGAAATTGGCAAGAGCATGGAATAAAAGAGATCCTGGTCTTCTGGCTTCTAAAGCATTGAGAAAGAAGACATGTGGTTCCAGATCCTTTTCAGGTTCCTGAAGGAAGAGAAAGACTGGGAAGAAGCCAACTTGTAGAGAAGCCAACTCCTCAGTCATGTTCCTATCCATGTTTTGCTATACTAGAAAATTCCAACAATTTCCTCTCATGTGAGATATGGTACTGAAGAGGTGCTGAATGGTCTATGTAATATATTTTGGGGTAACTTTATGATTTTATTCATTCAGTTTTGTGTTAAGCTGTAAAAGCCACATTTCTAAACTGTTTCTCCCCTTCCCCCTAGATGTACTGTGTCTTTCCCAGCCCCAGCCTAGAGCTATTTCCTCTCAAACCATCAACTCTTCATTCAAGGTACTACCTCCTTTTGTCCTAGCAAACCAAACCCATCCTCTTGCAAATCAGGATGGGAACATCTCACTTGACCTGAGCTCAAATCTGACCACTGGTCGACCTTATAACGTTTCAGGGCTCAAACCACACCCCTGCCCCTTCCCTCCTGCTGTTTGTCCCGGTGTATTATGGGTAAAACACATGCACAGTTGATGTCAAGGGTGCATGTCCCTTTAAGCATTGGCCACTCCCCGGTCCCTCCCAGGCTCCTCCCTAACTCCACCTTTGTACACCTCATTAGCTTAATGAACTTATGATTGACAGCTTTGTATCTTTAAGAATGCCTTTCTGGCCCTTAGAACTTACATAGACGGCCCTTTGTAGCTCTTGCCTTTTCTGTCAGGTCTAGTAGGCATTCTCGTAGGCCATCTGCCCACTGCAGAACATCACACTTCCAAACTTTCTCTGAACCTTCCCCCTCCTTGCCCCTTGCGAGCTTTTCCTAGCCAGGTTTCCTCACCCTACCCCTTTTTGTCCTGTGAATCAATAAACTTTTGTAAATCTACCAAAAGACAACTGAGCTGGTAATTCTTTTCTGACGCGAACCTAGGAAAGATTTCTCATTAGAAATCCCCCCAAAACCTATCCCGCATCAGTACCCTTTCTCTTGGTTGGATTGAGTTATATTGCTCCCAATGGGAGAACTCATTGACTCTATGTTGTCTGATAAATTCATACTTATATATCTTCTCTGATTTCTATGTACCACTGGCTTGGATAAATAGATTTATTTGCTGTTCATTAAACATGTTCTTTGTGTAACTGGCATTTGAAACCCCAATCACAGGATTTCAGTTAGAAGTGACCATAGGGGCCCCATAGTCTCCAATTTATGTCTGAATAAAGATTTTCTGTACAATATACCTGAAAAGTTACCATTCATCCTTTGTTAGTGACCTCAAGTGAAGGGAACCCCCTATCTTATAAGAAGCTTTTAAATATATATTACAGAAGTTTTTCCTTATATCTAGCCTAAATTTGCCTCTTTGCAACTTCCTCCAGATGTTCCTAGATCTGACTTTGGGGACCAGCAGAAGAAATCTAATGCCTTCTACATATGACTGAATCAATTTAGATATTTGAAGGCAATTCATTTTGTCTAGTCCTAACCTCTCTCCTGAGCTCCAGTCTTAAATATCCAACTGTCTATTGACATCATGAACTGGATGTCCCATTGACATGTGAAACTCAACATGTCCAAAATTGAACTCATTACTTTTTTCTTGAAAAATGCTTCCTTCTTCTTAACATCTCAATTACATTAGGAGGTATCACCATCCTTGCAGTCATTCAAATTCACAACCTAGGTGTCATTCTCCATTCCTAATCTCTCTCAGCCCCATATAATCTATTGCTAACTCATGTCATTTCTGCCTTTGCATCATCTCTCAGTATGGCCTCTTCTCTCCTCCACCACTGCTACCCCCTTGGTATAAACCTTCATCACCTCACACCTAGATTATTGCAGTAGACTGCTAGTTGGTTTCTTTGCCTCAGGTCTCTTCCCATTCCACTCATCTATCTCACCCACTCACCTATCAGAATGATCTTCCTAAGGCACAAGCTGACCATGTCATTTCCTGCCCCCCAGCCCCCATAAATTCCAGTGGCTCCTTATTTCCTTTAGGATAAAATATTAAATACTCTTTGGGGCTTTAAAATTTTTTCTCAACCTTTCTCAAGTTTCCACTCTTCTTATATTCTACTGTCCCCACATATTATGTGATCAGTGACACTGGCCATCTTGCTGTTCTTCTCCCAGGACACTCAATCTCCTGACTGTGCGTTTTTACTGGTCATCCCTCCTGCCAATAATGCTCTCCCTCTTTATATCCACCTCCTGGCTTTCTTCAAGTCTTAACTAAAGAAACTTTTCTCAATCCTCTTCAGCCTTAGTATCTTCCCTCTGAGACTGTTTATCCTGTAAATTTATGTAATTTTGTAAATCCCCAATTTATCTTGTATATATCTCTTTTTGCACCTAGTTTCCATGTTGTCTTCCTATTAACCAATCAATCAGTCAATCAACATTGAGTGCCTACTATGTGCCATGCATTGTGCTGGAATGTGAGCTCCTTGAGAGCGAGGACTGGGAGTTGGGTTTTTTGTTTGTTTTCTGTTTTTCTTTGTATCCCTAGTGCTTAGCATAGTGCCTGACACATGGTTGATGCTTAATTAATGCTTGTGGACTGGTTCTCCCCATTTTCTCCAGGTGATCCTAATGAATCATGAATTTGAGGCTTTTCACTCTCCTTGTTGAACTTCTTTAGTCAACGGTCTTCATAAAATGTGGTGCCCAGAATGGAATGTGCCACGCACTTAGCTAGACAGTGAGCTCCTTGAGGGCAGGGACTGGATTTTCTTTGCTTTTTTTTTTGTATGCCTAGTGCTTAGTATAGTATCGGGCTAAGTATTCTCCAGTTATAGTCTGTTCCAGGTTGAGCACAGTAGGTCTACTGAATTCTTATTCCTGGATACTCTGCCTCTTTTAGTACAGTTTAAGACTGCATTAGCTCTCTCAAATACCTTTTCCCACTGTTAACTGTAATTGCATTTGTAGCCTACTAAAACCTCTCTAGCTTTTTCAATGGCCCGCTCTCTAGTCAAGCCTGTTGATTACTGAGGTCAGACTCCAGTAATGGGAATAAAGGTGGGAAATAGTTGGAGGCTACCTGGAGATGACAGACAGTGGAGGGCTAGACTAGTGTAAGGGTAACAGGTTTTTGTATAGATATTTTAATAGGATCAAGGGTGAGAAGTAGTTGAACGATGGAAGGCTAGGCTAGGTTAAGAGTAACAGAAATTTGGACCTACCTATAATGAAAGGCTTATGACCTCAAACAAATGCCTCATCAAGTGAAAAGATTCAGTCAGCACTGGAGGGGTTTCCCAGAGCCTATACCCCATCACAATCACCCTCCAATGAAATTTTCACTAATTAGGAAGCCAGTTAGATACCCTCCCAATCCTCAATACAAGCAATACAATACATCCTTAGAGTTCTGTACAGGATAAAACTCTAGAACAGTGGTTAAGGAAGAGGAAAAAAACAGTGTGGATGCCTAAAACAATGCTACCTGATCAGATGTGAAGGAATATGTTGTAAGAAAGCTGCTTGAGGAAGTATGGGGATAAACATAGCCCATAATTTAAAAAAAAAAAGCTGTTAAAAAAAGAAGGGAAGAAAGAGGGAAGATATCGATTAATCCATTAATATGCATTTATTAAGCTCCTACTATGTAGGAGACATTGAGGATACAAAGACAACAAATGAACCAGTCCCTACCCTTGAGGAGCTTACATTCTATAGTGGAAAGCAATATGTTTGTATAAATAATTATATACAAAATAAAGACATTTTGAGGAAGAGGCACTAACAACTGTTGTAATTAAGAAAGGCCTTATGTATGGAATGATTCTTATGTGGGCAAATTAGAAAAATACAAAACACAAGAAGAACTTTTAAGCAGTGATGGAGAAAGTATAGGGATAGGATGAGATCTGTGATTTCATTAGTACAGGGATCTTCCAAGAGAGGAAACTCCCTCAATCAATGAAGTTCGAACCTTCTATTCATCTTATACTCCAGAGTTATCTAGAGCACTGACAGGTTAAATGATGTGCACAGGATCAAAAAGCTGGTATATCATTGGCAGTACAAGGAACCCAGGCCATTTAACATATACAGGAGGAGAGGGCAGCTAGGTGGTGCCGTGAACAGAGAGCCCTGGCCTTGGAGTCAGGAGGACCTGAGTTCGGTCTGGCCTCAGACACTTAACACTTACTGGCCCTGTGACCTTGGGCAAGTCACTTAACCCCAGTTGCCCTCCAAAAAGTAATAAAATAAAATATATAGGAGGCACTCTCCCCAGTAGGAGATAGTCACAGATAGTAGTAAGGGGGAGGGCTGGGATTTAAACCCAAGACTTCTTAACTCTAAACCTAGTATGCTTTTCCCTTATACCACACTGCCCCTCAATGTAGGGGAAAATTTGGACAAACAGAATTCTTCTCTAGGATGTCAGAAGGAAGGGTAAAAATAAAGAAATGAGAAGGAAGAAAGATAAGTTAATAAACTCAACAAATTTGGGACAGGGCAGGTAAGTGGGGAGGTGGGTAGGGAGAGCCAATGGGGTTGAACTAACATAAGCTAAGAAGCTAAGGTCCGACTTACAAAAGAAGGAAGTGGAGAATCAATATAAAAGAATTAAAAGTCCTTGGACACCCAAAAAATAATAAACAGATGTGAAAAGACAAAATATACACATCTCTAATAGAATGTAGTAAAATAATAATGTCATTAATAGAGGGAATGCTAGTAAAAGATAGAGACCTAAATGGAAATGAAATAATAGAGATCCTGTTTAAGGACTTGGCTGAAAAACAAATGATAACAATAGCTACGCAAAAATAGAATGATAACAAGGAGATCATGTGCCAGAGTTTTTGGAATCAAGTTAAAGTAGCCCTTAGATGAAAAAATTTTATCTCTACAAATATATGGTAACAACATAAAAGAAGGGGCTTAATAAACTAAACATGCAATTTTAAAGAATAATAGTAAATAAACAAATATATGAAGCGAAAACAAGAATAAAAAAGCTAAATCTCATAAATTAAAGAAGTAAATAAAATTGAAAACAAAAGATCACAGACATGACAAAACTAAAAGCTTTTTCAGAAAGATAACCAAAGTTGACAGACCATTAGCTAATTAGAGAAAGAATGATATTGAGTGAGCAAAACAAGAAATGAAGGAGATGAATTCATAATTAACAGAGGCAATAAAGAGAATGATCAAAAACAACTATTCATAATCACATACTTCAATTACTATAATTATATGCCAGCAAAACTGAGAAGTTAAAGGAATGATTACCTATAAAAATTTTCAATTTAAATGCCAAAGGGAAAAGGAAACAGTAAAGACGCTAAATTACAAGTAAATTGTACCAAATATTTAAAGAGTAATTAATATCTATATCACAATAATTGTTCTCAATAATTGAGAAAATAGACATGGTAACAAGCTATTTTTGAGGCAAATATGATCCTGATCCCAAGCCAGAAAATTATGAAGCTGAGGAAGAGAATTGTTAGAGTACAATCTTACTAATATGAATATTGAAGCAGAAACACATTAAAATAAAAACAGCAAAAAATTTAAAACAACATATCCAAAAAGTTATTCAGGATGACCAGGTTGAGTTTATACCAGAGATGTTAGGCTCTTTCAACATTGAGTTAATGACTGGCACAAAAACCAAATGTTTATATCAACTAACAGAGAAAAAACCTTCTACAAAATATAATACTCATGAATGTTAAGATCCATAAAAAGCATAGTTATAGAAGTCTTCTTCAATATAATCAAAAGTTTATTTCTAAAACCAAGAGTGAATGTTACCTACAATGACAAAACACTGAAAGATTTCCCATTCAGGTAGGGTAGTGGCACAGGGTGACTAGGCGGTATAGTAAAATATAGTGCTGAACCTGGAGTCAGGAAGACCTGAGTTCAAATTTGACCTCAGACACATACTAGCTGTATGACCCTGGGCAAGTCACTTAACCCTCTTTGCCTCAGTATCCTTATCTGTAAAATGAGTTGGAGAAGGTAATAGCAAACCACTCCGGTATCTCTGCCAAGAAAACACCAAATGGGTTCATGAAGAGATGGCCATGACAGGAACAACTCAACAATACAGATGCAAAACAGTGATGCCCCCTCTAGCCACTATGATTTTATATACTTCCAAAAATGCTAGCTCTAGCAGTAAGAAATTAAAATTATGAATATTAGCAAAAAAGAAATAAGATCCCTACTTTCAGATATCAAATATTTTATATATGTGTGTATATACATATATGCACATACACACATTATGTGGCTGTATTTATACATATAGATCAGAACGACTGGAGATGGCCCAGGATGCAGTGGGAGATGTTGGCCTCTTTAAGGCAAAGTCTTTCCAAGTTCTCACTTTGGGTAAGGCAATGCCCATTCAGTGATTAGGCCTGTTTAAGAAGTGAGTCAAGGGATGGTCCCTTTAATCAAAAAGAAAAGAAAAGAAAAAAATCAAACTGGGAGGGGAAGACCCTCAGGGTTGCTGGCTGAAAGAGAAACAATTACTATTTACATCCACTCCAGCTGGCAGGGCCTAAAAAATAAACATGTGGTGACTGGGCAAGATTCTTTTGTTTGCCAATCAATGAGAGCCAGAGCGAATTTGACTTAGAGGCACAGTCTTTAAGAAAGAAATCTATCCAGTAAACCCCAAGAAAACTAGTTAGGTAGGTTTCAACCATCAAAATTTATCTTCCTTTAGGCAGAATACTCTCAGGTAAGGTCATGGCATCCTGTACAGGAGGGTCAAGAAGGGGGGAGAGGAGAGGAGTGGTATTGTCTGACTGGAACCAGTCAGTTGGGTCCCCACTGTGGCAGCTTGGACTAGTCACAGGTTGTGGTTTGTTCTTTGTTCTCAAAGAGGACCAGGACATCAGGAAGATGTTGCAGGACTTGTGAATCAATTGGATGTAAGTGAGGGAGGGTTGTGCAAAGTCACTAGCCTTACTCTCTCCTCCAGAGTCATCTGGTTCTGATGAGGTGCAGGCTCTGGGACTCCCCTTTGAGTTCTCCTTGAATCTTTGAGGTACAGGTTCTGGGAAACCCCTTGAAGTCTGATTGAATCTTCCCACTTGATGAGGCATTTGCAGAGGCCATAAATATTTCATTGTGACTGGGCCCAAACCTCTGTTACTAGCCTGGCCCTCCACTGTCCATCTTCTTCCCACCCTTGAGATATCAATCCACTCTTGCATTGACCTCATTGACTCCTCCCGAAGACCCTCCCCAAACTCCCCCTCTAGACCACCTTTAGATTCCTGTGTATATAAGAATCCCATCTCCCTTCCATGTGCTGTGAGAGCGCCACAGAAGGCCCTAACACAGACTGGCTCCTTAAGAGTCTACCCAATATGGCGAACTATTAATAAACTTTACTTTTCTTTGGCTGAGAAGACTTGAGTTGAATTCTTTTGGCAGGACTCAGCATGTTGGTATTTTGGGGTCTCAGGCAACCCTAACCCTCTTTGGGTAAACCTCTTCATTTTTATGGTTCCCTGACACCAGAAAACACTGTTAATCTCAAGCTCTTCTGCAGCTGGGACTGGAAGGTATATAAGCCTCTCTCTTTCCCTGTTGCATTGCCTTCTTGTTCTCCAAGTACCTTGGAGGTGTGTGGTTTTTTTTTGCGTGCTTTTTTGTGTTTTGTTTTGTTTTTGTGGGCCTGACCTCTCAGGGACTAGGTCAGACAGCTAGGTACTCAGCCTGATCTCAGGCAGGCTGAGTGGAGACCTTGGCCTTTTTAACCTAAGGTCAGGCAATGCCCATTCCGTGATTAGGCCTATTTAAGAAGTGAGTTAATAGATGACTGTAGAGGAGAAAGTCAGGCTGGTGACTTTGCATATCCCTGCCTCACTTAAATCCAATTTAATTGCAAGCCTCGGCATCATCTTCCTGATATCATGGTCCTCTTTGAGAATGAAGGACAACCCCCCCCCCCCCCCACACACACACTTGTATACATATATGCACCAAATATGTGTATATACATACATACATATATCTCTGTATTCATACACATGCATAAAACGGAACATTTAGCAGAAATAAACAAAGACAAATGATAATATTTCTCCAAGTAGAATGGTACAATTAGTACAATTATTCATACATAGAATAAAAATCATTACATTAGATACACTAATTTATTGATTTAGTTCTATATCAAACTTTCAATGGTGCTTTAAAGAACTAGTTAAAATAATAGGAAAATTCCAGCCCTGGAGTCAGGAGGACCTGAGTTCAAATGCAGACTCAGACACTTGACACTTACTAGCTGTGCGACCTTGGGCAAGTCACTTAACCCCAATTGCCCTGCCTTCCCTCCTCCAAAAAAGCAATAATAATAATAATAGAAAAATTCATTTGTAGAACTGAGAGAAGGGAACATAGATCTTAAATTATGCTATAACTTTCTGGTATTTGCTAAACCAAAAGGAAAGGTAGATCTGTGGAATATATTCAGTCAGTATGAGTCAAAAGCAATAGAATACAGCAGTATTTGATGAACCTAAGAAATATAAACTATTGAAGGGGATAGGGACAGTTAGGGGGAGAACTCTATTTGACAAGAATTACTGAGAAAATAGAATGCTGAGCCCAGAGTCAGGAAGACTCAACTTCCTGAATTCAAATCTGTCCTCAGACAGTTACTAGCTGTGTGACCCCTGGGTGAGTCACTCAACCCTGTTTGCTTCAGTTTCCTTATCTGTAAAGTGAGCTTGAGAAAGAAATGGCAAACCACTCTACTATCTTGGCCAAGAAAACCCCAAATGGGGTTAAGAAGAGTCAGACATGACTGAAACAACCAAATAACAACAACAAAGAACTGAGAAAACTGGACAATAATTTGGCAGAAATTAGGCTTTTATATATTTTAAATAAATTTTAATTATTGTCATTATGACTTTGACAAACACCAAAAAACATGAAAATTTTATATACAAGAAGAATGAGAAAAGAGAATTGTGTATGAAAACTTGAATTTCTGTTACAAAAAACTTAGATTAAGAAAAAAATCAACATGTTAGTTTCAAAGCAGCTCTGTTTATCTCTGCTCCCCACTGTGCATTTAAAAAAAAAGCTTCAATGACCCTCTTTTCTTTCTTTTATTTTTTTGGTGTGGAATCATTCCACTAAACTCTTTTTCTCCTCAAATTCATAAACATAATTGAAACAATACCTCCCCTGTCACAAATATGCAGAATCAAGCAAAACAAATGTATGCATTGGTCATATAAAAAAAAAAATCATTCTGCATTTTGAATTCATCAGTTCTCTGCCAGGAAGTGATATGCTATATCATTGGTTTTCTTGAGTCATGTTTGGCCATTACATTGATTAGAGGGCATAAGTGTTTCAAAGTTGTTTTTTTCTGTTAAATTATTGTCTCTGTAAATTGTTCTCTTGGTTCTGTTCAATTCACTATGCCTCAGTTCACACAAATCTTATCATGTTTCTCCAATTCAATATTTTCATCAGTTCTTCTGGGACAATAATATTCCATTACATTCCTGTGCCATTTCTTTTTTTTAGTTTTCCTTCAATTTAGGGGAAATCTCATAGTTCCTTACTACAACAGAAAGTGCTGCTACCAATATTTTTGCCCTCATGGGACCTTTCTCTTTGTACTTGGCTCTTTTTGGAATACATTCCTGTTAGTGGTATCACTGGGTCAAAGGTGCATAATTGGTAGAATTCCAAATTGCTTTGCAGACTGGTTTGACCAATTTACAAAATAATCAACAATGTATTAGTTTTCCTGTACTTCTATGAATCTTCCAACAATTTTCATTTTCCTTATTTTATCATCTTTGCCAGTCTGAGAGGTATAAAAGAGAGCTTCACATGGTTTTAATTTATAATTTCTCTTATTAGTGATTTGTAAAATGTCTTCATGTGTTTCTTGGTAGCTTACTTTTCATCTTTTGAGAACTGCCTATTCATATGTTTTGACCATTTGTCTATTAGGAAATGTCTCCTACTTTTATATAGTTGAATAAATTCTTTATATATCTTGGATATCAGATCTTTATCAAAAAAGTTT
>CM053587.1:226695192-226726525 GCA_028646515.1 Pseudochirops corinnae
TATCTCAAGATAGTTAGGTCCTCCATCATTGTTTATATTGACTTGTCCATATTAGAGTGTCTTCAGACTTCACAGTAGTTCAAACAATGAGAAATCTGCTAGGCGTTATTGTTAGCTGGCTCAACTTCATATCATTTATGTTGCCTGACACCATAACTAGTAGACAGATGCCCTCCTGCAAAAACATGAATTTGTATAACCAACTTATCATCCCAACAGTCCTTTTGCGCACTAAAAACCTTGTACCCATTAGACCTTCAGCTAGAGCAATTACGGGTCATTTACTAGCAGTCAGTTTGGTACATCTATAATAATACCGAGTCTTCTGCTTTCTGAGAAGGCACAAATTATTTATCTCCCTATTTAATCCAAAAGGTCAGCCTCAGACCTGAACTTCTTATACCTGGATGTCCTTTCAGTGATTTCTGGATCATCTCCATTTAATAGAATATCACAGTCTAGACTCCTGACATTCTTTATCCACTTGGTATTTCTTGTGTGGATCAGTCTTTTTTGAGTACTCATGGATAACATTTAGGGAGATTCTGCAATTTTGGGGGGTGTGATACAAACACACCTTATCACTCCAAAAAGAGGTCAAAGAGGTCATAGATAGTTATAACTCATGAGGTAATAAATAATTCATCTTCTCAGGAATTATATAATCTACTTCAGTCTTCTTAATGGTTTTTGAGTCATGGCTCCCCTGTCAAAGTGTCCTCACTTGACTTGTCTAGCTTTATCTGTTTTTCTCAATATTTTGTCTTTTCTTAGCCCAATTTGTGGCTGGTATCTGTTCCTACCTCCTCCTTCAGAACTCCCTACTTACTTCAGTTAGTCTCCCACTAGTAATATAACAAGCACTAAATTCCTGGCCAAAATTTCTAGGTCGCCCTAGCTCATCTGGGCATCTGGCCATTAACTCTTCAGTTTTTCACTGTGTGTCAGCATGTTTCTAGGAGAGAAGGACTAAAATAACTCAAATGAAGGTTCTGGTGCAGCCAGTGTGGATAGAAAGTGGGGAAGGAGATGAGGTGACAGTGTAAGAGAGCAGGCAGGACAGCTTGCGCATGGACACTGTGGTTTTCCATCTTTAAGCAAGTGATTCACCCCACAGTTAGCAGTTTTTCCCACCACTTGCCTTGGTTTCACTTATAGAAGGGGACTCTGCTTTCATAGTACTTCAACCTCTGCTTAGAGTAGCCATAAATTGGAGTCACCTGGACAAGGGTTACACTCGAGAGTGGGGGATTACTGATGTCTCTGTTGTGCAGTGAGTGCTTGAGCTAGTCAGGACAGGTTCAAAAGTAGGAAGAATTGAAAGAGTAAATGGGGTCGAGGCTAAGGTTTAAATCTGGGAAAATGTGGGAGCCAAGACACAGAACAAGATAAAAATACAAAAATCAGTGGCAGAAATAGAGGTTGAAAGCAGGAGAAGCTGGATTTGGGCAAGGGCTCAGAGCCGTCTATATTGGCTCATGTATGGGCAGAATACCTTTTGTTTGTGAATCTGTGTGTTTGAGCTGTGTCACCTTCAGTTCCTTAAAGTTGAATCAAAGATGTCAGATGCCTGGGTACAGTCACATATTTGAAATAGTATCAGGATGGCTAGCTGGCGCAGTGAATAGAGCACTGGCCCTGGAGTCAGGAGGATCTGAGTTCAAATCCAACCTCAGATACTTAACACAAAAACTAGCCATGTGACCTTGGGCAAGTCACTTAACCCCAATTGCCCTCCCAAAAGCAAAAATAAAGAAACAGTATTACTATTTGACTATTTGAATTATCATTAATAATTGATTAACAATAAATTAAAAACAGGTAATAGAATAAAATCAATTAGCTACATAAATAATTAATAGTTAATTATTATTAATAATCAAACCATTTAAATTACTGTTTGAAGTTTTTTCAGGTAGAAGGGATCATACAAAGTTCCACACTGTGGAACATACAGCCTCCTATAATAACATTCACTCTTCCTTTTGGTATACTGAAATGACCAGGTACAGCCCTAGAGATCCCATATAGCTCATAACATCTGAATGCTAATGACAGTAAATTATATGAATTGTACTCACTGAAACTCCAAAGGTCATGATGACAGAAGATGTAAAAGGAGTAGTTAACATTGACAATTTGCATAATAAATTTGAAACTAAGTTATTCTAAGAAGAGCAAGACAGATCACAAGTTGTAAAATAGCCAATATATTATGAGAGGCAGCACAGCATAGTGGTTATAAGGCTGGCTTCTAAATTAGGAAGACTTTGGATTCAAATCCTACTTGAACACATACTGTGTGACCCTGGGCAAGTTATTTTTAGGGCCACAGGCAACTTTCTAAGACTAAGTTATGGAAGAACTGAGGGATGCACATTAATGGAGGACATTCTATACCAGGTGTTCTCCAGACTGATGAAATCACAGATCCAGACAGGAACAAAACAAAATCAAATGCAGTCTCAGCTCTATGGCTCTAAGACTTGGAAGAGAGAATATAGCCCTGATTTTCAGAATCTAGGCAAGGAAATGCAGATGCAGAAACACAGAGTTATACCATTAAACCCTCAAGTTTAGTGGATATTATATAAACTATGTGATTGATGTCTAACGTAAGTCATGCTGTTTAGTCAGTGTGAAGGGTTTGTTGTGACAATTCAAGGTCCAATGATTGCCACTAAAAATCTTGACTAGATGGTAATAAAGAAAAGACTGCTTGACAATAGGTACAGATGGCAATCAGTGAAACAACAGAACCCATAATGGCTAGAAGCATTCTTTCCAATGCTATGGATTAAAGGAACAGGCATAATAATGTGAAGACCATACATCAACCATTTGCCTTTAAAAGTACATTATGAAATGTGTTATTAAATGTGGACCCAAGACTGTTTTAGAATATAGCTACTACAAGACCCACTGGAATAGAGCCATGATTGCTGGCCTTTGATTTCTGGCTAAATATTCTGCTATTTGAAAAAAACCAATAAGGTAATGGAGGCCACTGATAGATCCCATCCACCACAAGAAAGAGACAAATGAAAAGAAAGATATGAAGAAAAACATAAATAAACATGTAGGCTCTGACAGATGAGCTGAAACAAGCGTGGAAACAATCATAGGAGGCCATTCTTTTGCCAAGTAAAGCAGTTTGACAGATAATAGAGGAGCAGAGCTGGAATGTATCTCAGAAGCCATCTAGTCTGATTTCATTTTACAGTAGAGGAAACTGGGACCCACAATGAGGCCCACCATGCAAGTAGTGTCAAAGGCAGGATTTAAACCTGGGTTTTCCAGGTTTTCTTCCTGAGCCTGTGCTCTTTGCTTTAGTCATTGGATATTTTAAGGAACTGAGGATTTATTATTCCTCGGCATTAATTCAGAAGCCTATAACCCCAGTAATATGTAATTAAGTAACTTTGTTGTTTAGTTTTTTCAGTCCTGTCCAACTCTCCATAAACCCATTTAGGATTTTCTTGGTAGATACTGGAGTGGTTGGTCATTTCCTTCTCCAACTGTTTTCACCAATAAGGTAACTAAGGTAAAAAGGATTGTGACTTGCCCAGGGCCACACAGCTAATAGGTGTCCAAAGCTGAATTTGAACTCAGGTCTTCCCAACTGCAGGCTGAGCTCTCTATCCATTGTGCCACCTAACTGTGTGTTTTGTAGATGGCTTGGTAGATTTGAATTTTGTTGCTTCTTATTGGAAGTCTAGTACCTCTCCCTCCTAAAACTGCCTTGCATTTTTTTTTTTTTGCTTTTTTTGGAGGGGAGAAGGTAGAGCAATTGGGGTTAAGTGACTTGCCCAAGGTCACATGGGTGGTTTTTGTGTTAAGTGTCTGAAGCTGAATTTGAACTCAGATCCTCCTGACTCCAGGGCCGGTGCTCTATTCACTGTGCCACCTAGCTGCCCCCTTGCATTTCTTTGTGTTTATTTTGTATTTATTTACATGTTTAAGTGTTGTTTAATTTTTAGTCTTATACCCTGAAAGCCTAGCACTGGGCCTAGAACATTTTGGGTTCTTAATGCATTCATGAAGCTTGATCAGTTCACATCCTCTTCTGCTCTTCTAGAATTGCTCTATATTATCTGAGCATTTTCTAACATGTGGTGCCAAGGAGACACTGAATTCCAGATATGGCCTGACCAGGATAGAGTAGAGCAAGGCCATTATTTTCCTTGCTCTGAACATTATACTTCTAATAATGCAGTTCAAGATTTCAAGTCAACAAAAATTTATTAAGTACCTACTATGTGCTAAGTACTGAAGCTTCTTTGGTAGACACATTACACTGCTGACCTATATTGAGTTTGCATGACACAGATAGCCCTAAAGGCTCAAAGAATTTTTCAAAGAACTGTAATTTAGTTGCATTTTTTGCCCATCCTGTAATTTCCCCTTTTTTTTATCCAAGTGTAGGACTTAAGATTTATTGTCATAACATTTCATCTCATCATCTTCTACTTACTATCATAGCCCATCAATCTGGATTCTGTCATCTAACATATTAGTTAACTATTTTAATTTTATGTCATCAATGCAGTTGGCAAACATGCACACTGTCAATTCTGTGCCCTCTGTGTAAGGAATGGAGTTGAAGAATACTCATAACTAGGGGCCAATTAACAGGATCCAAGGCAAGAAACTCCCCTGGGATAAAAAGGCCGAGTAAAAATCATGATTGGAGAAAATAAACAGGATGCCAGAGTAATTAAATCCAAGGAGCTCAACAGGAAGTAGCAAAAGGTATTAGGAACAAAGATCTAAAGTCAAGGAAGTCAGCAATGAGTGAGAGAGAACACACTAGGAAGAGGATATGCTGGGTATTGGTGACACAAGCCGTGCTCACTAGAAATTTTCATCTGTGGCAGCATCATTTTGTTTCTGTCAGAAGTCTTCTTAAGTGCCATCTTCTAAATAAAGCCTTTCTTGATCCTGCCTCCAGCCGTTAGTGATCTAGGCTGCAATAATTTATCTTGTATACATTTTGTGTATGGTTTAGCTAGGTGGTGCAGTGGATAGATCTGGGCCCTGGAACGAGGAAGACCTGAATTCCTAATCCAGCCTCAGACACATACTAGTGGTGTGATGCTGGACAAGTCCCCATTTGCCTCAGTTTCCTCATCTGTAAAATGAACTGGAAAAGGATATGGCAACCTTCTCTAGTATCTTTGCTAAGAAAACCCCAAATGGGGCAATGAAGAACTGGACACGACTGAACAACAATGCATTTTCCATATATTTATTTATGCAAAATGTTGTTTCCCCAATAGAATGTAAACTCTTCAAAGGCAGGGATTATTTCTTTTTTGTCTTTGAATCCCAGCCCCTAGCACAGTGCTTGGCACAGTATACTGTAGATCAGGGTGGGGAACCTGCAGCCTCAAGGCCACATGTGGCCCTCTAGGTCCTCAAGTGCAGCCCTTGGATTCATTCAAAGGGTTGCACTTGAGGACCTAGAGGGTTATGTGTGATCTCGAGGCTGCAGCTTCCCCACTCCAGCTATAGATATTTCATAAATACTTTTTGGTTCATTGATTGATTGGAGGCCCTAGGAGTCTACAGGACTGGGGTGGGGGGAGGGGGGGGCAAGGGAGAGAGATACAGCTAGCCATGTTCTGAGTGTGTGGAGAGGTGGGAGGAAAGTAAGTCCAGAGTCTTGCTATACTATCATCCAGTTCTCATCTACCTTTCTTGCTTACAAGGATATGGTTTTTTTTTAATTGTCATGTTGAAATTCAGATCACAGCATCCATGGAATTCCTTTTGCTATGCTAGTCTGGTGACTTGGTCAAGAAAGAAAACGCGGTTCCTCTGAAGTGATTTGCTTTTTTAAAAGTTCATTTTGGTTTGTAGTGATGATCTTTTTCCTCTCTAAGTGTTCATAAAGTATACCTTCATGCTATCATTTTAAAATGTGATTTTGGAGAATTTTATCAGGGACCAAGGTCAAACTTACCAGCCTATAATTTGAAGTAGTCACATTCCTCCTGTTTTTGAAAACTAGCACAATATTTGCCTCCCTTCCCACAATACTTCTCCTGTTTCCAAGGGTTTCTCAAAGATCATAAACCATAACATAGCAATTACATGGGCCAGTTCTTTCAGTAGCTTAGGATGTAAAATGTGGACACAGCATGTTGTAACGGAGAGTAATGGTCTTGGAATCAGGAAGATATGGGTTTGAATCTTTTCTCAGATATGGAACTAGGTATATGACCCTGGACAACTCATTTAACTTTCATCATCCTTGATTTCCTCATCTATAAAATGGGCATAATATTTGCATTTGAGGCAACTAGATGATGCAGTGGATAGTGACTCCAGGCCTGGAGTCAGGAAGACTTGAGTTCAAATCCAGCCTCAGACACTTATTAGCTGCATAACTCTGGGCAAGTTGCTCAACTTCTGTTTTTCTCAGTTTCCTCATCTGTAAATTGGGGGTGATAATAGCACCTATTTCCAAGGGTAGTTGTGAGGATTAAATGAGGTAATACTTTTAAAGTGTCCAGCACATAGCAGGCACTTAATAAATGTTAGCTATTATAGCTATTAAGATTGGGGAAGTGTGGCTAGATATTATTCTGGAAAAGATCTGAAGGTTTTAGTGGACTACAAGCTCAATATGAGCCAACATTGTGAAATGACTGATTTAAAAAAAAGTTGAAATGATCTTAAATTGCTTTGAGAGAAGCATACAGTATACAGGAATCCAGGATTAGGGAAGTGCTAGTATTACTGTGCACTGGCATTATCAGATCACATCTGGAATATTGTGGTTGACATACTTACAGAAAGACATTGATGGGGCAGCTAAGTGGCACAATGGATAGATTGGAGTCAGGAGGACCAGAGTTCAAATCCAGCCTCATACACTTACTAGCTGTGTTACCTTGGGCAAGTCACTTAATCCCAGTTGACTCAGGGTAGGGGGAGGGGGAAAGAAAGAAGGCATTCATAAACTGGAGAGCAGCTAGTATGATTACCAGGAGAGTGAAGGGCTTGGAGAACATACCAGCAGAGGATCTATTGAAGAAACTGGGTATGTTTAGCCTAGAGGAGACTTAGAATGATATGATAATTGATGTCAAATATTTAAAGGGTAAAAGGCTGTGGAGTTAGAATTGCTGTGCCTCAGCCCAGTGGGAAGAACCAGGAACAATCAGACTTGATTTAAAGAAAAACTTAATAACAGAGATTATTCTCTGGGTTCTTCCTCAGTAAATGTCTCCAAACAAAGGGTGGGTGACTTCTTACCATGTAAGCAGCAGATGTAAGCTAGGGATGGTTTAGATTTAGGTGGCCCTGAGATCCTTTCCATCTTTGAGTTTCTCTGTTTCTGTGACATCAATTAAATGAGATAAGATCTGTAAAGCACTTTGCACAGTGCCTTGCATACAGTAGGCACTAAATAAATGCTTGGTCCTTTCTCCTTTAATCAAATTAGTGCTACTTCCTGCAAGTGGAGGTTTTCTTCTAGTTCTCAAATTCTGGCTCCCTCACCCAAAATGTTGTCAACTCCCAAGCATAGGTAAGCCCTATTCTACCTTTCCCTGAATCCTAACAACTAACTGACTGGCTATTTAATTTCTTGACATGGTGAAAAGTCATTTGTCCAGTTATTACTGGTCAAAACAGAGCTTCCTGATATAAGCCAGAATCTCCAATCAGATTTTTATGTGGATATGACTTGACAGCAACCATCTTGGTTAGGGTCTCTTCTGCCTTCCAGCTAGATCTATTCTCCCTCCTAATATACTCTGAAAGTGCCATTGGCAGCTCCCTTCTGGAAGAAAAAGGACAAGTTCCCTTCCTCATCTTAGAGTTGACCAGGGATGAGTGAATGAATGAATAAACAAATAAAGCCACCATATGCCTAGACTTAAGGCTACATAACTTCTAAGTCCAAATAGAATGGAAACATTGTTTTGTCTGTAACACAATCAAACAAAGGGAATAAGGTTAGTTTGATAAGACTTTTTTTGGTCTCTCCTGGCACCTCTTTCTTTTCTAACTACTGATAAATCCCATGTCTAATTATCTACACTTTTTCCAGAAAGTAATCTGTTTTGTAAGTTTGGATGATAATACCCACAATGTGTTGCAGTCAGATTAATACTAGAAATTAAAAAAAAAAAAACAACACCATGAACGTATTTATCATCTTCATGCAAAAAGCACAAAATCAGATAAACACTTATCAGATCCCTATGATGTGCCTGTCTCTGCTTTAGCTAATATAGGAGAGACAAAGGAGTATAAGGCATGATTTCTGCATTAAAATAGCTTAGCATGGTGTAGTGGAGAAGAAGCTTTGGAGTCAAAAGATCATATACTGGCTAGGTGAACCTAAATAAGTGAATTAATATCTCAGTGGTAACTGAGAGTTACTCATGTAACTCTCTAAGACAATACATTACAGAGAAGGTACTGATTGGCAATAGTAGCAAAAGTTCCTCACTGAGAGCTTCCTATACAGATACAATCATAGGATATATATGTGTGCATGTACGTATGCATATGTATAAATGTATGTATATGTGTATATATGTGCATGGGTATGTGCATGCACACATATGTATACATATGATTTCTATTTAATGTGTGTGGAGCTATATCTAGCTAGCTAGCTAGTTGTATAAACCTAGTTCTATACATAGGGCATGTATATAATAAAAAACTCCTACATGAGTCCTTTCCTGATCCCCATTTGTCAGTTCCTTCCCTCATTTGAAATTACTTTGTCTAGACTCTGAACTCACTCTCCCATGGGACCCACACTCACATGGTAGATCATATATCCTGAACATGGATACTATTTTACCCTTCAACATCCTAGGTGTAAATCTGAGGTGCTAGGGGCTGTTTTCCTAGTCCTTTCACTCATAGCATGTTCCTCATACCTCATTCACCCAGTTAACCTGTTCCCAACATCAATGGCTAGTTCATATCTCCTTAATAGCAATTTAGGCAGTTGAAATCTGCTCTATATCAATTAGTCAATTCATACTAATTAGCCCTTATAAAGGGCTAATATTTGAGAGTGCATAGCAAGGATAGAAGTAGATATATTCTTTCTTTTATATGCTCACTCAGTCACTAGGACAGTGGATTCAAACTTAACATAGTAGTTACAAAGCGTGCACCTTCCCAAGTTCACTTCCGTGTATAGTATAGCCAGTGGCTGGGTTCCTCTTTCACTCTTAGGACACGTCTCCTCAACCGATGGGTCTCTTCATTGCTGACCTGGATTAAGCAGGAGATTCTTCAGAGTTGGCTCCTCATCAGCTTTGACGACCACTGGCTATAGAAGTCTGCTATGGACTCAAATTGTTGGTCCACTAGTGGCTCTTCACATATCACAAAGTTTAATCCGGTGTCCTCTGTCTCTGATTTTCATTCATCTAAATTCAAGAAATAATAGACACAACAGGGAAAGAAGAAACATGAGAATCATGTATTTAAGGCCGTGTGGAAGCCCCAGTATTGAGAGAAGTCAGCTGAACTAGTGCATGCTGCTACTGCTATTGCAATCTATCTTTTTACCTACCCAAGAGTCCACAGCACTTCTTCCAGGATCCAGAGAGAGAAATTTCATTTGTTTATGACTTTTGCATACACAGTCCATTCCAACTCAGTAGAAAGTTAAAATACTTTTTATCACTATGAAGTAAGCTGGCAGGAAATGGTCAGAAACTCTCTTAATGCTCTGAAGCAGGGGTAAAAGGCTTTCCCTCCATCATGTAAGTCTTGAAGCAGACTCACCAAATCTCCACATAAATTGACTGATAGCAGGCAAAACACATTGTGCATACTCTAAGCATGGGGCTCTCTTTGGTAGGTACTCACCTCCATAAAATCTGTATTTCTTTGAATATAGCTCATATTTACTTAAGTGTGCCCATGCTGCATCTTTTCAGTATGCATGTGAAACCTGGACAGTCTACCAGTGCCAGGCCAGGAAACCGAATTGCTTCCATTTGAATTGTCTTAGGAAGATGCTGAAGATCACCTGGCAGGATAAGGTACCAGACACTGAGGTCCTTCCTCAAACTAAACTGCCAAGCATTCAAACTCTGTTTCAGGGAGCACAACTCTGATGGACTGACCATGTTGTTTGAATGCAAAACATATACTTGCCAAAAAGACTGCTTTATGGAGAACTCACACAGGGCAAGTGCTCACATGGTGGTCAGAAGAAGCGATACAAGGACACTCTCAAAGTCTCTCTTGGGAACTTTGGAATTGATTGTGTGACATGGGAGACACTGGCACAGGACCTCTCAGCATGGTGTACCCACATCAGAGAAGGTGGGGTGCTCTATGAGCAGAGCAGAATCGAAATAGCTCAAACAAAATGTAGGATACACAAATTTGGAGAATCTATCCCAAATGTTCAGACAGACTATTTGTGCCTGAGCTGTGGTAGGGCATTCTGAGCTTCTGTTGGTCTGATCAGACATAACTGGACACACTGAAACTTGACTTTAACACAGTGATGTCAATTTGGTCCTCTTCAAGAATGAAGGACAACAACCAACCAACCAATGTCTTCAGGGGCAGAGATTATTTCCTTTTTGTCTTCATTTGTGTAGTTCCTATCACAGTGCTCCATATATAGTAAATATTTCGTAAACATTTAATGAATTAAAGACAGTACAAACATATATGGGCAGCTAAGTGGCACAGTGGATAGAGTGCTGGACCCGGAGTCAAGAAGACATCTTCCTGAGTTCAAATCTGGCCTCAAACACATACTAGCTATGTGACCCTATGTAAGTCATTTAACTCTATTTGCTTCAGTTGTTGCTTGTCCTTCATTCTTAAAGAGGAGCAATGACATGGCGGAGAGGGGAGGGGTTTGCTGTCTTGACTCAGAGGTGAATTGGATATAAGTGAGGCAGGGCTGTGCAAAGTCATCAGCCTCACTCTCCTCCAGGGTCATCTGAGTCCAGTGGCAAGACATAGGCCAGGATGACTGGAGATGACCCCCCTCCTCATCTGTAAAATGAGCTGGAGAAGGAAATGACAAATCACCCCAGTATTTCTGCTAAGAAAACCTCAAATGGGGTCCCGGAGAGTTGGACATGACTGAAAAACAACTGAATAATGCACATGTATACATAATCTGCATCACAGGATCACAGATTTAGACGTAAAAGGTAAGTTAGATATAAAGGCAGTGTAGTGTAATGGAAAGAGCCAGAAGGCTTGTTTAAATCCACCCCTGAAGTATACCTGTGTGGGACACATCACTTCGCTTTCATGAGTGCTGGTTTCCTCATCTGTACAACAGATTGGACTAGATGAACTCTAAGGTCTCTTCCAAATTCAGATCTAGAATTTTCTGAATTAGTCCAACCCTCCATCTTCTCATTTAAGAGTTGAGGAAACTGAAAATCTAAGCAACCTGCAGAGAGTGTCACAGTCAGCAAGTGTTGCAGGTGGATCTCAAAGCCTGATTTGTGAAAATAAACAAATGAATGAATGGAGCCAAATAAATCGTGTAGGCAATAAAATATATATATATATATATATATATATATATATATATATATATATATATATATATATATATATATATTCATAAAAGAAAGAAAGATTGGGGCAGCTAGGTGGTGCAATGAATAGAGCACCAGCTCTGGAGTCAGGAGGACCTGAGTTCAAATCCAACCTCAGACATTTGACACACTTACTGTGTGTGACTTTGGGCAAGTTACTTAACCCCAATTACTCTGCCTTCTCTCCTCCAAAAAAAAAAAAAAAGAAAGATCTTTGGGAGCTGGGGTGGGTGGAAAAATTTAAGGAGGTGAGATTTAAGTTGGGTTTTGAAGGATGGTGACAATTCAGACAATTAGAAGGTATTCCATACATAGTGTGATCAAAAGTAAGAGGGAGCATATGTATGAGATACATCTCAGGAGGTTAACAAGGTAGGATGGGGTCCCATTGTGCGTGTTATATTATTGTAAGCAGAGGGAATTTTTCAACAAAAGGATTAATAAAGATTCCAAACAGATAAACTACAAACTAAGGATAGGAGGAAACTAGTATATTAAATAGGAGACATCATCTGTGAGGTGAATTCATTTGTTTAAAACAGGCTGCGAAACAGGCACAAAGACATCCCTTTCTTTCCTCCCCCAGCATGCCTTACTAGAGGATGGGGGAATTATGAAAGAAAAATCATTCCAACTTTTAGGGGAGTATTTGAGCGCCTTAGTGCCATGACACATGTGACTGAGTGTTCTTCATGACTAACACACTATTGTGGAAGATAGGATCTGACACCCACTCATTTCCTGGCAATTGAAATGCTGAGCAGTTTTCTAGTCTAGGACTTTTCCCAGAAACCCTAATGCAATTTCTGGGGTCCAGCCTTTCATTCCCTAATGCTCACAGTTTGTTCAGGGTGAATCAATGTTTGGCATATGACTTCAGCTGACCAGGAATATGTGCAGGATGACCTTAATTTCCCAATTCTATGGGCAGTTTGGAGGGAGGATTGGCCTGGATTTGGGTTGCATTCCAACATAGAGGACTCCAAGGAGACAAAACTGTTACTAGAGTTACCTTCTTCAACCCCCAGCATTCGATTTGGATGTTCAAGTCATTGTATTCTAGTACGTGCTGAATTTGTGATCCTCTCCAATTGAAGTCCTAGATTATTTTATAGTTAGGAGGATGGTGAGCCATATCATAGAGATGGTTCTGGTATCAGACAGAGGCACCATGGGACAGAAGAAAGCAGGCTAGATTCAGAGTCAAAGAACTTAAATTCAAACCTGTGACTTTTGGCAAGCCACTTAACTTCTCTGGGACTCAGTTTTCTCATCTGTAAAATGAGGGGGTTGGACAGCTATGATTCTCTAATCCTATGACAGAATCAAAAGTCCCCTCCAACCATAAATCTATGAGACTATGATCTTCTAACATGAGACTAAACTGTGTCTCTGCCACTTATTGGCCGGGCAAATCACTTCAGCTTTCTGACCTTGGGTTTTTTTTTTTCATCTATAAAATGTTTTTAACAATATCTTAACTATCTATACTTGTGAGTTTCAAGGATCAAATGACCTAATGAATGAATTTTACAATGCTTAAAATTATTAAGCTCCACATCCATATCAGCTATATTACTAGATTTGAAAACAGAAGGTTGACTTATCAGTGTAGCTACAAAATGGAGTCACATAAATTTTTTAGATGGAAGCATTTCTCACTGAATTGCCATTTTTTTTTCTATAAAGAGTAAGCATTTGTTGAAATGAGACATGATTAGGATTGACTCATTGATTTTTCCCATCTGAAAAACCTATTATTTCATCAACACATTGAGATCATTTGGAGTACTGAAACCATGAGGGGAAAAAAGTCGTCTATCTTTGTGTTAACAAAATCAGTGTTGAGGACTCTTTCCTCCACACAACAACAAACCACTTTGTCTGACTTGCTAGGGTGGTATTAAGTGTGTGTGTTGGTGGGGAGGGAATGGGCTGAAGACAAACTTGACACTTTCACTAAGGCTACTGAGTTGCTATTCCTAAAGTTCCTCAAGCCACTTCCTCATCAGCAAACATTTCTATTGCTCTTTGTCAAGAACCATACTTCTAAGTTAACTGACGTTTTGGGTTTTATCATGAAACAGATCACTAGAAAAATAGAACTATAACATACTCTGCCTAATTATAAAAGCTAGTGAGATTGAATGAAAAGGTGGAAAGGATAAAAAAAGAGGGGGAGAGGGGAAAGAGGTAGAAAGAAAAGTAATTTAATTAATGAATATGGATGCAAAAATCCTTGCTGAAATGCTAGCTAAAAGATTACAACAATCAATATATTACAAAGATTATGCATTATGACCAAGTGGGATTTATACCAGGAATATAGGTATGGTTTAACATAAGGAAAACTATTGACATAATGGATTATATCAATAATAAAAGTTTTTAAAAGTAATATGATTATATCAATAGATGTAGAAACGATAAAGTACAATACTCATTTCTACTAAAAACACTTGAAAGTATAGGTGCATATAGATTTTTCTTTAAATTGATAAAAAAAAAAAAGCATTTATCTAAACCCATCAGCAAGCATTATTTGTAATGGGGATAAGCTGGAAGCCTTCCCAGTAAGATCAGTTGTGATACAAGAATGCCCATTGTCAACAATATTATTCAGTATTGTGCTGGAAATCCTAGCTATAGCAATAAGAAAAGAGAAAGAAATCGAAGGAATCAGAATAGGGAATGAGGTAATAAAACTATCTCTTTTTGCAGATGATATGATAATACACCTGGAAAATCTCAAAGATTCAATAAAAAAGTTAGTTGAAACAATTAATAAGTTTAGCAAGATATAACATAAATCCACATAAATCATCAGCATTCCTATATTTCACAAACAAAACCCTTCAAGAAGAGATACCCTATTTAAAATAACTCTAGACAGTATAAAACACCTGGGAGGATACCTGCCAAAACAAATCCAGGAACCATATAAACGAAATTACATATAAGAACCTTTTTATACAAATAACATCAGATTTAAATAATTGGAGAAATACTAATTGTTCATGGGTAGGAAAGACCAAGATAATAAAAATGAAAATTTTACCTAAACTAATTTATATATTCAATGCCATCCCAATTAAATTGTTAAAAATTCTTTTACTGAATTAGAAAAAATAATAACAAAATTAATTTAAAAAAACAAAAAAAGTCAAGAATATCAAAGGAACTAATGAAAAAGATGTAAACAAAGGAGATTTAGCAGTACCAGATGTTAAACTATATTATAAGGCAGCAATTATCAAAACTATCTGATGCTGGCTAAGAAAAAGAAAGGGAGAGCAATGGAACAGTAGACCTACAATTTACACAAGCAAATAGATATAGCAGTCTTGTATTTGACAAATGTAATGACAAGCTTTTTGGATAAGAATTCATTATTTACCAAAAAAAAAAATTATTGAGAAAACTGGAAAGCAGTATGGCAGAAACTGGGCATAGACTAATATCTTACACCATTGGCCAAGATATGGTCAAAATGGATATATGTCCTAGATATAAAGAGAGATATTACAGGAAAATTTGAGGAAAATGGAACGTATTATTTATCAGACTTATGGATAGGCAAATAATTTGTGAATAAACAAGAGATAGAGAGCAGAGTGAGATATAGAATGGATAATTTTGATTACATTAAATTAGAAAAGTTTTATATAAATAAAACAAATGTATCCAAGATCAGTAGGAAAGCAGAAATTTTGGGGGAAAATGTATATACAGTTCCTCAGATAAAGGTCTCACATCTCAAATATATGAAGAACTTTGTCAAATCTTTAAGAATATGAGTCATTCCCCAGTGGTCAAAGATATGAACAGGCAGTTTTCCAGTGAAGAAATCAAAGCAATTTATAGTCATGAAAAAATGTTTTAACTCATTATTTAATAGAAAAATGCAAATTAAAGCAACCGTGGGATATAATTTTATACCTACACCTATCAGATTGACTAAAATGCTTGAAGGGGAAAGCAAAAAATGTTGGAGGGGGATGTGTTGTTGGTGGAACTATGAAGTGATCCAAGCATTTTGGAGAGCAATCTGGAATTATGTCTAAAGAGTGATTGAACTGTCTGTATACCTTTTGACCCAGCAATATCACTGAACAAAGATGTTCAGAGAAGAAGGAAAAGAACTTGTATATTCTAAAATACTTGTAGCAGCTCTCTTTGTGGTGGCAAAGTACTAGAAATTGCAAGGATGTCCATCAATTGGGGAATAACTGGACAAGTTGAGGTATAGGATTATAATGAAATACTACTATTCTGTAAAAAACGATGAGCTCGATGGTCTTAAAAAATACATGGATAGACTTGTAGGCAATAATAAAGAGTGAAATGAGCAGAACTAAGAGAACATTGTATACAGTAACAGTAATATTGTTTTAAGAACGAATTTGAGTGAATAAGTCATTTTGACTATTATAAATACCCAAATTAACTACAAAAGACCTATGAAGGAAGACACTATCTGCATCCTGAGAAAGAACTGATAAATAGAAGTATATTTAGAATGATTATACACATAATATATTATAGTTATGAAAATGCTTGTTGCATTCCACAAATTAAAAACAAAATAAATAAAACCTGAAAAAAAGAAAAAAAGAAGGAAGGAAGAAAAAAGAAGGGAAGGGAGAAAGGAGGAAGAAAAAAGAGGAAGGAAGGAGGAAAAAGAAAATGAAAGAAAGAAGAAAAGAGAAAAAAATTAATAGTGTTGTTTTAACTCAAAATACTCCATTCCCACAGAATTACGAGGCTGGTACTTGAAAAAATTTCCTGAGTAGAAATACTAATGACTGGCTGTGCAGTGTTATACCTTATTCAAAATATTTATGGTAATATAAAATGCCCTGTCAAAGCATTATGGAAAAGAAGATTGAGCCCAGAGGGAAAAGATACTTCCATAAATGGGAAACACCCATTGTAAAATAATATATATTTCTAAAGGAAAAAGATAACTGAGCATAATTTCTCCTTGCTTTCGGAAGACAAGAGCACTGGTTTAATTTAGTTTCCCATTATTTGCTGCTGTAACAGCCTTACTATTTACAAAGAATATAGTCAAGTGGATGCCACTTTTTTTCCTTCCATTTATTGCCTTTTACACCACTTTGCAAACTAATTTACAGAATGAATGCAAAGTGTGTCCCTCTAAAAGCTTCAAAGAGGCTAAGATAGCAATTAGGTCCTTGTGCAACAGTGTATAAAGGTTGTCAATTGGAGTCCACAGTTAAGTAGGACTATAGAGTCTTAGAGAAGAGCTTGTTGTTTCCTTCACCAGCTTAGTCTCCTCTGGGTTTCACACTTAGTGCTATTAATCCAAAAGCAGTCAAATGGCAACTCTTCAAGGCTGTCATTGGCAAAAGACAAAATCAATTCATTTCACCCTATAATGATGTTAAGGGTGCACTTAACTTCTGTAAAAAATTGAGTGCAGGGAGAAAACTTAAGGGCACTTCTGGTTTGATAAACCACCCTAATTTAGTGTCATACCTCTTCTCACCTAGGCTAATATAATAGCCTTAAAATTGGTCCTCCTGAAGTCAGTCTGAATGCTCATCTTCTACTACATTATTGCCCAGATGATGAGAGTACTATATTTGGAAGCAGAGGACTAGAAGTCTGCCACTTAGCAACTTGGTTAATTTGAGTGATGAGACCAGGAACCTCATCATGAGGAACTTCATCATCCTTCAAGATTGCATCAGTCTTGGTACTCACACCTCATCAGTTTCTCTGATTAGAATACCGAGAGAAAAGGGCTTCTTAAAGCCTCTATTTAAGAATACCCAGACCAGGCATCTCTTCATTTCTCACCTGACTGTACTCCTTTGGACTTCTTCATCAGCCCCCGGTTGTAAGACTCTTGAGGGCATGGACTGTTTTCCTTTTTTTTCTAGTTGTATTCCCATTACTTAGTACGGTGACTGGCACCTAGTGGTATTTATTGACTATAAAATCAATGTTTCTTGATTGACTACGGTGGTAGTTGCATGAATAGAAATTCTCATGAATTTGAGAGATACCATAGAGGTAGAATGAACAAAACTTGACAACTGATTGAATATAGGGGATGTTGTTGTTCAGTTATGTCTGACTCTTTGTGAGCCCATTTGGGGTTTTCTTGGCAAAGAGACTGGAGAAGTTTCTATTTCCTTCTCCAGCTCATTTAACAGATATGGAAACTGAGGTAAACAGGATTGAATGACTTGTGTAGGGTCACACAGTTAGTAAGCTTAGGAAGCCAGATTTGAACTCAGTACGGTAAGTCCTTCTGACTTCAGGACCAGAGCCACTTAGCTGCCTTATGGGGGATGAGAGAGTAGGAAGAGACAAGAGTTAAAATCTGAGGTGACTGTAGGATGGTGGTGTCCTTGATTAAAATAGGGAAGTTTGGAGTGGGGGAGGGGGGAGTCAGGGGAGAAGATAACAAATTCTGTTTTGTAGTTATTGAGCTTGAGGTACCAATCTGCCACCTAGTTGATGTCCAGCAGATTGCTAACATTGATGGATTCGAGTTTAGGAGAGAAATGAGACCGGACATATTGGTGTCAACAGAACTTTTAGATAGGATGAGGCAGATAATTTAAGGATTAATATCCCTATGTTAAAGGTAACAGGTACAGAGAAGTTAAACAACATGTTCAAAGTCTAACAGGCCATTGGAAGAACTGGGATCTGAACCCTGATTTCTGATTCCAAATCTAATACATTTGCTACTTTCTACTGATCTCATCCCTATTCTTGTAGAGCTTAGATTTAGAGCTGTAGGGGGCCTTAGAGGTCACATGGTCCTAGACTGAAAGAGGCCAAATGACTTCTTCAGGGTCTCCTAGCTAGTAGATTCCTGAGACAGGATAAATATCAGATCTTTCTGACTCCACACTCAGTACTCTATCCACTGGGCCATCTGGTTGCCTACAGCAATTTTCATCCTTGGAAGCATGCACTCAGGACATTCAGATTATGAGACTGAATTACTGTCTTCTGGTTTTTTGACTTTCTTCTTTTTCACAGAACCTTTGTTATCAGAAAAGAAGTTAACAGATTATGCAGTCTGATTCCCATCATTTTACAAATGAGGAAACAGGCTCAGGGACTTAGAGGGGACTTTTCCCAAGAGAGACATATTTAACTAGTGACGAGCTAGCACCAAAAACTTTCCCTCCTGACTCTTAGTTCAGTGTTATTTTGACTGCCCTGGACTGCTTCCACATCTCCACCATCTCTCCTCAGTTAGGTCTGCTTACCTATGACAAATGCGTCATTCGGTTTAGGTGGAGTAATGGTCTGTGCCCGGTAAACCCACAGTCAGATGTGAGCAAAGATTTGTCTGACCTTGTGAGTTTTCCTCTCCAGAGCAAGCCAGCTGCTGAGCTCCAGGATTACTTGTAGTGTGTATGGAACACCTTCAGGGTGTGGGGGAAGAGAGGAGAGAGAAAAAACTGTAGGGGAGAAGAGGAGAGGTAGTAGGGAAAGAGACATAGAGAGACAGAGAAAAAGACAGAGAAACAGAGAGAAGTGTAGGGAGCAAAGAAAATCAGTTATTTCTGGTTGACCTAAAGCTATCTTTAAAATGATTCATTCTCTTTCCCCTCCAGAGAGCCATTTATGTGATTGATCAGCATATGCTAATCTACAATGTCAGATGGAAAAGAAAAAAAAAAGATCCCTGAAGAATCCTAAACTAACATGTATCTAGCTAAAGGATGATGTGCAGTTGATAATAGTGTGGTTTGTAGCTTGATGCTTACCTGTCAGTGACTTGAGCCCCAAAGGACTCTAATTGTATTCTTCAATCAAACCTCAAGGTTGGTGTACAACCCTCAGACACCAGAGCCTGTATTTTAAGGAGATGTCAAGAAATGCTTCCTGAGTGAGGAAGAACTGTAAGCAACCAAGAGCTCCCTTTCTGAAAACAAGGGCAAAGCCAGGCTTATGGTTAAGCAAAGAAGGTGGTATAATGAAGTGATAAGGATTGAGGATCCTAAATGTGTGTGTGTGTGTATGTGTGTGTGTGTGTGTGTGTGTGTGTGTGTGTGTGTGTGTGTGTGTATGTTGTTCCCTCCCATCTAGCCTGAAATTCCTACAATTATAGGACCTCCTCTGGATTTGGGGGTGGGGGAGGGAGAAAGGAAGAAGAAGAGGAAAGAGAAGGGGGAGGGAGAGGGAGGATGGAAGGAAAGAGAGAGAAATGTCTCCAGAAAACTAGTACTGAAATGTACCTTATCTGAAAGAGGAAGGTGGAGAAGCAACTCTCTCAATTACGCAGCAGAGCTGATTAGCCCAGATTATTTAATTTAATTATCTGTCGCTGTGCAAAGCAGAGAGCAGGCATACATAGAATTTAGGGTATAGATAGCATGTAATCCAGCTCCCTCCTTTTAACGGATGAGAAAACACTCTAAGGGTGAAATGTCTTGCCCAAAGTTACATGGTGAGAAGAAAAGAGCTTCATTTTGAAATATCTTCTAACTCTAGATCCAGTGTTCTTTTCCACCACACTAGTCTGGATGAAACACATCTATGTTTTTATGAAGTATTGTGGGCAAGGATGGTGTTGGGGAAGGGAGGAAAAGTAGGCAAGAAAGTACATTAAATTAATCACTCAACTGACAAATATTTATTAAGTGCTGACAATTAGCCAATCATTATACTAAGCACTGGAAATTTAAAAACAATGAAAGAAATAATTCCTAAATGGGAGGGACAAAAAGTGTGGGTCTATGTACATATGTGTGTGTGTGTGTGTGTGTGTGTGTGTGTGTGTGTGTGTGTAAAATATAGCACAAATACCAGGTGAATAAATATACATAGATAGCTACATTCATGTATATATTTATGTACATATGCACATATGTATAAACATACATACCTGTACAAAGTAATTAAATACAGAGTAGTTTGGGAAGGAGGGTATTAATCCTTGGTGGGTTGGAGGAAAGGCTTCCTGCAGAAGATGGCCCTTACACTGAGTCTTAAAGGAAGAGGGGGATTCTCTGAGGCAGCAGTAAGGAGGGAGTACATTCCAGCCATGTGGGATGGTCAGTGCAAAGGCACACAGAGAAGGGAAAGAAAGTTTGTGAGGAACAGAGGAAAGGCCAGGTTTTCTGGATTGTGGTGGGGTAGTAATGAGGATGAAAAGTAGCATGGGAGCCTATATAGGGCTTTAAAAGCTAAACAGAGTAGTTTAACTTAGACATAATAGGAAGGCACTGGAATTGATTGAATAGGGGAAATAACCTAGTCAGATCTTCCCTTAAGAAAAATCACTCTTGTGGCAGTATGTAGACCAGACTGGAATAGTTAGATATTGAGACACAGAAATCAATCAGGAAACTACTGGAATCATCTAGGCAAGAAGTGATGAGGACCTGAACAAAAGATGTTAAGTATGATGGGAGAAATTGGGTTGTATGAAGAGGTGTTTGGATATGTGGGGTGAGGGGAAGTGAGGAGTCCAAGATAATGCCAAGTTTGTGAGCCTGGGATACTGGAAGGATGATGTTACCCTGATAGAGATGCTGAGGTACCAAAGGAAATGGAGAGTTGGAAATTAAAACAGATTGGAAGAAAACCAAAGGCAAGTATTATGAAAACTCAGAGAGGACATAGTATCCAGGAAGAGAGGGTAATTAAAAGTATCAAATGCAGCAGATAGTTTAAGAAGGATGAGGATTGAGGAAGATCTTCAGATCTGGCAATTAAGAGTTTGTTCATTGTTAATTTTGAAGAAAACATTTTTAGGTGAATGATTAGGGTAGAAATGAAACTGAAAGGGGCTAAGGAGTAAAGGAGAGGAGAAGTGAAGGCAACGGATGTGGAAAGCAAATAAAATAGATAAACCCTTGGTTAATTTGATTTTAAAAAGAAAGAAGAAAGCCAAATGACAAGCATCAAAAATGAAAGGGGTGAATTCAACACCAGTGAAGAAGAAATTAAAACAATTGTTAATAAATTTAACAATCTAAATGAAATGGATGAATAGCTACAAAAATATAAATCACTCAGATTAACGGAAGAAGAAATAGAATACTTAAATAACCCTATCTTAGAAAAAGAATTTGAACAGATCATCAATGAACTTCTAAGGAAAAAAATCTTCGGGGCTAGATGGATTCACAAGCAAGTTCTACCAAAAATTTAAAGAATGATTAATCCCAATGCTATATAAACTATTTAGGAAAATAAGCAAAGAAAGCGTCCAACAGAATTCCTTTTATGACACAAACATGGTGTTGATACCTAAACCAGGAAGAGCCAAAACAGAGAAAGAAAATTATAGACCAATTTCCCTAAAGAATATTGATACAAAATTTTTAAATAAAATACTAGCAAGGAGATTAAAGCAATACGTCACAAAAATCATACACTATGATCAGGTGGGATTTATACCAGGAATGCAGGGCTGGTTCAATATTAGGAAAACTATTAACACAATTGACCACATAGATAATAAAACCAACAGAAATCATATGATTATCTCAATAAATGCAGAAAAGGTCTTTGACAAAATACAATACCCATTCCTATTAAAAACACTAGACAGATAGGAATAAAGGGAGATTTCCTTAAAATGATAAGCAATATTTATCTAAAACCATCAACAGGCATTATCTATAATGGGGATAAGCTAGAAGCCTTCCCAGCAAGATTAGAGGTGAAGCAAAGATGCCCATTATAAACTCTATTATTCAATATTGTACTACAAATGTTAGCTATAGCAGTAAGGGAAGATAGGAAAAACCAACCTGGATCCAACCAACCTGGAGAGTAATTTGGAACTATGCCTGAAGGGCTGTAAAACTGTATATACCCTTTGATCCAGCAATACCACTGTTAGGTCTATATCCCAAAGACATAAAAAAAGGAGGAGAGGGGAAGGACATATTTGTACAAAAAAGATTTACGGCAGCTCTTTTTGTGGTGGCTAAGAATTGGAAATTGAGAGGATGCTCATCAATAGGGGAATGGATAAACAAGCTGTGGTATATGATTATGATGAAATATTATTGTACTATAAGAAATGACAAGCAGGATGTTTTCAGAAAAACCTGGAAAGATTTATGTGAACTGATGCAAAGTGAAATGAGCAAAACCAGGAGAACATTGTACAGGGTAACAGAAATATTGTACGATGAAGAACTGTGAATGCTTTAGCTATTTTCAGCAATACAATGATCCAAGACAATCCCTAAGGACTAACGTTGAAGCATACTATCTGCCTCCAGAGAAAGAACTGATATTATCTGAATATAGACTGAAGCATGCTTTTCTCTCTTTCTTTTCTTTCTTTCTTTCTTTCTTTCTTTCTTTCTTTCTTTCTTTCTTGTTTTCATTCTAATCTTCTTGTACAAAATGACTAATATGGAAATATTTTACCAGATTAAACATTTATAAACTGTATCCGATTGAACCCCAACTCAAGGAAGGAACAGGGAAGGAGGAAGGGAAGAATAGATTTTGGAACTCAGAACTATTTTTTCTAAAATGTTTTAAAAATTATTTTAATATATAATTGGGAGAAAACAAAATATATTTTAAAAAAGAAAGTCTTAATAAAGGCAAAGAATAGGTTTTAGAGGGGTTGAAGGGTTAAAAGAGGTGGAATGATAGTTAGTTACGGTCAGATAAAAGAATGTGAGGGTTTCTAATAAGAGAAGTCCATCATCCAGGACAGGCAGCTAGGTGATACAGTGAATAGAGTGCTGGGCCTGGAGAGAGAAAGACTTATTTTCCAGAATTTAAATCTGGCCTCAGATAATCAATAGCTGTATGACCCTGGGCAAGTCGCTTAACCCCTGTTTACCTCAATTTCCTTGTCTGTAAAATGAGGTGGAGAAGGAAATTACAAACTGCTCTAGGATCTTTGCCAAGAAAACCTCAAATGGGATCATGAAGAGTCAGACATGGCTGAAAAATGACTGAATAACAACATTATGAGGGATAAGCTGATTATTTGAAATGTCATCACCACACTGATTGACTCCATTTTTGATACTCAATCCCTTCTCAGCTCCCTCTATTGCCTCTCCACTCTGATTGGAGTGCCTGCTAGGTATTGCGCTGACTCTGGAATAATTTCCCCCCAAAGTCTTCCTTTATAAAGGGCTCAGATCTGAACTTTCCAGGTAACCCTCCATTTTCTATCAGCAGTTCTGCCTGTTTTCAACTCCATGGATCATCATGTCTCCACTCTAGGTACTCCCTGATTCCTTTCCCATCCCCCACCCACCCATTTTCAACTTTTTTTATGTGTATTATTTTCCTGCATTTAGTTATAAGCTCCTTGAAGGCAAGTACTGTCTTTTTCTTATTTTTAGCCCCAGAGCTTAGCATAATGCCAGGCATATGGTAATCACTTAATAATTTTTAAAAATTTATTATTTTTATTTTTTATTATTTACTTCATTATTTATTATTTTTAAAATAAATTTATTAAATTTAATTGAACTTTTGTGTCATGGGAAGATCTAACTTGTGATCATCCCTGTGTGTGGCTGAGGTGGAATCAAAGAATAGCTCATGAGATTTAAGGGGGCTGAAGAATTGGAGTGTGAGGGAGTTTTAAGTCTACTATAACAAGGACAAGAGTTGAGGAGGAGCAGAAAACAGTGCACCAAGTGCTGTACTACTTGGGAAAGGAAGAAATATGATAGTCACCATTATGTTGATCATGATATAACTCAACCCTCAACCAAGGTGAATGGGGAAGAATTAGCCCTGTGCTACATGCTAGCTGAAATTCCTGGATTGGTGGGAAGAAAGGGGACACAACCCTACATGAGATCTTGCATATTTATGCATGATGAAGTCAATGTGAGAGTTTTGGAGAGGAGAGACATTTTTGATGTCTGTTTTGAGAGAGGGTAGACATGGTTTTGAACCCTCTTGGGGACTGACTTGAAAGACATGGTAAAAGACAAAACTTTGAAAGACTGGTATATAGACAATTTGTCTCTGATTTCTACCTTGCCTCCCTAGAGACTTTGGTGAATATCCTGTTGGGTGAGACTGTAGCCTCTCCCTTGATTTGGCTTAGATCTTGTCTTATTTCCATCTTAAGAGTTCATTCACTTTGTGTGTATTTTCTGATATATTCTAATCTATATGACTGCACTGATTTCTGCTTATTTTCAAGGATGGTCTTTCATGTAACTTGGGCCCAAATGGCAAAAATGAGTTTGGGGTATCCTTCTCATTTAAGAGATAGTGACCAGGCATCCGGTGGCTTCCGAAGCTAAAATTCATGCTTCTAGATCAGCGGTTCTCAACCTGTGGGTTGTGACCCCTTTGGGGGTTGAACGGCCCTTTTACAGGGGTCACCTAAGACTATTGGAAAACATATATTTCCAATAGTCTTAGGAACGGAGACACTGCTCCTCTATCCATCTCCAGGCAGGTCCACACACGTGCAGATACGCCCACATACGAGTATTAAAGGGTGATGGCAATAGGAAGGTTGAGAACCACTGTTCTAGATCTACAATAATTAGGGAGACAAAGAGATATAATTCCAGTCTAGTGCCCTACTCTTTATAAGGGACTAGATCAGCCAGCCTCATGGCTCCTGCTCCTGCTCCCCTCAAGGCAGGAATCTTAGTCTCCCTTGGAAAGGAGTGGGTAAGATTCTAGAAATATTTACCCAAATATCTCCTTCAACCTCCTATCTAGACATAGATATCCCATGTGGATACACACATCTTAAATGAACAAGTACATACATCATAGGTAAAGAAAAATTTGACCAAGCAGATTTCAAAAGAAGAAAGGTTGCTAAGGGAAGGAGGTAAAGGAGAATCTGGAAATGACAGTGGAAAACAAGGAACATTCTGATTCTTCCTCTAGGACCAGTATGTCAGAAGATATTAAATAAGTTAATGCTGGAGAGGATTGTTGGGATGCTGTGTCATTAGTGGAGAGCTAGATCTCAGTAAAGGATAAGAGATGGAAGGAATATGAGAGAAAGAGGTCCAAGCTGAAGGTGATTTGTTCACTATTGAATGGAAATTTCAGAGTGTTCAGTGGAAGGAGTGGATAGGGTTGTGTTGAGATATGAGTAGGGTAGGGTTGTTGAGGACAAGGGTGAGAAAACAGAAATAGGGAGCTGGGAATAGATCTCTTCTTCATGGCTAGGAATTAATTAGGAAAGGACAGTGAGAAAGAGGAAAAGCAGCAGCAATAATAATGGGTTTCAGCTGAACAGTGAAGCCCATAGTCTCTAAAGGGTATTAAAGATATAGCTAGGTGGGGCCCAAGTATGTTTCTTCACTGTATCTGCTTCCCAGACTGGTTTCTAATCCATGGAACAACATGCCCCTCTAGTATAAACCCATCACTTCTAAACTCACCACCATGCTGCTAACTCAAACCTTGATTAACACCATTCAGCCTCTGATTGAAGTGCTGGAGGTGAAGTACCAAAACACCCCACAATGTTCCTTTATGGAAGGTAGAAACTGGACTCAGCTAGTGAGCTACTTTGCATTTGTTACCCTGCCTGGTTTCAGCTCCACAGAATGAGCTGCCCTATGCTAGGTAACCCTGGTAACAGAAAACAAAGTGCCAATCCAAAGAATCTGCAAGCTTCTTCTGGAAGGAAAAACAAGCAAATACCTATACAGTAAACCTCAAGATGCATAGCAGTTAAATCAAACAATTCTAATGACAAGCAACAAATTTTGCAAACCACTATAATGAAAACCTGAAAATACAAAGTAAATTTAAATAAGACAAGACTACTCTGCACCCACCAGAAACTTCAGAAAGGAATGGAATTATGTTCCAAACAGCAAAAGAGTTCAGGATGCAACCCAAGATTACATAACCTAAAAACCTGAGCCTAATCATCAATTTAAAAAAACAAGAGAGACATTTGAAGCATTCTTATGAAAAAAGAAAAGACATAAGCTGATTATTTGCTCTTCAAGTATCTCAGATAATGGAAACACAAGAAAGATGAATACTCACATTTGTCAAAGAAAGCACAAGTAATTAAATAAATTACCCCAGAGAAAAGGAGGGAGGGTGGTTAAAAATAACAGCAAAAACAACATAATAATAACAGAGAGACCATCAACAGATTTCTTTCTAAAAGTACACAAGGAGATACAGAATAAAGCAGAATTTGAATAGAAGTAATGGTGGAAGAACAGTCCTGAACCACCATGGACTAAATATCATGCCTACAGGTAAATCAATGCTTTTTATGGGACCAAAATGCGAATGAAAAAGGAGAGGCCAAGAAGAATTTAGAGGGGAATGTGATGTACCCTAATCAAGTCAATAGTAAACAATGAAAGGAAAATAAAAGGCTAGGGAAGAATGGGTGAGGTGACAAAGAAAGGGACTGGAATAAAAGGAAGGAAAAGAGGTATTCTTGGTTCAGTGGTGAGAGGGGCTTCCACTAAAGAACACTCCCATAGGGGGAAAGAGAATTGCTATAATGAGAGATCAGGATCTTAGATGGCGGCAACCAGCAATATTAGTGACAGAAGAGGGACTAGAACCCAGAATACTTCACTGATTGCCCAGAGTTATGCTTATCCTTCTACCTCCCCTCCTACTTCCATCTGTATGAATGATAACCATCCCCCGGAATTAAAGTGATTCACTCTTAGTTTCTAACCAATACACAGGGAGGACCCTAGCCTTCCAAAAGAATGGGGTATCTTACCTTTGCAGAGTCATTATAAAAATACACATATAATATATATAAATATATATAATAAATATAAATGTATATAAAATATATATATAAAAATTTGACCTAAGCCTTGAAGGATGGGTAACACGTCAATAGGCAGAGGTGGGGAAGGCATGAGAAAAAGTAAGGAAGAGGAGAAGTATAGGATACATTCAGAGGAGCATAAATAATTCAATTTGGCTAAAGCACAGAGCACATGAATCATACACATAGAATGAAAGAGTCCTTAGAGGTACTTCAGAGGCCATCTAGTCTAACCTGTACCTAAATGGGAGTCTCCTTTTCAACATAACCAACAAGTAGGAATCTAGCCTCTCCCAGAACATCTCCAGTGATGGAGGAGTTCACCACCTATGAAAGTAGCTTATCCCTCTACCATCCAGCAATGATTGTTAAAATGTTTTTCCTTATACTGAACTTAAATTTACCTCTCAGAAACTTTCACCTACTGGTCTTAGTTCTGTCCTTTTGTATAAAGTAGAATAGTTTTGATCTCAGTGTGATATAGTAGAAAGAGCACTGGGCTGGAAAGGAATCTTATTTGCTTTGTGACCGTATTACTTTATCTCTCTGAGCCTCCTACTCGTCTGTAAAAACAGGGATGTCTATAGTCAGCAATAAGTTCACAAAGAGACTTACTAAAGTTAATTTCCCTCCCTGGGGTACTTTGGAATCCAAAAGACCATTTTTATATGGTCTGGAACATAGATAAATGGTTTGAGGTAAAATCCTGTGTTCCAGATCATATCCTAACCTGTGTATTTGTGTGTGTTTGTGTGTGTGTGTATGTGTGTGTGTGTAAAAGTTGTTGTCCTTCCTTCTTGAATAGGACCAAAATGACATCACTACTGGAGTCAAGGTCCAAGAGGTTCCCCTATGGCGAATCAGACCAATAGTAGCTCAGGAGGCTTTATCACAGGTTGGGCACAAATAGTTCACATGAACATTTGGAGTAGAGCTGTCTCTAAATTTGTGCATCTCATGTTTCTTTTGAGCTGCTACAATTCTGTTTTACTCACAGAACATAGCACCTTCTTTGACGCGCATCATGCTGGGTGATCTTGTTCCAGTGTCTCTCTCTCTCTCCTATCTCACGATCAGTTCCAAAGTTCTTCAAAGACACCTTGAGAATGTCCTTGTATCACTTCTTCTGACCTCCATGTGAGCTACTACCTTGTGTGAGTTCTCTGCAAAATAGTCTTTTAGGCAAATATATATGTTTGGCATTCAAACCAAGTAGCCAGTTCATTGGATACCCTGGAAGTAGGGCATGTTTGGAGCAAAGGATAATTGTGTCATATAACCTCAGGTAGGAGACTTTTCAGGAGGGAATAAAGTGGCTCCTCCCACCAACACAGTTCCTTGAAGAGTGGTACCCTGCATAGGAACTTTGAATGGACCAGCATTCCATTAAGCTCTTGGTTGAAACTCAGAGCCCCACAAAACATCAGAGTCGAGAAGGGCTCTTAAAATCATCATCACCATCATTATCACTGCAGGTTGTAAAAGTTTAGCTGCTCTCAAATGCCAAATAAGACATGAATTGGTGGTTACTAGCATTATATATCAGCAGCTTCCTATCTTTCAAGAACTGACAAATAACAAATCCCCATAATACAAAAAGAGACCCGAAAATATCTTGGAGGACTTAACCAATAAACCATATTAGAATTGGAGCATTATCAAAAACTAAATTATTGACCTAGATATAATTGCCTAGACATAATAATTCAGAAAAATTTAAGAACATAAAATGTTCCCACTCTAAATAATCATAATTTCCAAGTCTCATGAAACAAAATGCTTTCAAAGTATAGTGACTTGGCCAAGAGATTAAAATCAAATGGGACAAGGAAGAAGAATGTATTAGTCCTATTGTCCTGTCTACTACTGGAGCTATACCAAGGATGCTTTCAGAGAGTCTATAGACCATAGCAGATGTTCTTGGGGTTAGTGAATTTGTTTTTAAAAATATTTTAATAACAATTCTAATATGATGGTTTCCTTTGTAATCCTAATGTATCCTATTTTATACATTTAAAGACATTGGTCTGTGAAGAGGTCCATAAGCTTCATCTGACAGATAAAGCTGTCTGTGACATAAAATTGGTGAATAACCCCTGAACTAGAGGGTAAACTTACATTATATTACTTTTATTTAACTACAAAAAAGCAGCTGTTTTATCCACCTATGGAACAGTTCATAGAACATTGAATATATAGAAATAATAGCAGGATAGCTTTGCTTTAGGGGCACTTCTAGCTGAATACAATAAAAATGAGCTAAAATAAAGGAAAAAGCATTTAAACACTTAAATGTGTTTCCATATATGATATGGAAAGCACTACACTAACCACTGGTGATACAAGTAGAAAAAAACAAGATTGAGCCCGCCCTTAAGTGGCCCATATTCTACTGGGGAGATACCACATATAGAAAGTTTCAGCTTCAAGTCAGATGAAAAGACTTAGGATATAATGGCGAAATAGATGGTAATACATCTTCTTTAATAGCACTTCCATTGCAAAAACTTCGTCTATTGTTGGTGTCACTTGATGGTGTCAAGGACTCTGGTAGCAAGAACTTTCTGTGCTGGGTCTTCAGTAACTAATGGTGCTGATGAGGCAGGACAGGCATTTAGCAGGTTATGTCTCCACAAGGGCTGTTCTGTTAGATGATGACTGTGGGGGGCCAAGCTAAAAACAGAATCTGTGGTTGAAAGAATGCTTTAGTTCCCAGGATTCTTGGTCTCTGGGTACTTGGCTCCTTAAACATAGTTATTTGCATGCTATTTCTCTATTAGACTATGAGGTCCTTGAGAGTAGGCATTATCTTTTGCCTTTCTTTATTTCCCCAACACTCAACACAGTGGCTGGCATATAGTAAGTATTTAATAAATGCTTATTTTAAAAAAAGAAGTATCAGGGCACAAGTTTACTTTCATGGGAGCTGTCCTTCAGCCATAGGTCCATGTTCTCTAATCTTATCAAGTATTCTATTTTGTGTCTGTCAATTTAAAAGTAGCTTTAAAAAAAGCAACCAGTCTGATTGGCTTACTACATTGCTATAATCATGTGAATAATTAACTACTAGGAAACAATTACTTACCATTCCCCCCATCCTCCAGAACACACAGAGATTTTTTTCCCCCAAAATAACAAAGTATATTCAATCATACTGTTCCCATATAAAAGCATTAATAAAAAATTTTTGGAGCAAAAAGATTTTATGTTATTAATAAATTAAATTAAAATTATTTTAAAGTTTTATTTAATTTTTATCTCATTATTTTATGCCTTTTGTGCTTTACAAATTACAAAAAACATTAGTTGGTCAGCCATTGGACTCCATTAGGCCATGAGGTCTTTGAAACCAGTAACTGTCTTTAATTATTCTTTGTATCCCCTTAGCACAATGCCTGGCATGTAGTAGGCACTTAACAAATGTATGTTGACCAACTTAAAATAAATGTTTGTTGACTGCTTCCACCAGAGTCTGAGGGGAAGTAGTTTTCGAGGTCATGGTGGTGGTGGTTTGACCCCTCAGGTGCATGTTGCTTTTCATCAGGAAGCCTTGTACTCTAACTAGGCTGGCTTGCTTACCCTACTGTTGGCAAGTGGTCATCAGCTGGTATTGATGGTTTCAGGGCAGTAGGCTATTTCATTACAAAACTTACTCTCCTCAATTATAGAGGTAGGAGATGGGCAAGATAATAATGATAAACAATCTATAAAATATAGAGACTTGATTGAGAACATCAGAATCATGTGGGATGCCTGTAGTCCCCATTGTTGGCTATTGGAGTTGTATCGGGTTGCTGAAAGTGAGTGGTGTACAATGGTCTTGCAATGTCTATGCAACTTCAAATATATGTGCTTGAGGGGGATGGTTAGAGAGCGAAGAGGAGAGAGGAAGAGAGAAAGAGGAAGAAAGAAAGAGAAATAGAGAGACAGAGAGACAGAGACAGAGAGACAGAGACAGAGACAGAGAGATTTAACTATATAGCAGGAGCTTGCTGTTCAACCGTCACAAGAACTGAGAATACCTGGA
>CM053587.1:226726625-226804226 GCA_028646515.1 Pseudochirops corinnae
CAACATGAGGAACTGTATTAAAGGGTCGCGGCATTAGGAAGTTTGAGAACCACTGTACTAGACAAACATTAGAGAGCACATGGGTACTTGTGACTACTTTGTACTTGGGTGACCAAGAAGTGATGTCAACAGTCTGAACTTAGTCCCCCTGGGCCAACCAGGTCTTAAGGAAGATATTGATCACTTTTAAGGAAAGACTAGTTTAGTATGCATGGAAGGGTAGGAGTACTGCTCCTACAGCAGCCTACTATGTCTCCTAAGTATACAAGTTGTTGTTTTGTCCTTCATTCTGGAACCATTCATATATATGTGTATGTATGTATATATATGTATATATATATATATACACACATATATGTGTATATATGTACACACACATATGTGTATATATATATAACATACAAATGCAAATATATATACATATACATATATATATATCTAGAGAGAAAGAGACACACAGACAGACAGACAGAAACAGAGAGGAGGTAAACACATACAAATACATACAAAATGCTTGGAGCTTGGATTAAGCAGATAAGTGGTATAAAGGATAGAGTCCTGGACCTGAAGTTATGAAGACCAGAGTTCAAATCTGGCTTCAGATGCTTACTAGTTATGTGACCCCGGGCAAATCACTCTACTTACCTGTCTCTCAGTTTCCTCATCTATAAAATGGGCATCAAAATAGCACCTATCTCCCAGGGCTGTATTGCTTAGCACAGTGTCTGGCACATAGTAATTGCTATATAAATGCTAGCTTCTTTTAAATCCCCCCAAATCCCACCTTCTTCAGGGAGCCTTCTCCAACCCCCTTAATTCCAGGGCCTTCCCTCTTCTAATTAATTTCTTTCTTCCTGCATAGAGCTTGATTTCTATATATTTGTTTGCATGTTGTTCTAATGGGGGGAAGGGCATTAGATTGCAAGCTCTTTGAAAGTAGGGACTGTCCTTTTTCTCTTTTTATTATCACTTAGCATTGTGCCTGGTACATAGTAGTCACTTAATAAATGTTTATTATTTGATTATTATTATTATATATATATATATATATATTTTGCTTTTTGGAGGGCAATTGGAGTTAAGTGACTTGCCCGAAGTCACATGGCTAATAAGTGTTAAGTGTCTGAGGCTGGATTTGAACTCAGGTCCTCCTGACTCCAGGGCCGGTGCTCTATTCACTGCGCTACCTAGTGGCTACTGACTATTCTCTATTTTGATCCATTAGGAACCGCCTCCTTTTAGATCCAGTTGTTAAATAAGACAACATAATTAGGTTAGTAAAAGCATGGTAATATTAAGAGGCATCAAACGACAAGTATAACACCCAAACATTACTTTCATTTCAACTCCTTTTCTCTGCCCAAGCTGGAGTCCGGTGTCTCTCGGCTCCTAATGTCCCTAGGGTGGAGTCCAACATCTGTCTTCTCACTGTGTTTCCTCTGTACCACAGGAGAGGAAATTGCCTTCTTATAAACGTGCCAATCTATTAACAAAGTAGGAAGGGGATATTATTTCAGTCACACACAGAAATGACCGAAGGGGGAGCTGTCAGCAGGTATTGGGGTGTATTAATTGCTCTTTATGACTCACATGGTCATGGGACTCCTCATTCTGCTCAGCGACTCTTTGTACTGTGCAGATTTCTAAGGTCTCAGCAAGATGGAAACAAAACCCGATTCAGCTACTCTGGTTTCTCACTGATTGGAGAAAGCTGACTTCTACTCTGCCTAGCCCTGAGGAATGGAAAAATGACTCACGTGAATTTAGTTTTTGCCTTTAAGAAATATCAATCCAGCGGGTGGGGAGAGTTGGAGATGGATCCAAGTCAGGATCCTCTCCCAATCCCCCCTCCCCCAATTCGCCCTCCCCCTTCCAAATGCTGACATTAAATAGTTAATTTGCCGGTTACTTGAGAGAGTTTGGGTTTTCCTTCCCTCCACCACCAAAATTCCATTCTTGTTCTGTTGTGTCTGACTTCATGACCCCATTTGGGGTTTTCTTCACAAAGATACGGGAGTGGTTTGGCATTTCCTTCTCTAGCTCATTTAACAGATGAGGAAACTGAGGCAAAGAGGGTTAAGTGACTTGTCCAGGGTCACATAGCTTGTAAATGTCTGAGGGCAGATTTGAATTCAGGAAAATGGGTCTTCCTAACTCCAGATCTGGCACTCTATCCATTGAACCACCCAGCTGCCCCATAAATTCAGTAGAGGAGGTCATTTATTCAACCTTGAAATAAGCAAACATTAGATTAGCCCCTGCTCTCCCTTTCTCCGAGCCACGTGCATTTACACCACAGAAGACTTCCACCATTGGTCTCTTAAACTGCTCTAGGCAATGCCTTTCAATGGGTTGTCTAGCTCTGGGTCTTACTGGTTATTAACCTCTACCATCTTTTAGGTTAAAGAAAAAAAACACGTTAAGAAATGATCTTTTCTCCCCATTCTGGAAGCCAAATCAATTATTCTGCCAATTATAACCTAGCACATATTATTCTGCCCTTTCCCCTCCAACAGAGCAACCTCCTGTCACAAATCATTCATTGTGTCCTGGCAGAAATTATCCCCAGAACTCCCACATTAGCCATTAGTGTCAGATAATAGATCATTAATAGACTTCTATTAATTGAACCTTTACATGCTGGGCCAAGAGCGAGCACCATATGTGTCTTTGCAGTTCTGTCAAGGAGCTGGCTTCCCCAAGACAGGGCAGTTTGTCCCTTGGTTCGGTGCCAGGTGTCTGATAAATTACTATTAAGCATGACTTTCTATCTTCATCAACAAATCCATTCCTGTTATTATACATCAGTCTCATAGCAAAACTTAAAAACAACAACCTCTTTCTAGAAGTGAGAAATCAGGGCCCTTACCAGACCCACTCACTACAATAAGCAGAATTCAGAATTTTAATATAGAAATGTCCAAACCCTCTGAGTAACTGAGAGAAGAACAATATAGACTATGAAAGCCCTAAAAATGAAGGGTTTCTGATGAGCGGCTTTCTGCTTTGCTTTGTTTTTTAACATCTTGAGAAACTCCACAAAAGACCAAAAAGTCTTTGTTAAGAGATATGGGTATCTTTTTTGTATGTAATTTTGAGAAGCATTAAAAGACAGTTTAAATTACCCTGAAAATATCTGTTAGATAGAAAATATATGGTGCTGTTTCAGCTAATCAACATATTTAGATGGCTGTTTTTCTAAATGCTTACAAGCCTTTTTGCATTTCCTCCATATAATTCTGTATCAGAGTTAATGATATATCCTTGGTTCTCTCTGGTACAGAAGTACCTCAGTCATGGAAAGTTTTTGCTCCTTCTATTTCTCTACAGCAATAATTACCAATAAATCTCTCAGCATGAGGAGTAACAGAACTGAATGGCTCTGTGATGGATAAAGAAGGTCCTTGGCTTTCTTCCATTCGTCTTGATAATCTTCATGGCTACGCAAACAGTAAGACTATTACCACAATTCACATACATAGCAGCTCAGCTCTGACTCCAGAAAAAATTCTACTTAATAGATTAAATTATTAGGTTTAAAAAGGGGCAGTAGAAAAAATGGCAATGTCCACAACCTCACCCACAAAATGTTTGAGACAGAGAGACAATAATAAATCCTCGTGAGAATAGACTAATTTAACATTTCCAAGCAAACAAATACTGGTCAAAAGTTCCTAAAGTGGCACAGCAGCTAGAATGCTGGACTTGCAGTGAGGAAGATTCATCTTCTTGAGTTCAAATCTGGCCCTCAGACACTTACTAGCTGTGTGACCGTGGGCAAGTCACTTTTAACACTGTTTGCCTCAGTTTCCTCATCTGTAAAATGAGCTGGAGAAGGAAATGGCAAACCACACCAGTATCCTTTGCCAAGAAAAACCCAAATGGGGTCAAGAAGAGTCAGACACAACTGAACAAAAGCTGTCACTTTAATTTTTCTTACCATAGAATCACAGATTTAGAGCTGGGGTAGATTTTAGAAGTCATCTAAATCAAAGGCTGGCAAACTACTGTCCTTCAGGGCCTTGACTTAAGAATCATTTATGTTTTCAAATAAAGTTTTATTTAAAAATACAAAAATTATTCTTATCTCACAAAGTCAAACAAAAACAGACTCTGGGCAGGATTTGACCCTCAGGACTGAGGCTATTGATCCCTGGTCCAGATTAGCCCCCTTATTTGACAGATGAGAAAACTACGGCCCAGAGAACTCTTGACTCTCCCAAATTCATATGAGTAGTAAATAGAAGATTCAAATTCAAGTCCCTCTGACTCAATAGCGAGTGCTCTTTTTATTTTGATACAAACTTTTCATTGAGACCATTTCAAAGATAAACTGAAATGTCACTGATTCAGATTTCTCTGATGTCTACCAAGTCAGGCTTTGCGAATGTGCCACTATATTTAAATCAACATAATTTCTCTTAGGAGTTGTGGGAGGGGGTGAGACTAAACTAAAGAAGTCCTAGAGTTCAGAGGACAAAGCTCCCAAACATTTCCAGTCTTTTTTTTTTTTTAACTGCAGCCCGACTGGAACAATGGTCTCAACAAAGGAAAATAAATGTCAGGCAGAAAGAAAAGTCTGTGACTGCCAAAAAGATTCCAGCAAAGCACTTTCCCTCCCCAGGATACATGACTTTGACCCATTTTACATAATGTCCTACCTGCTAGAAAACCAGCTGTAACAAATAAGACCTGCCTGTCTCTTCCTTCTGTACCCAGGGAAAACCAAACTCCTGATGTTTTTTTTTTTTTTCCCTCTGAGAGTTGCATCAGCTCTCACATGCCAGGGTTATTTTAAACATGTGGTTTAAAATAAACTCATGGCCACATTGTTCAATGTCCCCACAAATGGCCAGATTTATATAGATACGCTCAGTTGAACAGCTCCCTATGGTTAAGTGACCCAAAAGTCACCTTCCCTCACCAGCTAAGGAACAGGTTTCTGAAGATTTGCCATCTTTCCACAAAACTTCAACATTTTTCATTTTCTAAATAAAATATTAGACTTTTCCACATGGCTATTGGATTCCTCTCTTAGAGAGGCTTTGTAAGTTATCTAAGATATGTGAATGGCTCTTGATTATGTATGTTAATGAAGAAAATGATCAGGGAAAATGAAATGCATTTGTAAATCACCACTTGTCACTTAGTCAAATAGTTTGATTTAATTTCTCTTCCACTCTGTTTTGAATTTGTTTCACCAGCATTTAACATAGTGCTTGGCATACAGTAAGCACTTAATAAATGCTTTACATTCATCCATCCATTCATTCTTTATCCATTCAATCATCCTGCTCCTTCCCCAGACTCTACAACAGTGGTACCAGAAAATTGCTAACATGATTCAAAAGAGGGGGAGAAGCCAAGGGTCTAGGTAAATCCAAGGCTGGAAATTCAGACTTTTGATAACTAAGAATGAATAGTGAAGCACTAGGGACACCAAGGAAAAAAAGGGCCAAAAACACAGTGCCTTCTGTCTGGGAGCTCATAGTCTATTGGGGGAGCTGACATGTAAACAATTATGTACAAACAAGGGTAAATTGGAGATAATCTCGGAGTAATGGGAAAAGTTTTGTTTTGTTTTTTTTTTCCTGAAAGTAAGACTTTCACTGATACTTGAAGGAGGCTGAGAGGTAGAGAAAAAGAAGAAAACCATTTTGGGCATGAGACTAATTCTGGGGGATTGCTAGTGAAAAATAGATACATGGAATTGGGAGGTGGAATATATTGTGCAAGGCCAGTCAGTGTCACGGGATCACAGAGTTTGTGGTGGGATGTAAAGGATAAGACTGAAAAGGCAGAGGAGGGGGACCAGAATATGAAAGTCTTTAATGGCCAAACAGAGGATTTTATATGTGATCCTGGAGATAATCAGTTGAACAGGGAGATAATGTGGTCAGACTTGAACTTTAGGAAGATTAATTTGACAGCTGAATGGAAGATAGACAGGAGTGGGCAGACAGTGGAGGCAGGTAGAACAACCAACAGTTGCTGCAATAATCCAGGTGTGAGGTGATGAGAACCTGTATGAGGGTGGTGGCAGTGTCAGAGGAGAGAAAGGGATGTATTTGGGAGATATTATGAAGATAGAAATGACAGGACTTAGCAACTAACTAGATAAATGGGGTGAGAGAATGAGGAATTGAGGTGATGCCTAGGTACTTGAGCATGGGTGACTAGGAAGATGGTGGCACCATTGACAATAGTAGGGAAGGGGGAGGACTTGGTTAAGATAATGGATTCAGTTTTGAACATATTGCATTCAACATGTCTATGAGACAGATAACTGAAGATGTCCAATAGGCAATTGGAGACATGAGACAGGAGGTTAGGAGAGAGGTTAAGGATGGACATATGTGAGAATCATCTTCACAGGGATGAAAATTGAATCAGTGTCGATGAGACAGTAGTGAAGAGATCACCAGTTAAAAAAAAATAGTATAGAAGAAGAAGAGGGGGCTCAGAACAGAACCCTGGGAGACACCTATGATTAATGGGCATGACCTGGACAGAGATCATGCAAAGGAGACTGATAAAGAGTGGTCAGATCAATAGAAGGAGAAACTGGATAAAGCAGCGTCCTGAAAACTTAGAGAGAAGAAAATATTAAAAGAAGGGGGATTGATAGTGTCAAAAGCTACAGAGAGGTCAAAAAAGATAGGGATAAAGGCCATTAGATTTGACATGTGAGAGATCACTGATAACTGGAGAGAATAGTTTCTATGGAATGATGAGGTCAGAAGCCAGACTGTAGAGAGTTAAGAAGAAAGTAAAACAAAAGGAAGTGGAGGTAGATGGCCTTCTCAAAGAGTTTGGCCATAAAAGATAGAGATATGGGATAATAGCTTGTATGGATGGATCAAGTAAGGGCTTTTTGAGGATGGGGGAGACATAGATTTGTTTGCAGGCAGTAGGGAAGCAGTCAGTAGACAGTGAGATGTTGGATACTAGTGAGAGAACCAGGAAAGATGGGATGAAATGAGATTACTTGTGTCCATAGACAGATTTGCTTTGGTAAAGAGAATGGCCTCTTCCTCATGTGGGATAAGGGAGAAACAGGGTAAGATCAGTGATACTAGAAGGTGGCAAGGGACTTGAAAGAAGAGGACAGTATGGAGTCAAAATGGTTTGCCAACAAGTCAAGATGGAGAAGAGAAAAAGCATAGTGAATGAAGGGCTAATGGCCTGGGAGACAACTGAGGGGGTCAAGGGATCAGAGATGAAGAGAGTTAGGGGTTGTAAGGCAAGAGTAAAGGTGAAATGACACCAGTTTATGATTAGATAAGGGAATTTCAGAGTTCATGAACATGGAAATGCAATACTTGTGGGCGATGACAGGATCAAGTACATGACCATTTTTTTGTGTGAATAGCTGAGGTGGGGGAAGGAAATGGGTCATAGGAAGGAAATGAATGAGTGGAAGAACTGGGAGATTTGGGAGGCTGAAGATGTTTGAGAATATGTATGTGATAGTTTTCTAGTGTGAGGGCAGGAAAAGCGAAGGAGAGAAAGACTTTGACCAGGCATTGAATTTGTTGAAGAAAGAAGATTGTTTAGGAGGCTGCTAAACAACAGCCACCAGAATCTTGAGTGGTGGGAAATATGGACTGTTTGAACCTCAAAGGAGGAGAGGTTATTGAGTGATGATGGTAGAGAGAGCATGGAAGTGGCAATGGGGAGCAAGGAGTATTCCAACTCCCCACCATCATGACCAGTGAGTCAGTGGTCAGTGGAATGAATGGAAGTGCAACCAGTGCTGGAAAAGGTGATCAGGGAATAAGTGAAAGTGCAGTGAGCAGTGGAAAAGGTGACCAGGGAAACTGAGTCATCAGAAAGAAGCCAGGTCTCGGTGAGTGCAAGAAGGTGAAAGATCATTTGCTACCTGTGAAGTATGCATTCCAGAGAGCACAGTGGAAGGGGTGGGTAGCTTTACTTATATTAAAGGTGTCATCACCCTACAATAAGGTCCTATTTCAATGCCTGACCATGTCATGGAGGTGACTCTAAATTAGCAAAGATATATTAATGGAGTGCATGCTCTAGCACAGTGGTCCTCAACCTTCCTAATGCCATGACCCTTTAACACTCATCTGTGGGCATATCTGTATGTGAGTGGACCCATCTGGAGACAGATAGAGGAGCGGTGTCTCGGTTTCTAAGACCATTGGAAATATGTGTTTTCCAATGGTCTTAGGCGATCCCTGTGAAAGGGTCATTCCACCCCCAAAGGGGTCGTGACCCACAGGTTGAGAACTGCTGCTCTAGAAGGTCCTATCAGGCTAGAAAGGCTTCAAGTGAAGGTTGATGAACTGTGATCTAAGGATCAGCCTCTTTGATAAGAGAGGAGATCAGCAGCAGCACAGGATGGCTACCAGTTGGGGCTTTTTTTTTTTTTTGCCTTAGGAACCTAAAAAATTTTTTACTAAGGCAAGGAAGGACTATGATGTATGTTGGTGAAGTCCATTGTGATGAAATTCCAAATCTTTTACAATATTGAAATATGCTATCTCATCCTTCCTGCCCAGGCTGTCACAGAAATATACACTTCATACATTTTGAGATAAACGACCATCTATGATCTTCCATTCATTCATTTATACACTTATTATTCATTCATGCATTCAAATGATTACTGAGAGCTATCTAAATGCAGTTTCAAGTGAGGTTTGAGATTTCAAAGTGAAGTGAAAGGAACACAAGTAGATAGAATCAGCAGAGAGAAAGTAAAACATCTTTCTTGGGGGAAATACATTTATAATACATTTGAGATAACATTTGTAAGGCACTTAGCACAGTGCCTAAAACATAGAAGGCACCATGTAAATACTAGGTATTTTGTTCTTGCTGCCATCATCCCCATCATCATCATCATCGCCATCATCATCATCCCCATCATCATCCCCATCATCATCATCATCCCCATCATCATCATCATCCCCATCATCATCATCCCCATCATCATCCCCATCATCATCATCATCATCATCCCCATCATCATCATCATCATCATCCCCATCATCATCATCATCATCATCCCCATCATCATCATCATCATCATCATCCCCATCATCATCATCACCATCATCACCATCATCATAGAAGTAAGGGAGAATGAACACAGGTCAGGTCTGTTGGGATTCCAGGTAGAATTGTGCAGGGAAACCAGTCAAGTCTGATGAGGTTTTATGAGCATCTTATCTGGATGAAGCAGGACCAGGCACTGGAAGGTAGGGAGTGGGGACCCTGGATGTGGTACACACATTAAGGTTTGGGAACAGGAGCTGATTCGTGCTTGTAGAGTACAGGAATTAGCTTAGTTGATACTCAAATCCTCCTCAAAGGAAAATCAGATTCTGGTGATTATTGCTGGCTTTACTTTGACAGTGTGGCTCAGGGAATTTAAGCCCCTTTCCAGCAGCATCTTGTTTTGGTATGGGGGCCATCTCCAATCATCCTGATCTATGTCTTGGTGCTGGATCCAGATGACTCCAAAGAAGAAAGTGAGGCTGGTGACTTTGCATGGCCCTCCCTCACTTAAATCCAATTCACTAGCAAGTCACAGTATCATCTTCCTGATGTCATGGTCCTCTTCAAGAATGGAGGACAAACAACATCTTTTGGTAGGATTCTGAGGCCCTTAAAGGACCAGCATTGTGCAAGGGCCAGGGGACATGCTAAATAGAAATACTACATAGTTTCTGCTCTCCAGGAGTTTACATAACTAATTACCCACAGGAATCAGCTAAATGAGCTCACAAGTTAGTTCACATTCATATAGTGATTTACAATGGTTATCTCACTCCTTGTTCTCATTTTACCCTTCTTAAAAAAAAACTGTTTTATTGGTGTTGTTAAGGATTTACATTAAAAACAGATATTACAAATTACTGCTTTCTTCACTACCCTCCAAACTTTTTGAAAGGTCTCATAACAAAGTAAAAAAATTAACTATACAGTGACCTCATTTTAAAGTACATGTCACATTCCACATCTGTAGCAACCCCCCAAAAAGTCTTCAAAATTGTTCATTTATATTAAAAATACCAATGTCATAATATAAATCGTTCTTCTGGTTTTGCTTACTTCACTCTGCATCTGATCATATGTCTTTCCCTGTCTCTTTGAAATAATTTATTTCCTCATTCCTTATAGTACAATAGTATCCCATCATCATATATCACAACCAAAATACCACAACTTGGCCATTCTTCAATTGACGGGCATGCCTTTATTTTCCAGGTTTATTTGTTGCTGTTTGTTTGTGTGAGTACAAAAGAGCTGCTAGAAATATTTTTGTGCATATAGGAACTTTTCCAATCTCTTTCTCTCTTTTGGGTATAGAACTAACTAGTAGTACCATGCCTGGGTCAAAGGGCTACCCCCTGTTTAGTAACGTTTTGTGCATAATCTCAAATTGCTTTCTAGAATAGTTTTTCCCCATTTACAGATCCACCATCACCATGCCTGTTTTCCCACAGCATTTCCAACATTTATCATTTTTCTTTTTTCTTCCTCATCTTTGTCAATCTGATGAGTATGATGTGGAATCTTACAGATGCTTTAACTTGCATTTCTCTAGTTAATGGTGATTTGAAGTTTGTGTGGTTTTATATGGCTATAGATAGCTGAGGTTTCTTCTTTTGAGAACTGCCTGTTCATATCCCTAAACCATTAATAAATTAGGAAATAACTCTTAATTTTATAAATTTGAATCAATTCCTTATATATCTTGGAAATGAGACCATTATTAAAGAAACATCATTCAAAGATTTTTCCCCCAATTATGTTCCCCTTTTAATATTAACTTTATTGGATTTGTTTGTGGAGAAAAACCTTAAATTTTATGTAGCCAAAATTATCCATTTTATCTTTAGTGATTTTATCTGTCCTTTGGTTATGAACTTTTATTCTATCTATAGGTCTGATATGTAATGTCATTTAAGTTTCTCTAATCAATTTATGATGTGACCTTTTATAACTAGTTTATATATCCATTTGTTACTTTGGTGAAAAAAGTGTTGTAACTCTAATATCTTCTATACTGGTGTTCAGTTTTCCCAGCATTCTTGTTAAATAGTGTATCTTTAATCAAGGGAAATAATATTTTTAAGCACAGTGCTTGACAAACAGCAAGTACTTAATAAATGTTTATTCTCCTTCTGCAGGAGCTGGGGTCTTTGTGTTTATTGGATGCTAGCTCACTAGATACGTTTGCTTCTGTGTGTTGTATATATGGCTAATCTGTTCCAGTGAGCAATCTCTCTATTTTTAATCAGTAACAAATTGAGGAAATCTGTTAAGTTCTTTCCTAGTTAAGAAATTGAAACTCAGAGATATTAAGTGATTTGGCAGAGATCACAAAAGTAGCAAATAGGCTAATCAGGACCGTGTACCTGAGTACCAAAATAAAAATCTCAAAATGATTGCACAAGAATACAATGGAAGAGACAGTTAGGCACCATTTGATCTGAGAAAAGAACTAGAAATTTTAGTGGACTGCAAACTCTATGAGTTAGCACTGTTATTTGGGGGAGGGGGGAACAATCCTAAGGCAATCAAGGGGTGAATTAAGAGAAAAACAGTTTCTAAGAATGGGGAAGTAATCACCCTGCTGAACTTTTTTTCCCTGGTCAGACTTCCTCTTTAGTATTATTACTCAACTTTAGGCATCACGGCTTAAGAAGAATCCAGTTAAACTGAAAAGGGTGGAGGTCTTCAAACAGAAGTGGTTTCCTTTTGAATATGTAGGACTAGATTGCTTCTGAAATCACTTCCTGTTCTGCAATTCTGTGTCTATGTTATGACTAGCACCCTAAGCTTCTGACTCCAAGTCCAGTGGTATGCACTATACCACACTGTAAACATTAGAACTCCCTTCAAACCCATTACCTTTAATATTTCGTAGGAGAAAAATCAGCTGAGTTATTTTTCTTTTTTTCTTAACTTCCCTTTCATCACTCAAACCATTTTACTTTCATGTTGAAGACTTAGCTTTTACTTCTTGCCATTTCTCATCCAACAGTCTCCAAATATCCATTCATTCAGCAATGTCAGGTTCCAGAAATCATAGAAACACAGAACTGATGAAGAAGAGCTCTTAGGGATAATTTAATATAATCTATTTATTTTACAGATGAAGATTGCAAAATCAGTGAGCAACCTGCCCAAGGTCATTCGGTAGGTAACTGATAAACCTAGGACTAGAAGCAAATTGTCAAGATTCCCAGATGAGTTCTATTTCCACTAGACCAGATTTCTTTCCCTTTTTTCCATCTAAAAGCCAGCATTACTTTTCTAAGGGACACTTGCAGTTTTGGTCTTAATTCTAACTATTAAATGAAACCTTCCTCCCATGTAAAAAGGAACTTCAAGCATCACAGAGAGAAGTATATCTTGTAAAGGCCAGTTCTGATTCTCCTGAAATCACTTAGTAGATGACCTACTAAGCACTTAACTATATTCTAAGCACTATAGTAAATCCTGGAGGGTTTTTTTTGGTGGGGGGGGGAGGGGAACGGGAGAAATTGGCAGAAGGGGAAAATAGACTTAATTTTGGACACATTGACATTAAAGTGCCAGTGTAACATTAAGGCAGAGATGTCTGTTGGCATGTGGAAATAAAGGTTTGAAGCTCAGGAAAAAAAAAAAAAGTCAGGACCAGAGATAGAGGGCAGAGAGTCATCTTCATAGAGGTTTATACTGTGGGAGTAAAGAGATTGTCAAGAATTCTTTCTTATTGAAAAAAAAAATTGGTCTATGTAATTTCTGAGCTATCAATAGTAGTCAAAAGATTGTGGAGAATGGGAAAAGTGCCACAGGATGGGAGAATGGCAACTGTTATCCTGATTTCCAGAAAAGGAAAGAAAGTAGATTCTTCAAACTATCAAACGAGGAGTTTGATTTTGATTCTTGGAAAAATTCTGTAATTAACAGGGTAAAAAGGAAAGGGAATGGTGATCAGAAAGAGCCACCATGACTATGCTAAGAACAGGTCATGGTCAATTAGCTGTATTTCCTTTTTGGGAAGGATGACAAAATAGGTAGACAGAGTAAGCGGTACTAGTAGTTCACATTTATGAAGGGCTTTAAGATTTGTGAAGGACTTTACATACATTATTTCGTTAGATCCTCACAATAATCCCATGAAGGAGGTACTATTATTATCCTTGTTTAATATGGGGAAACTGAGGCTTAGAGAGGTTGTGACTTGCATTACTAGTAAGTGTTAGGGGCAGAATTTGAACCCAAATCCTTCTAATTCCAACTCTTGCTTCTTCACCATACTTTCTTCAGCTTTGCTACTGTACCCTAAGGACCACTGGGCTTTTCCACTGGACTTATAGCTGTCCCTTATTGCATCTATTGTTACCCTCTATTAGAAAGAGAGCTCCTTAAAAGCAGGGACTGTTTTACCTTCCTGTTTCTATCCTCAGCACTTATTATGCTACTTTGTACGTAATAACATTCAATAAATGATGATTCATTCATTCTTGAATCAGCTGTCTGTGCAGTCAGACCTACTCTACCAACTTGTTAGAGCAAAGCCCAGATTTACAAAGCTAAAAGAAAAATATGGTGTGCAACTAAAAAAAACTCCAGCCTGAGTTATATAAAGTTATTGATGCCAAAGAATGGGAATACAGAAGAAAGGACAGTGACACGGATTACAATAATTTCACACAGCAGTTTAGCACATGTAAAATAATTGCTGTAACAAAGACACCAAAAGAGTCTGATCATTTATTCAGACAGCAAACAATTACCTTATTTGCCAAGTGAGGAGATATGACAGCCTATGGCAAGACTTGCTTACAATATAAACTTATCTGTAAAATCTTATAGAGGAAGTTGGGGAGGATCATGAGCAATGTTTTTGTAGAGCTGCTTTTTAGTTGGGTCCATGACCACATTTTGGGATCTTCTTGGTAGAGATAATAGCATAGTTTGTCATTTCCTTCTCCAGCTCATTTTAAAGATGAGGACACTAAACAAACAGGTTAAGTGACTTGCCCATAGTCACACAGCCAGTGTTTGAGGAAGATTTGAACTCATGAAGATGAATCTTGTGACTCCAAGCCTAAGTGCTCTATCCACTGCACCACCTAACTGCCTTCATTACCTAGCAATATTGCCTCATAAAACAATGAGAAGCAGTGGAAAAGTCAGGTTAGAGAAAGTTTGTTGAGACACCCAACGAAGCAATCACATCCTGAAGGCATTTAAGGAGAAACATGATGAAAGATGGAATATATTTGCAGAGATATTTATTATAAACTCTTCACCATCAAGTACCATGAAGCCACCACATTTCTACTCTAAAAACCACAGTCCTAGATTTGCTTCTTGAAGAATTAAAAATAGCACTGAAGCAAAGAAAGAAGGGAAAGACAGTTGTACTGGACCAAGCAACCACAGAGTAATTTGCATTGGAAGTGAGCGTGGTTTTGAGAGTGTTGCTTGAGGGAGTCTCAAGGTATATGAGGAAGGAGGAGATACCAAAGATGTGTATAGGGAAGGGAAAACTGAGAACACCAGAATCAGGAAGAGTTGGATTCAAATTCCATAGTAGATACCTACACACAAAAAAATCTCTTAACTTCTCTAAATCTAAAATCTCTTTAAATCTTCTCTAAATCTGAAATGGGGATAATAATAGCGCTCTTGTAAGAATTGACTTGGATAAGTATGTAAAGCATTTGGCAAACCAGAATTACAAAACTTTAGAATTAGAAGGGACCTCGGTAGTCAGCCTCTAAGCCCCACACAAAAGGCATTACCATTATAGCATACCTGACATGTGGTCATTTAGTCTCTGTTTTCAAAGATCTCCAAGGAAGGGACCACCACTTCTCAAAGCCACACATTCTACTGAAGAGTTCTGCTTGAAGTATTTCTTTATATCAAAACAAAATCTTCAAGTATTACATAAATTTCTAATATTCTATTATTCTATTATTATTTATATCCCTAACTCTGGAGACCTCTCAAATACCGCAACCCTTTAATACTTGTATGTGGGTGTATCTGCATGTGAGTGGACTCGCCTGGAGACGGATAGAGGAGTGGTGTCTCGGTTCCTAAGACCATCGGAAATATGTGTTTTCTGATGGTCTTAGGCAACCCCTGTGACCCCTGTGAAAGGGTCATTTCACCTCCAAAGGGGTCTTGACCCACAGGTTGAGAACCGCTGGTCTAGATTCATCTGGACTTCAATTTATTATGAGAATTCCTGACTCCAAAAAGGGGTGAGGTGGGGAGGGTTTTCAAATTTTCTTACTTTTTTTCCATTCATTATGTCCCTATCCTGGAAGAGAGCCCCAGGGAAATTTCTCTTAAAAACTTAGGTATGGCTCATGTCTAGGGTCTCCCCAAAATGTGAGCAACAGGGTCCCTCCTAGAAAAGATACATTCCTGGGCTTTGGCCAGGCCTATACCTGTTACAAGGAAGGGAGCAGGCCCTGTGACAGAGATAGAATTTTGAGGGAGAAGCAACTAGGTTATGGACAATGTCGGGACCTAGGGAATTCTGCTAACCAGTAGGCCCTAACATTCAGGAAACTATGGTAGAGCCTAAAGCTTTCTTTGTTTTAGTGTAACAGAAAGTTTTGCACTGGTGATTGGATTGGTGGCAGTCCCACAGTTATTTAAAACGCCCATCATTGGAAACTCTCAGCCTCCTCACTCCTGGTGGGTCCCTCTCTCCACCCAAACTCAATCTCCCACCTTCTTGGGTGTTATCTCTGTGTAAGGAAATGAAATAAACATTTATTAAGTGCCTATTATGTGCCAGACACTGTGCTAAGAGCTTTACACTCATTATCTCATTTAATCCTCACAGCAAACTTGAGAGGTAGTTGCTATTATTATCATCATCTTACAGTTGAGGAAACTGAGGCAGACAAAAGCTAAGTGATTTGTCCAGGGTCACATAGCTAGTGAATGTCTGAGGCAGGATTTGAATTCAGGTCTTCAAGGTATATGAAGAAGAAGATTCTAAAGGTATATATCTGGGGGGAACACCAGAGAGAGTCAGGAAGACTGGGTTCAAATCCCACCAAAGACATCTTAATGTTTGTGTGATCCTCAGCAAAATCTCTTAACCTCTCTAAATCCCAGGTTCTCCAACTATAAAGCGGACATTGCTGTGAAAATCACTTAGACACATAAAGCACTCTATCCCCCAGCTGCCTCTAGGTAGCAAGGAAACAAAGGGAGGAAAGGAACAGCACTTGCATTATCAGTATTTCACATTTTAGCTCTTGGATTTAAGTTGCAGTTTATCAATGCATTGTACTGAAAGGAAGGATATGTCTGTGTAATACTGGGGGTTGGAGAGATTGGCCAATGAGGTCCCAGTCCTTTTGTATGTGCGGTGTTTTTTACCTGGTGTAATACGCCCAGTGGAAGCTTGGGGAGGCTGTCTGCAGGTGTGTATACCTGGAGTCCCTACCCCCTCTATACACCCTCCCCCCCCCACACACACACACATTTTTTTTTATTGCTTCCTGTCAGTTTACTGTGTGGGAATGAAAAACCTTTCAACTGGATGCTGAGCCAGAACTGAGTGTGTGTTAAAAAAAAAAAAAGCTTGAACAAACAAAAGAACCTCCTTCTTCCATTGTATTGGGTGGGGCAAGAGCTTTTGTGAGCCTCTGTCTGGGGTAAGGGCCTCAAGCCCTCTCTCTCATCTGGCCACCATATGGCCATGAATGCTTGGCATTGCTATTCTACTTTCTGTGTTGTCTTTATTCTTTTCTGATCCGATGCAAATGCTTATCAGAGACAGAGTGGACTACACTACTATCTTGTTAGCTTCAAAAGGTCAGAAGAGTCACCGGCAATTGGAATCCATAGCAGAGCCTGCTGGTGGCTCCATCAGCCAAGTCCAATGAGGAATCAAACCTGAGAAGTGACCCGCTTGACCCAACCCAGGAGTGGATCCCCATTGCAACTGAGAATCTGTGACCTACAAGTGAGGAAGTGACTTAATCATTCTTGTGCCTCCCTGAACTGCTCTGTACAATTCAGTTGTGTTCAACCCTCAGTGACCCCATTTGGGGTTTTCTTAGCAGAGATACTGGAGTGGTTTGCCATTTCCTTCTCTAGCTCATTTTGCAGATGAGGAAACTGAGGCAAACAGGGTTTGTGACTTGTGCAGGGTCACACAGCTGGTAAGGGTCTGAGGCTGGATTTGAACTCATGAAGAAGCTTCCTCATTCCAAGCTGAGCACACTATCCAGGATGCACCACCCAGCTGCCTTGTGCTTCACCCAGAAGCCAATTTATTGAGGCAGTATGGGGAATGCTTTGTGGTAACCACTTTAACTTTAAACCTGTACTCCCACGGATTGAGTATCTATGTAGAAGAAAGAGTATGCCCTGGTTTAGGGATACACATTTGTGCTCTGGTTATTGCTCCACTTCCTCAGTAAATAACCCTCTGTAAAAACTACTTTATGGTAATTAATTGATCTCGAAGAGGGATCACCTGATCAAAATTATATTAAGGCTGTAATTACTGGTGGTTGATATTGAGGTCATACTGCATGGGGGTTTATGAACAACATATGTAGAGAAACTCCACTAGACCTTTGGAGTTTCCTTTAGAGCACTAAGGGTAGATACAATCAGCCATGCTCTGGGGACCCAACCTGACAATGTGAGTAAGGCCTTGGGAGTGAACCAGGAGAGGGGCGTCAGACATGTATACCAATGCAAGTAAGACCTAGTTATAAATATAATAGGAAGGAACTGGAGTTTAATGAGTAGGGGATTGGCATGGTCAGACTAGCACTTTAGGAAAAAATCATTTTCTTTACCATAAAGTTGACAAGATTTAGCATTTGGAAGAATTAGGTAAATTCAGCTTCTTTGCTCATCCAGCAACTCTCACCTTTAGAACAGGGGGAGCCCAGGATGATTGCAGAGTGGATTTCTTCCTTCTGCAATTGTCTGGTTTAGCTACTTAGTCTGGTTTAGCTACCATCATGTGCTCTCCACAGCTTCACTCTGTGCCCATCTGCTCTGGGCAGGAGAGCTCCCTGGCTGTCTGTGGTGGTGCTTCCAGTCCCCAGGTGATTCAGCCCTATGTGAATGAGCTGCCTAGACCAGACAGGATCCCCACACTTGCTGTGGCTACTAGATGCTAGTATCCTGAGCTAATGTAATCAGAGTGCAGGCTCCCTGCAGTTCATGTTTCCTGCTCTTCCATTTCCTTCTTTAAGGTCAGGTGTTAGTTGAATCAGCAATATACCAGATGCCTTCTCAGCCCCAGTGTTACAGCGCTGGGTGAGGCTGGGGACACTAAACCCCAAAGGAGTGGCAGATCAGTATTGTCACCAATTACCTCAGTGAGCCAAATATAGACTATATCCCTTGGCCCCTCCTCCCTTCCAAATCTATCTTCCGTAAAGCCAGGGTGTGGTCTACACTAGAGTTTGGTTTGCATTTTTGTTTGTGTTTTCCCCAGTGTGTACCTATATATTTTTCTCCCTTTCAAAGATGTATTATTTTAGTGATGTGGCTGACTATAATCAGACAAATGTGGAATGTTTCCTCCAAGCTCCATTTCCATTTCTCTCCAGTCCTGTGGCCCCACCCTGCTCCTCCTTTGTTTACAACAAATTCCGAAGCACTGAGTACCAAGAGTCCAACATCCATCCAGTGGGAGCTCTTATCACTCTGGGTTTTTTATCTTCCTCTGGTCCCCTCCTGGGCAACTGAAAGTGGCAGGAAGTCTAATTGGGAATAGAATGCAGTGAGCCAAACAGCTGTTTTGACTTCCGAGCCATGACCCTTCTTCCCAGAGATGCAGCTCAGGGCTGAGTGAACAGACGAGTTAAAGACCCCAGTCAGACTTTATCACGCAGTCCCAAAGTTCCCCGGGAGACTGGGTCATAGGATTGTAGACTCTTGGAGCCAGAAGGGATCTAAATAATGACTCACATTTAAATATAACACTTCAAGGTTGATAAGTCCTATACTGTGAAGAAGATAACGAAAACATTATCATCCTTATTTTATAGAAGTTAGTGACTTGTTACTTACAGCTAATAAGTACTGGAGGCCAGAATTCAAACCCAATTTTCCTGATTCTTAGTTCAATACTCTGTCTATGGTATGTTACCCCATGGAGCAGGGAATTTCATCCAGTGGAGTACACAAAGAAAATATTCAGACTGAGGAGAGCACAGTTGTTCAGCCCACTTGGCAGCCAGTGGGGGTTTTTGCTAATCTCCTCCTCCCCCTCCCCCAAACCCAGTGTGGGCTGTACTGGAAGGTAATTTATGGGTGCCCCTCCCCAGGCAGGCAGATGGGCAGGCAGTGTTAATTCTTCTGGATTCCATATACCTCAATCCTTTCACCCTAAACTCACCACCACAAGTCTTTCTCTTCCTGGTCCAGGGTCTCCACCACCCAAATCTCCCTGTGTCCCTAGGGAACAGCAACAAGCAGATGGGATGTATGTCTTCCATGCCTCTTCCCACCTCTAAGACAGAAAGGGGCCACCACCAAGACCCCAGGGACTGAGGCTATAAAACTGGGACACATAGAACCTACTTCCCTGAAAGTGGGGATCCTTTTAGGGCCTCACTCTCCTGGGAGTGTAGATTGTGTTCTACACCCCAAAACAGACCAGGGACACACGGGATAGAATCTTCAGCAGGGCAGTCCTCAGTGGGTTCAGGCAGCAAGGTTGGTCCAGGAAGAAGGAAGTGTTTCCAGAGGACTGGGCTCCTGGCGCCAGCTTGATTTCTCCCCCTGCTCCTGGAGGGAAGGGAAGGCTGAAATCCATCTGGGAGGAGTTACAGGAAGGGGAGCCCAACAGGAACATGTATAACAGAGAAAGCAGCAATGGGAAAGGAAGCTATGCAGTAGCTCGGAAAAAGGTTCCACAATTATTGTGGCCTTGGCCTTGGAGCTCGGGTAGCCAGGCACAGAATTCAAGCAGATCTGCAACCCTGCCCCAAGACCCACTCAGACCCATTAGATAGCCTGTAAGCAAATGAAGAAAGGCATCCTCCACCAGGAAAATAGGTATGCCCAGGCACCTTAGCATTCATTCTCTCTGCCACCACCTTCTTCCCCCATCCTGGAACTGTCAAACCCTGGATCTAGGACCTGACCTGATCATTCTCTCCCTCATCAGGGAAGAGCCAAATTTCAACAAAATCTTCACATATTTGGAGGATGGGACAGAAAAATGAGTGTCATGATTTAATAAGCACCACCTCAATTTGCATCTTCATGCATCTGTGTTCTCTTCTTCAGCTATGAGAGCCATTAAAATGTCAGCCATCATGACAATAAGTTCCATTAAAGGAGAGAAAGCCTTATCTCCCCTATGCCTAGCACAGGGATACATGCACACTGTGAACATAGTGTTTGTTGAATTTAACTGAAAAATAATTCATTATTCCTATCTTCAATATTACTTCTATATTTTATAATAGTAAAAGAACATATCTGGGTCTCAGTTTCTTTACCTGAACAATTAGGTAGTTGGATTAGATGACCCAACTCTAAATCTATGGTCCTAGGATCTCTAAGGTCCCTTCCGGCTCTATTTTGTGGTCATAATAATCATTGCTATATTTAAAATCATACTCTATGGTAACAAATCACCTCTATATTCAGTATCCCCTGAAAATGATCGACAAAGTATGGTCTTCTGAAACAAACCTTACTATTCATATAATATTCAAATAAATGTTTGTTGAATATGACACCAACAGAAATGCCTAGGGTCCTCACCATATCAACTGAAGATTTTATTCTCACACTAGAGAGCTCAGAACTAAGGTGTCTGGCTGACCTTGAGACCATGGGGTGAGGAAGATAGGAAACGGTGAGCCAGGTTACATGTCACTTAGAGAAAGAAGAAAGTAAAGCAGGTCAGGAGGTTAGGAAGAGGAGAAAGAAGAAGAAAGTTTAATTTCCTTTTCTGGTGTAGAAATATCGAGTATCCTGCCAGAAGTACTCAGCCCTAAAAAGGAACAGAGTTGGTGGTCACATACCAAAGGTCATTGTGTCACTCACAAAACAGCTGTTCAGTTGCTCTGCGGCAATAATTTGATTTCCACTTTTGAATTCTTTGTCAACCCTGTTAGGCTGTCTGAAGCAGGGAACTCATGCCCCCTTGAATCTGTTCTTCTCCAGATTAAACGACCCTACTTCCTCCTTTAACCATAGATTGATAAACCTGGAATCAAGAGGACCCGATGTCAAATCTGGCCTCAGATATTAACTGTGTGATCCCAGGCAAGTCACTTAACTTCTGTCTGCCTTAGATTTCTCATTTATAAATGGGGACTATAATGGCATCTAACTCCCAGAGTTGTTATGAATAAAATTTATAAAACACTTTGAAAACCTTAAAGCCTTCGTTTTATCCTTTTCACATCAAAGATAATTATTCTTGCTACAGAAAACCAGCACAATGACAATTAAATGGCCCTTTTTCTTTGTTGTCTATTGATATTACCCAGGTTACAACCCAGGTCCTATTACTGCCTTGTTTCTCTTCTTGCTAATAGCACAGGCAAATATAACAACAAACACCACCACCACCAAACCCATTCTTGCAGTCCTGAGCATTTTTTGTGAATCTCAGCTTAAATGCTGGCTTCTGTTATTGTTACTGTTGCTACCTTTCTCTATAAGACCATCATGTTGAGTCTTCTCACCTTCCTAGTCAATACTACTCAGTCCCCACCTTTTGGCTATGTCCCTCCTAAAATGTGGGGTAGTTAGGAGGGGCAGGAGCACTGGGTTTGGAATAAAAAAGACTCATATTCATGAGTTCAAATCTGACCTCAGACACTTATAAGCTATGTGACCCTGGGCAAGTCACTTAACTGTTTGCCTGTAAAATGAGTTGGAGAAGGAAATGGCAAACCACTCCAGTATCTTTGCCAAGAAAACCCCAAATGGGGTCACAAAGAGTCAGACATGACTGAACTACCACAACTCCTAAAATGTGATGCCTATACTAGGCACAGTGCTTCATATTTAGTAGATCTAAAACAGAGATTGCATTAACTTCTTGAGCTGTCATCCCAAACTTATGTTGGGATGTGGTTGCTTTTCAGTTGTTCATTTACTTGTTTGTTTGTTTTTGGAGACTGGAGTTGGGATTTCATTTGCATAAGGAACTTCCAAGTAAGGAATATACCTCTACCAAAGCCGATCAGCAATTCTTACATAACTTAAAAATCTTAGGGAATTCCCAGGAGCGCTATTAAATAAGTTACTCATGTATTAAGCATCTACTACGTGCCATGCCATACACTGTGCTAAGTGCTGGGGATACAACTGATCAGAAAAAAGACAGTCCCTGTCTTCAATGAGTTTACGATGTCATGGCAGGAGACAACATACAAAAGGAGTCAGGAAAGCGGGAGGGCCACAGGGGCATTTGGTATGGGGATATCTTGTTTAATGGAGTTGAGACCAGGCAGAGCAGCAGATGCAAAATGGGATGGACTGAGAATTGAATTTTTTCACTTTATAAAGGAAAGCATCGGCAAGAGTTTGACAGGAGTTTAGTACTCCATCCACCAACCCTCCAATCAGAGGGAAGAGAAGACTGAGGAAGGTGATGGTGTCAACCAAGGCCTGAGTCAGCAGTGTGGTGGTTAGATTGGAAGTGATGAGTTTATATCCTGGTGACATATGCCTCCCAAAGCCTCCACTGGTATGCTTCTCCATAACATTTGAGCCAATAGACTCATTTAGATTTTTACCAAAAGTATTTACTCAAATGGCAGAGCAAGAATAGTAATTACAAAGGATTTCCCCCAACACCAAAAATATCTACCCCTTATGTATTTTTTCAAAGAAATTGATGTTTGAGCAGGACTTCTCCATCCTGTTGACTTTTTAAAACTGTGTGTGAGACTACATTTAGCTCTAAAAAATTTCTTCAAGCTATATTCAGCTTTATGTTCAAGCTTGTTAAAACTTAGTTTAAGTACAAATTCTGTCACCCAATATAATAGCTGTCCCTTCTAGTTTTTTGTCATTTGTATATTTAATGATTCAATCTAAGTCATTGATAAAAATGTTGAACAGAATGAGGATAAGGACAGATTCACCAGACACCTTCCTCTAGGGTGGCTTTGATAAGATGAATATTCTTTGGATGTGATCATTAAATTAATTACAAGTTTATCTGTTTTTCAAACCTTAAAGTGCTATAAATATCAGTTATTATTATCATTACTATTATCAAACCTGTATCTTTCCATCTTATCTAAAAAGATATCATGAAAGAATGATTCAAAAGACTTTCTGTATTATATCTACAACATTCCCCTGGTCTATCAGCCTTTCAAAACAGCAATAAGGAGAAGGAAAAAGAAAAGGAAAGAAGAGAGAAAAAGTAAAAGGAAAGAAGCAAAAACAATAGAATAAAAAAGAAAAAAGAGAAAATGAGAGGAAAGAATAGATTTTGTTAAACTCAGCATAGTCATTTCCTGGATAATTTAAAACAATATATTTATTTTTTAAAATGCTTTCAATTTTAAAAAGGCAAACTCTAGTTATAGCCACAGATTAATCAAAATTCACTTAAAGTGACTTAAATTAGCAACAGAAAAGGAAGTTTCATCAACTTGAAAATCAAGCTCAATAGTGTTTTGTTTATTATTTGGAAGTCAAAGTCAAAGGGAAATTTAATAGTCATTTCTTAATAAAAAAGCATGTGTTTTCAAGTTCCCACTGACAAATTCAATAATCCGAGCCACAATCAGATTAGGCATATTAAAGCAGCAAATGGGGGGACAGGCAATGAGGAGGACAATGAACAGAGCCCTAGTTTAGATGCGTACAATATGGTGGTGATTGTGTAGATGTTCCTAGCAACATAAATGTTAATAAAAACAACTCATTTCTTACAGGGGCATCTAAATGGCACAGTGGAGACAGCACTGGGCCTAGAATTAGGAGGACCTAAGGTCAGATCTGGCCTCAGACACTAGATATGTGGCTCTGGACAAATCACTTAATTTTCCTCAATTCCCTCATCTCTGAAATGGGGATAATAATATCTTCTGCCTCCTAGTGTTGTTGTGGGCATCAAATGAGATAATATTTGTAAAATGCTTAGTACAGTGTCTGGCTAAGGTGCCTAAAAATGTTTATTCCCTTTCCTCTTCCCTATAGTGTTTTAGTAGGTGCTTGACAAATGCTTATTGACTGCCTAATGAAGTAGTCTTCTCACATGGGACCAATGAGTTCGATAGTCTAAGGCTTGTTATCCAGCTAATATGTGGCCTGGGGCCTTCTCCAGCCCCCACACAAAGACTTTGTGGATCCATGGACCATGTTCAGTTTTAAGGGCTGAACCTCAAAAAAAGGTTCAGCCTTTTTTTTTCTCTTTTGCTCTTTACTTCCACCTAGAGTTGCTCCAAGAATATCAAATAAAATACTCATGGTATAGCTTGTGTCTAAGTTCCTGCAGGTGTTGGAGGGAAAGAGAGCCCCAGTTCCCATAAAGGTCTTCAAAGACTAAATGCATATTAGGTTCAGGGTAGCTTTTATTTTAACATAGAGAAAAGTCAAAAGATTCATGAAAGTCTATAAATGATAAAGAAAGACATAAATCACTCAAATAGTTTATCAGCTCCCCCTGGAAAGGAACTAAATTTAGACTAGACAGTAGGGCAGCACCTTGACATTCTAGTGAAATCTTCCTTTCCCACAAGGTCATATACAGTTTCTCCCAGATTTATTGTACATTCTGCCTACCTCCATCCCTTTCCCTTGGTATGGATTTCCCTCAAGAAGGTATGTGTGCTTTGGGGCAGCTGAACAAGCAATCCCCTTCCTATGTTGTGTGGATAACTCATTGACTTTGCTCTTCAAGTAGGATTACACACAGCAACTATTTAAACTATTTTTTTTTCCTCTAAGGAGTACACTGCATCAGGAACTCTTTTCCCTTTAAAAGGTCTGATCCCTGAATTCTCAAACTTGGGTATTTTGAAACTTGAGGTTACTCCTGAGGCAACTCTAAAAGCTAGTGTTGCTCAGGAAACCTCTTTTCTCTAGCTAGAAGTCGTTTCTAGGATGACTATGCCTAAAGAATTTAAGATACTTCTCACTCCACAGAGGTGTCTGGGATTCAGGAGCACCACCCACAAACTAACCACTCGAGCCACATGTAAGCAGCTTTGCCATGTATTTCTGCCACTAACTGCTCTGGAAGATAATGGAAGAAGATAAATCCTCTCTCCCTCCAACTCCCACCTGCTGCATTACAAAAGAAGGTACAATGAAAAAGTCAAAGAGGGAATCTTGAAAAGTAAGAGAAGGGGCGACAGAGGGCATCCAGATGGGTTTCATGGCTCCCTTTTATATGCCATAGTAGGCAACTTCTATGAAAGTGTGCCCCCCCCTCCAACCTTCAGCCAATCCTGAGTTTCTTCTTTCTTAGCAATATGGCGATGGGCATGCCCACTTTCTGTGAGTAGGGGCCCCTCCAATGCATCTGAAGATCCACACCCTATAATTTCATGGAGATGTTTGGAGAGTTCACAATTCCCTTCTGCTTCATCTTCATTTTATACTTGAGGAAACTCACTCAGAGAGGTCATATTCCTTGTCAATAGGCATATAGCTAGTTAAACACCAGAAGCAGAATCTGAACTTAGTTATCTTGTCAGGGCAGGTAGGTGGGGCAGTGGATAGAGTGCTGGCCCTGGAGTCAGGAGAATCTGAATTCAAATCCAGTCTCAGACACTTACTAGTAGTGTGACCCCAGGGAAGTCCCTTGAGCCTGTTTGCCTCAGTTTCCTCCTCTCAAATGAGCTGGAGAAGGAGATGGCAAGTCACTCCAGTATCTCTCAAAGAAAACCCCAAATGGGTTCACAAAGAGTCAGACGTGACTAAAATAACTTAACTAGACTTCAAATCTAGCATTCCACCTGCCATGTTGGATGGGTGACCTGTTGATTCCCCACATGACTGCAGATATGTTACTGAAATCTGTTGAGCTCCATTTTTTATATATTCGTTTTAAAAATAATGTTCAGATCATATTTTCCCCCATAATCCAATTTGGGATGAAAAGATATTCTTGAAAGCTAAATACCTGAGAAGAAAGTTGCTATGAAAAAGAAAATGGATAATCATTGATGTTAGGAAGCCTTACTACAGGAATTCTGGCTATCTAATTGCTAAATCATGTCTATGCTGCTGTAATGGGCAGATGGCAAGCTTTTTTTTTTTTTTTAATTTCCTTGAAATCTTCTGATCACTGTCAAACAGTGGAGGATAGGGGTACTGATGGTGGAAGTTAACTGAACTGACCAACATGACTACCCTTCCTGGATGACATCCTCCTTGAAAGTCAATCAGGTAAGACTTCAAGATTGGCCAGTAAATCAAAATTGACCAGTTGAGGACCCTTGAGATATCCAGGGATCTAACTAAATCAGGGTGCCTGGCCTAGGATGCTGCATTAAGAGGATGCTGAATTTTGAGATCTCCAAAAGCATTTTCAGTTCTTTAACAAAATAGATACAACAGAGTTCAGCATCTACTTAGCAAAACTTAGTTCAACCATGAAGCTACCAGGTAACATGTGAGTTCTGTCCTGTTTCCTCCCATCCCTTCCTTACACAGTGACCTCCTTAGCAGTAGCCTCATGTCAGTATCCCAGTACCTTTTTCCACGTGACCATGTTCACCCCTCAACAGAGGGTACAATTTTGTGACACTTTCCCAAAGTACAGTGTTTGCCCTGGGCAAGTACTTTAAGGTACTTGTTCCAGGTATCAAAATTCCTAGTTGTAGCTCTGGTGACTTCAAATCTATGGCAGCCAGGGCCCAGCTATGCCTGCATTGTTTGACTACAGTTGCCATCACTGTCTATATATAATCAAACAGTCCTTTTGGCATATTATATACAAAGGTAGATTGAGGGAGATAGGAAAGTAGAAGGAAAGACAGAAACTGTGACAGGGGGACAGAGAGAGATGGTTTGTAGGAAAACAATTTGCTATTTATGTAATTGTTCAAGTCTGTTACAGGGTATTAGAGAGTGGATGTCTCAGAGGTCATGTAATCCACTTTATAGATGAAGAATCTTGAGTCTGACAAGGGAAAATGGCTAGCCTACAGTTGGGCACATAATTACTTGGTGACAGAGCTAACTGGGACTAAAATATAGGTCTACTGATTCTTGGTCCAAGGGTTTTTTTTCCATGATGCTGTGTCTTGAGGACAATCAGTTCTTGTACCTTTCCAGTTAATTTTTAAGTCATGACAGAAAATACAATAAATTTTCTGATGACCCACAGTGCAGAACCATCTCATTCCTATCATTCCTCAGGGCAGCAAAGTAAAAGTCTTTGACTACTGGACTTAGTGAACCAGGAGCATGCTAAGACTACTGTGCGGGCAAGCTCTCCTGGGAGATCTTAAAGGCTCCCCACCCAGCCCCTTCTGGCAGGTGACCAATATCTCAGAGACAAAGGTTGATGTGATTAAAGAAGGTACTAATTAGGTTCAACTTCTTTCTCCACCATCTCCCTCCTGGGTTACCTTTTCATCCCCCCTACTCCCTTTTGGATTTCTTTTTATATGTTGCCTTTACCTGTTACAGTATAAGCTCTGTGAGGGCAGGAACTATGGTGCCTTTTGCTTGTATTGCCATCTCTAATAGTTAGCACAGTGCCTAGCACCTAATAAGTCCTTAATAAATGCTTTTTTCTTGACTTGACTTCGTTAGGGTCATAGATTTAAGCATTAGAAGGAATCTCAGAAGTCACCAAAGACACTAGCTCTGTGATACTGGGTAAATATCATTTAACCTCTTAAAAGCTCAGTTTTTTCAATTATAAAATGGGTTTAGTAATTCATGCCTATCTCAGGAAGTCATTATGATCAAATGAAATAACATACATAAGGCTATCTGCAAATCTTTAAAATGCTATATAAATATGAATTATCATTATCCTTGAGAGAGATTAAGTGTGATGGCATACTGGAGAAAGAGTTGGCCTTGGAATCTGGAAGTCTTAAATTCTAGTCCAGTCTCTGGAACATATTTGTTTTGTGATCCTGAGCAAGTCTCAGTCTTAACAGAACTCTAAAACTGTGTGTCAAAGAAGAAGGGTGATCTGTACTAGTAGAGAGATTTTTCTCACCAGAAACTCTACATCCATGAAATCATGGTGCTGTTCAAAATTTTATATGTATATGTATGTGTATATCTGTGTATATATACACACACATACACATACACACATATATACACATACACATGTACACACATATATACATACATATTATTATTATTATTATCATCACAGTCATGTTGTCTAGGGGCCCTTAAGCTTCTCTTATTTTATCATGGACTCCTTTGGCTGTCTGATGACAGTTATTTTATAACCCCTTCTCATAAAATAAAGTACAAAGGAAACCAATTATATTCAAATGCTGTTATCAAAACATTTTTTTAAAAAATAAATGTGTAGACCCAAAGAACCTCTGATATAGTCCAATAAAATCATTTTACAGATGAGGAAACTGTAACCCAGAAAATTTTAGTAACTTGCCTGAGAGCTCACAAGATTTGAACCTACAACTTCTGGTTCTAAATGTAGCCCTCTTTCCTTTGCTCTGAGTTATATGTAAAATAAATAGTAGATGACACATGTATTTTGGGCCTGTAACATTTTTAAGGGCTTGGTTCATCCAACAGGCATTTCTGAAATTCCCTAGTATTTATTAAGTCATTCTTAAGGACTTGTCCTTATTAAGATTAGACCAAAGAATATATTCTGAGGTCAGTGAGAATTACTGTGATTAATTCATGAGTATAGATGAAAAAAATATAGAGTTTGATGGTAATATTTTTTTTAGACCTTTAAACTGCCTTTCACAGACATGAAGTCATAGCAAGGAAGTGTCTTTTTTTTTTTAGTGGGGGGTGATAAGGAGGAAGGAAAGAGTTAAACCTCAGAATAACTGTCAGTTCTTTTATAAAGGGGGTGAAGGAGCTTCATTGGAAGATTCTATGAAGAGGCCACATTGGAAATCATGCTCTTCCTAAGACTCTGGAAAGTACACAGAACCAGTAGGCACCTTCAAGCTTTTCTCCTCTTCTGGTTGGAAATGTTCTAGCCAGTCAGTCTGGAGACAGGGGCAGAAGGTACAGGCCTTTGGCAAAGTGAGCCAAGTTATTTTTAGGTAAGACTTGAAGTGATGTAAAACACCCCAGGAAGCCAGTGACTTAGCCCTCATCTGCCAGACAACCAAACAATATAAAGTAGAAAGCATGGGTAAAGGGGACATTTTCTTGGTGGAGAAACCTGAACATAGTCAGTGAAAATTTCTGACAAAATGTTTGTCTGGAATTAGTTAAGCTAAGTGGCATAGTAGATAGTTACCTCACCTGAAGTAAGGAAGACTCATCTTCCTGAGTTCAAATCTGACCTTAGACACTTACTAGCTGTGTGACCCTGGTCAGGTCACTTAACCCTGTTTGCCTCAGTTTCTTCATCTGTAAAATGAGCTGGAGAAGGAAAGAGAAAACTCCAAATGGGCTCATGGAGAGTCAGACATGACTGAAAAATGACCAAACTGAAATTCTGCCATACTAGAGGTCACTCTCCAACCACAATGAATTGTGAGCGCCTAATGAAGAGGCTGTAACAAGTTTATAAGCCCGACCTCTTGCCTCTGCCTTGGTGTAGACTTTTTGATTGTTGGTCAAGTTAGGTCAGATCAGATCCAGCTCAATCATAATGGGAGAATGAGAAAGTTTGTCTTTTGGAACTCTGGGCAAGAACACTAGACACCTGGTTAGAGTCAGGTAGATGGTACAGCGGATAGAGCACCAATCCTGGAATCAGGCTGACCCAAGTTCAGATTTGACCATAGATACTTCCTCGCTGTATAGCCTTGGGCAAGTCACTTAACTTCTATTTCCTCAACTGTAAAATTGGGATAGCAATAGCACCTACCTCTCAAGATTATGAAGATTAAATGAGATAATATTTATAAAGCACTTGGTGAATAATAGTTATCTGATACATGTTTTTTCCTTCCTTCCCTTCTTCCCACCTTCCTTGCTTCCTTCCTTTCTTCTTTTCTTCCTTCCTTCCTTCCATCCTTCCATCCTTCCTTCCTTCCTTCCTTGTTTTGCATCTCAGAGGAATTGGTTTCAGGTCCCAACTCTTTTAGTCAGTAGGTATAGAATTTAGGGCAAGTCTCTTAACCTCTCAAGGTTTCGATTTCCTTATTAATAAAATGAGGGGATTGGACTAGATGACCTCAAAGATCCCTCACAGCTCTGGATGTATGATCTTAACACTTCTTTGACATGTATCCCAACCTCCTGTCCTGTCCTGTCTGACACATCTCAAACTCCTATGTTCTATTCCCCAAGGACAGCAGTTCTCAACCTGTGGGTCACGACCCCTTTGAGGGTCAAATGACCCTTTCACAGGGGTCACCTAAGACCACCAGAAAACACATATTTCCGATGGTCTTAGGAACTGAGACATTGCTCCTCTATCCATCTCCAGGAGGGCTGCCCACATGCAGATACGCTCACATAGGAGTATTAAAGGGTCACAGCACTAGGAAGGTTGAAAACCACTGCCCAAGGATGAGAATATTGAGCCACAGAATCAGTGACTTATCCAGGTTCACACAACTACAAGTATCTGCATTTAAAGCTAGGACTTCCTGACTACAAACCTAGTGCCCTATCCACTATACTGAACTGCCACTAACTGAATCAAAGATGTTTGAAGTATAACTCATCCAGGACTCTTTTCAATAGGCAACCCTTGAGAGCCAGAATTCTTTTAATACCCAAAGTTACTGAAACTACAAAGGTAGAAGAAGAGATAGCAGTAAGAGATATTTTTTGGATGAGAAGGTCCTTTCCTGGGCCGCCAGATTACACTGCCATTGGCAATCCCTGCCCACTTACTCACACAGCTGGCCTGCCATGAGTGATTGACAGAAATCTGGCTAGATTAGTGCCTCTGGATTTTGAGGGAGCTGTTTGTATCAATGAATGAAGCCAAGGGCAGAAACTTCGTCCTCCATATCTACTTTTAAAGAGATGGTTTTGAAAGTAAGAACATTAGCATTCACACCTGGTTAGTGAGCTAGGACCAGTTTTGACATAAAGAATTGTCATAGTCCCAACCCCTGTCTTTTATCTTAATTTGATTAGAAGACTAGAAATTCTGCTCCAAAAAAGATTAGAAATGTCCCTGGGGTTCCAGTCCTAGAACTACTCCATAAAGGGTTCCAGGTGTGAGGCAAGTCATTTTATGTACTAAAAATCCCTAAAAGTTTTATAAGGAAGAAACAGTTAAAAATGAAATCAAAGGACAGTTTGAAAGTGAAAACAATTTTTAAAATGGGATCTGAGAGGAGGACTGGGAGGAGGACAGAGAGGCAGGAGAGTTTGTAAGTTGATGAATGCAATAATCACTTCTCAGATTTATCAGTTGCTTAGAGATGTGAGATCTATGAGTTGCAGGCAGGTTTGATTCATAGACACCTGCATTGGATATCAGCAAGATAAGATGGTGAGGTATGCTAACCTGGCAAAGTTCCCTTGGCACCTCTCTGAGTGTGAAACTTGTGACTACCATGATATTGCAAACCAATTATACATTTGTGGGGAGGCTTTAACTACAGTTATGCCTTCTACATCTTGGAGGTTAGGGGTGGGGCACCCCTGTGATCTGGAAAATCCATGTAAAATGTTTTGGCCTTCCCTTCTTAGCAGAGAAATCTGAATTATTATAGTATTAAAAGAGAAAATATGCTGATATTCTACAATACTATACAAGTATTTTCTGCATTTCTGAGTTTATAAATTTTTTCTGTGTCATCTGCTGACCTTCTGCTTCCACAAAACTCCCCCAAAATTTCAATTTGATTTCTTATTCTGACCTATAATATATCAAGCCAGAATGGGGAAAGTCGCCAAGTCAAAGGGATAATTGTAGTTGACAGAGGTAGGGTTTTGTCCTTTAATCCCTTCTCTCACTAACACACCCACACATACATCCGTAGCTTTTCTGACAGTAGTACAGATAACCCTTCAAATGAAATGGACTTAAATTTCATCATCAGGAAAAAGAAAGGGAAAAAATAGAGGAGAGAGTGGGAACAATTTTGAGTATGCAGTGGGACTGTTGTGGGCTGGGCCTACCTCAGGCCAGTCCTCTAGGGTTCAATACTAGAACAAAATAAGACACTTGTAGGTCATTCGATGGTTAACAAAGGATTTACTTACTCTCTGTTATAGCAGGAGAAGGCTATTTAAGGATCTTGAGCATTGAGAACACCTCCGGTTGATTCAGCTGAGCAAAACTAACTTACCTGAACTGCTTATAATTGTTCATCAAGCATCAAAGATAATGCACCTGGAGATCTTTGTGACTCTTTGATCCTCAAGTCAATTAGAAAGTGATGTCAAGAGTCTGAACTTTTAGTCCCTTGTGTTAAGTCTTGAGGATGGTCACAATATCTTTTAAAGAAAAACTAACCTAACTTTCATGGGAACATAGTTTAAGATACTGTTTTTGAGCACAGTAGTTTAGGATTTTATTATGATTTTCTATAGCTTCTTGGGCAGCTAGGAGGCACAGTGGATAGAGTGCTAGGCCTGAAGTCAGAAAGACTCATCTTTCTGAGTTCAAATCTGACCTCAGATACTTACTAGCTGTATGACCCTGGACAAGGCTCTTAACTCTGTTTGCCTCAGTTTCCTCATCTGTAAAATGAGCTAGAGAAGGAAATGGCAAACCCACTCCAGTATTTTTGCCAAGAAAACCCCAAATGGAATCACAAAGAGTTAGGCACAACCAAACAGCAAAATAGTCTCTTAACTCTCAGAAGTTCCATGTTTAGAGTTCTAATTTATTATAACTAGAATCATTGTCCAACTTTTCTTATTTTATCAATAAGTAAACTGAAGCCCACCCAAGTTCAATCACTTAGTAAATGGCAGAGCTTGGACTATTTACCCGGGTCTTCTGATTTTGATTCAAGTATTCCTTCCACAGCACCATCATTCTATCTTGGGATGAAAGATGTGATCTGAACTGTATCCAAAAACAGTGGTGATTTGGAATTATTATTTATTTTTAAATAATTATACCAAAATATGAATTTTAAAACTCCCCAAGGATCTGGAAGAAGGAAAGGAAGCAGTCAAAGATGACATAGGGGTTTCAAGCTTGGATGACAGATACATGTATATTCTCTCTGTCTTTTTCTTTATTTTTTTTCTCTCTGACTCTGTCTCTCTGTTTCTTTCTGCAGCCTCATCAATTCTCATGCATTTAGTTGTCATCTCTGAAAAAATGGCTTCCAAACTCTCTGTCTTACCCTTGTCATTTCCTTAAGCTCTAGTTCCACATCACCAGCTGCCTATTGATCATTTCAAATTGGATGTCCTGGAGACACTTCACACTCAACATGTTCAGAGTGGGGTTCATTATCATTTTCCTCCAAACCTTCTTTTCTATCAGACTTCCCTATTTCTATCAATCTACCACCATTCTTCCAGTCTCCCAGATTCAGAACCTTGGCATTATACTTGACTCTTCACTCTCTCACTCCTCATGTCCAATGAGTTGCCAAATTTTGCTGGTTGTGCCAATACAACATCTCTTGCATCTAACTCCTCTCTTTACTCATATGACCACCATCTTGATTTAGGCTTTCATTTTCTCACTTAGACCAGCACTTCTTAAATTGTGGGTTGCAACTCCATATGGGGTTGCAAAAATTTTGCAACGATAAAAGGTTCCTGAATACACAATGACCAAAAATTAAATAAAATTAAATAAAATTTGATTAAAAATTAAATAAAAATCAAACTGTAATAAATCTAAGGTGTTTCTGGCAGCCATTGCCTTTGTTTTGCCATTCAACTTCACTGCAGCCTTGCTTCTGAACACAAAGTATACACACTTTGCACTGTGCAAGCCCAGAGGCCACACAATGTCAGAGGGAAAGGGGTCAGGAGTGGAAAACATTTAAGAAGCTCCGACTTAGACTACTACAGTGGACTTCTAACTGGTCTTCCTGCCCCATATTCCATATTTCCCTGTTCCAGTTCATCTTCCACATAACTGCCAAAGTAATTTTCTTTAAAGTATATATCTGACCACAACACTCTCCCTCCCAATAAAATCCAGCATTAACCCGTTGGATTTAGGGTAAAATAGAAACTCCTCTCTTTACCTTTTAAAGACTTTTGCAACTTGGCTATGTCTTATTTTTCCAGCCTGATAACACACTTCTCACATGCTATAGTCTAGCCAAGTTGACTATAGAAATAGCCTCACACATAGCATGCTATATCTCTCATCTCTGTGCCTTTGCCTTGGCTGTCTCCTATGTGCATGAGGCACTCCCTCTTCTCCTCTGCTTGACAGAACCTCTTGCTTTCTTTGAGACAGAGTTCAAGCCCTATCATCTTCTACACAATATATTTCCCCATTCTCTCAACTGGTACTGTTCTTCCTCATTAACTTTTTGCTGTTGAGTCATTTCAGTCATATCTAACTCTTTGCGATCCCAGTCAGGGTTTTCTTGGCAAGGATACTGAAGTGGTTTGCTGTTTCCTTCTCCAGCCCTTTTTACAGAAGAGGAACTGAGGCAAATAGGGTTAAATGACTTGCCCAGGGTCACATAACTACTAAGTGTCTGAGGCTAGATTTTAACTCATAAAGATGAGTCTGATTCTGAGCCAGTGGTAGCTGCCATACTCATCAACTATCTTATATTTAATTACTTCATGTTAATTTTGTATATATTTATATAGCTACATGTTGTCACCCTTATAAAATGTGTAAAGTTCTCAAGAGTAGGTATAGGGGTGTGTGTGTGTGTGTGTGTGTGTCTTTTATCTTTGTAGCCCTGGTACCTGGCAAAGTGGGGGCCACCTCCAATTATCGTTATCTATATCTTGTCACTGGACCCAAATGGCTCTGGAGTACAGAATGAGACTCATGACTTTGCACAGCCCTGCCTCACTTAAATCAAATCTACTTGCAAGTCATGACATCACCTTCCCGATGTCATGGTCCACTTCAAGAAGGACAAACAACACCTAGCAAAGTGCCTAGAGCTTAATAAAGGCTTGTTGATTGATTGGATACTTATTGACAATAAAATAATTAAATGGGAATTAACAAGGCAATCAAGTGTGAGAGAAAATTAGGGGAGCATCCAGGACAAGGTCTTTGAGTATACCCACAGTTCAGGAGCATGATATGGATAATGATCAAGCCAAAGAAAGTCTGATCAAACAGGTAGGAAGAGAACCAAGAGAAAGCAGTGTCATGAGAATTCATACAGGAGTATCCAGGAGGAAAGATATTTAGGAATATCAAGTGCTGAAAAGGACAGCTTTGAAAGTTATATGTTGAATTTATTACATATTTTAAAATAAAAGTAAACCACAAATTAAAAAATAAAAGCATTAAAATTGTTTTATCCCATTGTATACATGGAAATGCTCATTTTATCTGGTATTTGTTAAGTTCAGATTTTAAAAAATTATAATCTAAAAAGTCAAATACTACAAAGAGTAACAGTAGAATTGTGAATAATAATAGTAATAAAAATAATAGCTCACATTCATATAGCACTTTACAATTTAAGAAATACTTTCCTCATAGCAGACCTCTGAAGTAAATGGGGCAAATGGCATTATCGCCTCCTTAGAGAAGAGGAAACTGAAGCCCAGAGTGGGTGTGACTTGATCAAGGTCACACAACTGATTGGTGTCAAAACCAAAACTATAAAAGGAAACTTTTGAAACTTCTCCACAGTAAATAAAGCTTCCCATCTACCCTCCCTTCTATAGAACAGTTAGAATTGTGTTTCATGAATTCATGCAATACTCAGGGAATAGTAGAAGTTTGCTCAGTTTCTATGGAATGTTTCATAAATGAGGTTAGGATTGGGGGGCAGTACTTCTTATTTTTTTAAATTGGTTTGAGTGTATGAAAGAATTTTTTTTTCTGGGTCTAGTTCCTATCTCTTCTTTTTCCCAAATTACATTTTCATCTTTACTTTATAGAAGTGGATTTTTTTCCCAAATCAAGTTTGGCATAGAAAGTGAAGAGAAAATTTATTCCACCATTAATACGTTCATATTAGAAAATAAATCCATGATTTGATTGACGCAGATATCACAATTCATCAACACTTTCTCTCCTTATACAATTATTGTCCATAGTATTTCATATATCCTTTTAAGAAATAAAAGTTTGCCAGAAGAACATATGTCACAAAACCCAAACACTATTACACAAACATGATACAAGAAAACTACTCTGAATCTCTGAACACAGAAGACAAAGGGCAAAGCAAAAGATTCCATAGATTGCTCTCTGGTAAAAATCCTATGCCACAAGCTCCAAGATATATTATGGTTAAATTGAACAATTCCACCAATAAACAAATTCTGCAAACAACCATCAAAAAGACTTTCAAATATAAAGGAAAAGAAATTCAAATAACACAACAGTGATGTTTACTCCCTAGAAACTGAAGGGAGGATATGGGAAAATGTGCTCTGAAGAGAGAAGGAACTCAAGTTGCAGCCCAATATGACCTACTCTGAAAATCTAAGCCTCATGATAAATGAAAAATGTAGATATTTGATAACAAGAGTCATTTAAAACACTCCTAGAAAGAAAACTAGACCCAAAGTACTGATTTTCTTCTCAAATACCCTTATTTACTTCATGCTTATTTTAATTAAAGAAATACAGCAACCAAAGACAACAATAATACTGATATAACAACAGAGAGACCATTACAAGATTTTTTTTTTCTAAATGTATATATAGAGAAAATTAAAAGTAGAGGTGAAAACTCAAGTCAAATGAAAGTAATGTTGGAGAAACAGTCCTGAGACATCATGAACTAAATCTCACAACACCTGACCAATGACAAAGGTGAATCAATATTTCTTGTGATACTAAGTTGTAGAAGGAGAGGACAAAGAAGAGGGAGAGAAGAAAGAAGAAAATAGAGGGAAATGTGATGTACCCATACCAAATCAAAGGCTAACAATGCAAGGCAAATAAGTCTTCAGGAAGAAGAAAGCCTAGAAGAGAATGAGAGGAGGCAATGGAAGGGATTGAAAAAAGATTAAAGAAAGGGGGCAAACCTTGTTACAGTGGTGGAAAGGGGTATGGTTGATGAATGTTCCAGTGGGAGAAGAGAGATATTCTATAAAGGGAAATGGCAATAATTGGCTTTATCTACAGGGATTTGTTACTCAGAGAGGCTCTGAGCTCATCTTGCCTCAGGAAAAGGGGAATCAAAGCTGCTGGGGGCAACTGATTCCCAGAAGAATGGGGAAAGTATGGAACCAGGAAAGAGATTTCAATGCAAATGAAGAAAAAACAATCAGGGAAGGACAAAGATCAATAATGAACTGTACAATCAGTGGCATAGGAGGATTTCTGTCATGGGGTAATATCCTATCACCTGCAGGAATTGTATTTCTAAGCATGGGGTACAACTACAACAACAACAGCAACGGAAGAGGCCAAAGAGTAATATCTACAAGGCAATAATTGAAATCTTTTAGAAGAGGAGGCAAATGTAGGGATCTCAAAAGCTTATTTTCATGAAAAATATTGAAAATAAACAAGGACTAAATAAGAACAAGTGGGATAAATCAAAGAATAGAATTCTAGAATAGGCAGAAATGGAAGGTAAATAATGAAGAGAACAAAGTAAAGTATCTTTTTTCTTTTAAGAAAAGGTATAGAAAATAACATTTTAAAAATGAATGAACAAAGCAAGTTGAAAGGGAAGAGAGGAAGAGGGATTCTATTTGAGTATTTAACTGAGAGGGGAAAGAGAGGTGAAGAATTAAATAATGAGATAAAAGCAAGAAATAGAAATAAAATCATATGCAAAACTCCAAAATTAGGGGAAAGGGTAACAAAAAGAAAGGAACTAAGGGTGAGGAGAAGAGAACCACTGGGAATAGGATCACCTTAAAATAGATTAAGCTAAAATAACTAAAGAGACAATACTATATTTAAAAAGAAAAGGAGTGAGGAAAACCAAAATTGGAAAAAAGATACATTAGAGACAAATATAGGAGAGTATATACCTAATTTATAACTTTAAATGTGAATGGACTGAATAATCCAATAAAATGAAAAGGAGAGACAGATTGGCTAAGAAAACAATAGCCCACAATTTGTTGTTTGCAAGATTAAAAAAACAAATCTGTAGAATAAAAATAAGAGACTAGAAAAAAATGCACTATGCATAAAGTCAGTCAAAAAAGTAAGGAGTTGCAAGCATACTAACAGACAAAACAAATATAGTCAAAATATAAAAAGGATAAAGGAGGAAACTACATTATGCTGAAAAAAATTGAGGACAACAAAATAATGTCCACATTAAACTTATATATTCCAAATGTCTTAGCATCCAAATTTACAAAGGAAATAATTAACTAAGCTATAAGAATACATACATATAAGAGTGACAGGATTATCTTAATTCTCTAAAAGTCTAACAGAATTAAACAAAAGGGAAAGTATAGAATTGAACAAATTGCTAGAAAAACTAGAGCAAAAAAACTTATGGTGTCTTCAAAATGGGACTGCTAAAGAATATACATATTTCCCATCGCTACATGGAACTTTATAAACTACTGGAAACCTTTCTCTCATACTTTTTACATGACATAGTTGAAAGTGGATGTAGAAAGTAGGTTTTCCAACTGTTACAACTGGTTCTCACTACATGATTGAAACAATAGGGAAGATAATTTTTTTTCCTAGTTTACTTTGAATTGTGTTTTAATGAAAAGTCCTTTGATGTACTAGGGCAACTGTTTTACTCTGACTTGGTCAGGAAAAGTCAATGGAAAAGATGTTCCATGACTTGTAGACTGAGATGGTAATGTGGTATAGTAGATAAGTCACTAGACTTGATGTAAAGAAGATCTATTTTCAATCCATTTCAGATACTAAATAGCTGTTTAACTTTGGGCAAATCATTTGGTCTTTTCTGGATTCACTTCCTCATCTATAAAATGAGGGTGTTGTATTTGACCACCTGTAAATGATCCTTGAGTACCATGAATGTGGAAGTAATCAATAGGGGCAATGCCAAAGGGGATCCAGTGATTCATATACATGGATGCTTATATTTATATAACATTAAACTTGAACCTGATCAAGGTTCTTTTTTTTTTTAATCTACAAAAAGATTTCATGAATTCAAAATGTTTGAAAACTGTTGCCTCTTTCCAAAGGTAAAGGAAAATGGTTTTCCATGTAGAACCTGATTCTTACACTGTGTAAACTTTTTCCTTATTGGGAACAGCAACTTCTCAGGTGTTACTTAGTCCTCTGTGTTGATAGCCTAGCAGGTGACAAAGTGAGGTGGCTGACTGCTCAGTGCATTAGAAAGGACAGCGCTTTTATTCTCAGAGATCAAAGGCCACACCACTTTTGTAGGCAGTTTTTCCATGCAAGGGTAAGAATAACTCTAGACCAGGAAGGAGTTTTTCATCTTCTTTTGTTGTTGTGGACCTCTTTGGCGGTCTGGTAATGTCTACAGACCCTTTCTCAGAATAATATATTTTTTAAAAATCCACAATTGAAGGAAATGCTAAATTTCAGTTAGAGATTAATAAAAATAAAGATGCATTTTTTTCTCATCCAAACACAGAACTCCTGAAATCTATGCATAGTTTCCTTTACTTTGCAGCAACAAAATATATGAATCAAGGGAACTGAACATAAAGGAGAAAAGGAACAGTTTCTCCAGTGACACAGATACAAACACATGCCTTGGGGAGACTGGATACCCCCAACCTCATATCAGGCCTCCTTTGAGGTTCTCTTGTTTTAATTTGATGTCTGTATTTATAAGATTGCTGCTGGTTGTAGGTTTCAGTTTTTATTTTTTTGAGTTGGGGGAAAACTAGAATTGGGTGGTGCAAAGTCCCAGGACACCAATACAACAAAAAGGAATTTGCCTGATGCAACAGGGCTCTGAAAATACACAGTATGTCATCTATGTGGCATGTACTCACTTAGGCTTCTCTGCCCCTCCACAGGAGTTTCCCCAGAGGCCCTAGGTCCCTGGCACACTAAAGCTGTTTTCTTTTTTGTGTAGGAGGGGTTGAATATGAACTGCAGGTGATACACACCTGATGCCCAAGAGCTAGTGCAGTATCCAACTGTGTCTACCACCCCCTGGGGAGCTCCAGAACTAGAGGAGTCTGATTCAAAGTCTGGACAGCCCGGTCACCTAAGAAAAACTGCTTGGTTATGTGAAGAACGTCAGTCACCCACGAAACATATGACCGCTCTCACCCCCACCCCGAGAACACAAATGCCAGCCTAGTGCTTGCCTCAAAGAAACTCTTGCTTAGTGGGAGGCAAATATCAACAGCTCTGACTTCACTATACTTCAGAATTGAAGAGCTGTCTGTCCAACAAAGATTCCAGATGGTAAAAAAAAATAACTGTACTCTGAGTTTATCTCTTTTGATTTTAGGATTCCCCTCTCTACTTAACATTTTTTAATTTAAAAAAATTTAATTAAAAAATTAATAATTCTATCTTAAGAATATCTTGGTATCTGTTGAGATTCTTGGAGATATTCTGGGATGTTATGAAATCATGGATAGGAACGACCATTCTAAAGCAATGATTTCCAGCTGATGAGCCATGGATCGTTGAAGGAGCAAGGGGTTATCGTGAGAAATCACGTGATTGTTGGCACAGCAAAACGAATAAACATTTTTTAGAATGAAGAAATAATATTTTTTGCTCACATATACATCTATTTACATATATACATACATTGATTGTATATATTATATATATAGATAGAGAGTTAGGAGAGGAAGAGGGAGGAGAAGGAGAGGGGGAGAGAGAGAAAGAGAGAGAAAAAGAGAGAAGAGAAGAGAAGAGAAGAGAAGAGAAGAGAAGAGAAGAGGAAAAGAAGAGAAGAGAAGAGGAAGAGAAGAGGAGAGGAGAGAAGAGGAGACGAGAGGAGACGAGAGGAGACAAGAGGAGACGAGAGGAGAGAGAAGAGAAAGGAGAGAGAAGAGATGGGAGAGAAAGGGTGAGAGAGAGAGAAGAGGGGGAGGGGAGAGAGAGAGAGAGAGAGAGAGAGAGAGAGAGGGACATTATTGTGCTGTTGTATCCTCTCCCAGCTGGGCTCCTGACTTTCCAGACTTTACTACACTTCCAAGTCATACTTCCACTGTTGTCTCATCCTGGAACTTCCCTCATCATCTGGGGCCTCTCTGCCCTCCAACATCCTATACTGTGGTACCTTCTCACCATGAAAATATCCTTCTACAAGGACCATTCCATCCTTCTCTCACTGATGAGTTGCTTCTAGAGTTTCCATTTTGTGAACGGGCCAGGCCAGCTTCTCTTCATTCCCTCCCAGGCCCTGTTCCTGAATTTCTGGATTTCAGAATCATGATCTCATACTAGGTATCTTCATCTTCCAACCCCATTCCCCACCCACCTTTTCAATTCCCTTCTGTATGTTGAAGTCTCTGATTAGAATGAAAGCATCTTGAGGACAGGAACTGTTTTCCTTTTTGCACAGTTTGACACACAGTAAGCATTTAATGAAATCTTATTTCCTTTCTCCTTCTTTGTGATTAATAAAATAAAAACTCATTTAATCAATCCAATTTTAATAGCATTTGTTAAGTGACTTTGGTTTTCAAGGCACCAGACTGAGTTCACAAAGACAAAAATGGAATAGTCCCTGCCTTTAAGGAGCTTACACTCTTCTTGGAGTGATATAACATGTAAACAGATAAGTATTTCTATAAGAATTTGAGGAGGAAAAGAAAACTAACACCTGGGGAGATTGAGATAAGGTTTCTCATAAAAAGTGACACATGAGCTAAGCCATGAAGGAAAGTAGGGATTCTAAGAGGTGCAAGGGGATTAGGGAGTGTGCACTAGGCATTGAAGAAAACGTGTATACAAAGGTGCAGAAGAGGGAGATGGAATACTGAATTTGAGAAATAGCAAGTGACTAGTTTGGCTGGAATGTAGAGTTTGTGAAAGTAAAGTGCAATAAATCCTTCTAGGTAGATTGGAATCAGACTGTGAAATGATTTATGCTCCAACCTAAGATGGACTTCATCAGAGTGTTGGTAAGGAGCCATATTTGAGTGAGGGAGTGACATGGTGAAGTTTATGTTTTAGGAAGATTATTCTAGCAGCCATATGGCAGATGGATTAGGAAGGACATGGAATGGAATCCAGATATCCAATTAGGAATGCTATTGCAATACTCTAGATAAAAGGTGGGGAATGTCTGAATTAAATGAAAGCTAGAAACAGGAGATGATGTGTGAGATACCAAGAGACATTCAGTTTGACTGGATTGTAAAGTGAAGGAAGGAAAATAAGGTAAAATGAGTTTAAAAAGATAGTTTAAGGCCAGATGGTAAAGGGTTTTAAAAGCCAAATAGGGGAATTTATATTGTATCTATAAGGCAATAGAGTGTCATGTGAGTTTATTGAGTAGTTACATGGTCATATATGAACTTAAATATAATTTAAATGTAATCACTAAGGCTCATTAAAGTATCCTATTTTTTAGAACAGGTGGTCCAGAAGGGAATTTTACCTCAATGTACACAATCACAGAATGTTAGACATGGAAAGGGCTTTTTTTTTTTTAATCTTAGGATTTAGAGTTATAAGGGAAAGATAGAAGAGGCACAAGGGACCATCTAGTCGAACCTAAATCTGACTGAGATTCCCACTACAATTTATCTAACAATGGGTCATTTGTCTTTCTCTTGAAGACTTCATCTGAGGGGGAACATAATATAAATGATCAAATCTAAACTTCCCCTGCCCCTCATTTTATAGAGGAAGAAATTAAAGCCCAGATAAGGAGCCCAAGATCACAGAAGTTGAGCACAGACTTGGGATATGAATGCAGCCCCACCAACTCCAAATTCAGTGCTCTTTCTACCCTAACATGCTTATGTAATCCACTCCAATAATTTTATAGTTGAAGAAACTGAGGTTCAAAGAGTTAAAGGTTACAGTTAGAAGCAGAACCAAAATTCATGCCTAAGTCTTCTGACTTAAAGTTCATCTCCTTTCCCTGGTACATAGTGTGAACTTTATATAGAGATTCTTTCTTGAACTAAACTTCCAAGCATTCAAACTCTACTGCAGAGAGTGCCACTGATAGGCTGGCCACATTGTTCAAATGCAAAATGTACATTCACCAGAAAAACTATTTTATGAAGAACTCACATGGGGCAAGTGCTCAGATGGTGGTAAAAAGAAGTGTTTCAAGGACATTCTCAAGATCTTTCTTAAGAACTTTGGAACTGATTGTGTGACATGGAAGACACTGGCACAAGACCGTTCAACACGGCATGCCCTCATCAGAGAAGGTGCTGTGCTCTGTGATCAAGGCAGAATTAAAGTAGCTCAGAAGAAACACAAAACACACAAATTGAAAGAATCCACCCCAAATGTTCACATAGACTATTTGTGCCTGACCTGTGGTAGAACATTTCTAGCTTGTATTGGTCTGATCAGTCACAGTTGGGCACACTGTAACTTGACTCTAGCAAAGTGATGTCATTTTGGTCCTCTTTGAAAATGAAGGACAGCAACCAATCAACCAACCAACCAGTGGGAACGTTATAAATGCTTATTGGTTGCTTGGTTATATTTCTCCCAGTGTGCTTCTTATATGTCTGCTAACGTCAATGCTATATTTTCAAAGATTACTTTACAAGACTTTTGAATTTTGAAACTAAAAGGTACCTTAGTGATCATCTTGTCTAATGCTCTCATTTAATAAATTTTATCCAATTCATAAATAATCCTTAAGTTTTTAATATTCTTAAGGCTCAAAAAGATTAAATAGGCCCAAAGTTAGAAGGAACTTGTCCGTGGCCATAGGGACAGTAGTAGCAACAGATTGAGAATTTCTTGGCTTGTGCACATATGATATTAGAATTATGGATCTGGAGCTGGGAGGCATTTTAGAGGTCATTGAGTTCATCTCCCTCATTTTTACAGATGAGAGGATTGAAACACAGATAAATGATTTGCCCAGGGTCACACAGCTAGTAAAATGTCTTAGGGAGGATTTGAACTCATCTCTTTGTGACTGACTCCAAAGCCAGAGCTCTGTCTACTACACCATGTTATGGCCAATTCTTTCTAGTATGGTGGTATACAATACTAAGGAGCACAGTGTTCAAATCAGGTACTGCCTTTATTTAGTAGAGCTCCACAAAATTTTCTAAGACCCTCTTAATGATTCAAGTAACAGTTCTGTAGCCAGCTAAGGAGCTTCCTGCTGAGGACAGCCTCTACATTCTCCTCAAAGAGATCCTTCCTCTCCAAATGTCTGCCAATATGAAGATCCCCACCTGAGCCTCAGATCATCCATGAGGGGCAGTTCCCCACTGACTCACCAGCTGGTCCTATTGCTCCCTGTGGCCTGATTCCAGCCTGCCACAGTTCGGTTTGGGAATTTTATGACAAGATTTGGAAATTGGGAGTTCTATGCTATCAGAGTCCAAAAATTAGTAGGACAAGTCTTCAGATGTTCGTTATAGTCAAACTCTTTGATGAAGAGGCAGGATAGTATAATGAGAAATTCAAAAGAATTAGGATAAAGTTCTAGTTCTGCAACTTATTAGCTGGATGACTTTGGATGAATCTCTAAGATCCTTCAAAAAGCATGAATCAGCAATTTGCTGGAACCGGCTTGTTTCAGCTCTTGACTGTTAAATTTTAAGTATGAGTATTTATACCTCAGAAGTGAAATCAGCAAACAATACAGATTTATCTATTGTTCTGCTGATTGTCTAGACTTGAGATAGAAAAAATGTTAATAATGCAAATTAAAACTAAAAATCTGTCTTGTTTACATTATTTTCTTAGAGAGTAAGTTGTGAAACATTTTCCAGGATACCACTGATTAACATCATATGAAAACCATCTTTTTCTATCTAAAGGGCTTCCTTTATCTATGGAAAAAAGGTATCTTTTTCTTGTTTGATGTTATTCAAATATCCTTGTTTTCAAAACCACCAGTCTGCTAAACTCCTGTGTCCATTATCTCCATTCCAATCCATTATCTATAGGATTATATGGATATATACCTGAACATTTTTATCTACCATATCTCCATGATCCATAACTCTGAAATCCCTATCTCTAATCACAACTTCCTGTCTTTCCATCTTTCCCTCTTCTGCCCTCCTGCTAAACTTGTTTTTCATCTTTACTGAGATCTCCATTTCCTTCATCCCTCCCTGTTCTCTGTTAATTATCCTTTTCTGACCTCATATTCCTCTTTTCACAGCCTTGGCAATTTGGTGGACTAGTACAAATATGAATTACTGCATTATATTCTACCCTTGAATCACTTGCTCCCTTGTACTATAACCAGTCAAGTTTTGTCAAGCCCCAACCCTAGGGCATACTCTCTCTCTACTCTTAAGGGGAATGTTATTTGAATGCTGCTCGAGAAAGTCTCATTTCCAAGGTGACTGTATCCACTATAATTTATATTGTCTAATCTCAATTAGTCCATTACTGCATCATAATTCTTTTAATCTTCTCACATTGTCATTCTATCATGCTTTTCATAAACTTTAGTGCAAAACATCTCTCATCAAGCTCCCTAAACAATCCACCTCACCTTCCTCCTCCTCCTTCTCCTCCTCTTCCTTCTTCTCCTCTTTGTTCTTCTCATTCTCAGACCCACCTATCTCACCCAATCTGGAAGTACAGTTTACATTCACAAACCCGATTCAAAAACTGATCAACATGAAAGCTTTCACCTGCTCCATTTTTCCCGATCTGGGCCAGTCCCCCACCCACCACGCCCCCTAATCTTGGCAGCTTAGTAACCCCTCTTAGATTCCTAGGATAACCCCTCACCATATTTGTGATTGGCTACTACCAATACTCAAATGAATTTAGCCCTACTGCATGTCAGAACTCCCAACTCAAGTGATCCACAGCCTCAGCCTTCCCAGCATCAAGGAATACAAGTGTCCATCATAATGCCCAGCCTTTCCCTTCCCTTTCAGCAGAAGTCCCTGCCTCATACTTTGCCAAATATGTTCATCCAGTCTGCCTGGACTGAACCTCAAAACACCTTTACATCATCACCCTCCTCTAATCTCTTTTTTCCCCTAGTCTTAGAGAAAGAGTTGGTACTTCTTTCCCAGGCTAACCCTTCTTTTTGTGTTCTTGATTCCCATCCTCTCCTTCTTCCTCCAGGAGGGGGTCTATGTAGTCAGTTATAGCAGTGGTTATGTAAGTTGAAAGAAGTAAATAAATGTGAGAAATAAAATTGACATGAAATGGGAACTGATCAGACATAGGGGATAAGGGAGAGAAGAGAATCAAGGATGAAGTTATGAAGTAAGTAAATAGAGAAAATTAATAGACTTTTCTTTCTAAGAGTTCAGCTGAGAAAGAGAAAAAACAAGACAATAGCTTGAAAGGATAGCAGCTTCAAGTGAAAGGGTTTTTTGGGGAGGGTTTTGTTGTTGTTTTTAGGGAGATTTGTGCTGGGCAGGGGAAAGAAACAGTAGAAAGGGTAAAATGATAACTAGAGCAAAGGAGCAAGATTAAAGAAGTCCAGAACAATTATAGATTTTGTTTGTTTGTTACCAACAATACCCAGCAGGGAGAGTACTAAACAGAATTTCTTCATGATAGCTACAGAGCATATAAATTATTTTGGAGTCTACCTACCAAGGCACATACAGGTATTATGTGAATACCACTGTAAAACATTCTTTACATAAATTCAGAGTTGAATAATTGAAGAGACCTTAATTGTTCGTGGTCGAATCATGTTAATATAACAAGAATAACAATACCACCTAAGATGATTTACTTATTCAGTGCCATACCACTCAAAATACCAAAGGATATCATTAAAGAGTTAGGAAAAAGAATAACAAAATGTATCCAAAGGAACAAGAGACCAAGAACACCAGGGAAACAATGAAAAAGGTAGAGTAGAAAAGGAACTACCAGTAACATATCTCTAATTATACAACTAAGTAGTAATTACCCTATTTGGTACTGATTAAAGAATAGAGAATTTATCAGTGGAGTAGATTGGGGGCACGACATACAAAGGCAAGCAAACATAGCAGCATAATATTTAGTTCATCCATATCCTACCCCTCTACCCCCCACCCCACACTAGGGCAAAGACATCCTAGATGACAAAAACTGCTTTGAAAAATTGGAAAGTAGTCTGGATGAAATGAAATTTAGACTGACATTCTACAACATATATAAAGTTCCAAATGGATACATCATAGATATAAAATATCACATCATAAACAAATTGGAGGTGTAAGGAATGAAACATATGGCAACTATGGATAAAGGAGAAGTTCATCACTAAATAAGAGACAGAGATAACAGGGGAAAAAATGAACAATTCTGATTATATAAAATTTAAAAGATTTCTCAGAAAGCTAATGCAATTAAAATGGGAAGGGAAACAGTTGATTCCGAGCAAAAAAATCTCTGCAGAAATTTTTTCTTATAAAGGTCTCACAGTCAAGTTATAGAAGGAACCAGTGCAAATAAATAAGAAGAGGGGCCATTCCCCAATAAGTGGTCAAAGGATATTAATAGGTACTTTTCAAAGGCAGAAATCCAAGTTATTAACAGTGACATGAAAAAAATGCTCCAAATAACTAACATTTAGAGAAATGCGCATTGAAATAACTCCGAGGTTCTACTTCATACCCATTAGATTGGCAAAAATGACCTAAAAAAAAAAATTGAAAATTGTTAGAAGGGCTGTGGGAGGACAAGAACACTAATATACTATTCATGGAGCTGTGAATACATCCAGCCATTCTTGAAAACACTTGGAAATATATCTAAGAAGTCATTAAATTGTATGTAACCTTAGACCTAGTAATACTACTGGCCTCAGATACTGACTATCTGTGTGACCCTGGGCAAGTCAGTTAACCTTGTTTGCTTCAGTTTCCTCATCTGTAAAATGAGCTGGAGAAGGAAATGGCAAACCACTCCAGTATCTTTGCCAAGAAAACTCCAAATGGAGTCACACAAAGTCAGATACAACTGAAAAACTACTTAACAACAACTAATCCCCCCTACCCTGAGATTGAACAAAGAAGGAAAGGACATATATACAAAAATATTTATAGCAGTTCTATTTGGAATGACAAAGAACTAGCAGCTAGTATTAGGAAAGTCCATCCATAAACAAATTATGGTAAATGAATTTATCAGAATATCATTGCACTATTTCAGAGAAACCTAGGAAGATTTGTATGAACTTATGTCAAGTCAAGTGAGCAGAACTAGGAGAAAAATGTATACAGTAACAATAATATTAATTATGAAAAACAAGTAAGAAAGATTTAAGAATTTTGTTCAATGCAATGACCAACCACAATTCCATAGGACTGATAACAAAGCATGAGATGATGAACTCAAGATGCAAAATGAGACATATTTTTGTACACAATCAACATCTAATGATCATACGTATTTTATATAAAGATTTTTATTTTCTTTCCATTTTTTATTTTTATTTTTTTGAGAGGAAAGGCAATTGAGTTACCTATTTTATTTATTTATCTTTCCATTTTTTAAAGGGAGCAGATGATGGGGACCATAGATAGGATTACCTAAATGAAAAAAAAAAGAGAAAAAAAAAAAGGAGCCATTGAAACATTTTTTCATATAATGCATAGACAAGAATATGAAGATCAGTATGATTGATGGAAGAGATAAGCAGGACAACTTTGATAGCAACATTTGAATGTGTTGTGTTCTTGGAGGGAGACTCAAGCTATTTGTGGTATATGTTCTTGGCTTCCTGCGCAATTCTTATTTTCTGTTCTGTTTTGTATGTGGAAATGCTCCTCTTATTTGGTGTTTGTCCTTGTGATGAGAAATTGGCTAATGAAGGTCCAGATCTGGAGTCTGGGTAATACGGTCTGCCTGCTACCAACCCCCATAGAGGGTCTGGTTAGCTGACTTCTGGAAGTGCAGATGGCATGTGATGGAGGGACTGTGCTCCCCAGGTACAGAGCATGTACAGGTATTCTATAATTGTGTGCTGTCCACTGTTGGGTGATGAAGAAAATCCTTTCTATTAGCTACTAATCCAAAACTGAGTGTGTATTCCCACTGACCAAATCACTCTCTCTTTCCTGGTGGCATTTGAGAAAAGACAGGCTCTTTCACCCTTCCCACTATGGAGAAAGAGGCCTGGGAGCCCATTATGTCCCCACTTGGATGCCATGTGGCCTGTGACCAGGATTTGTGCTGCTTCTCTCCTTTCTGGCTTTGAGGACTTGAAAAAGCTAGTTGGCCCAGTTTGTAAAGTATTGGTCCTGGAGTCAGGAAGATCTCAGTTTGAATTTGGACTCAGATACTGAATCAGCTGCATGATCCTGGGCAAGTCACTTAACCTCTATTTACCTAGTTTCCTTCTCTGTAAAATAAAGATAACAAAGCACCCACCTCCCAAAGTTATTGTGAGGATCAAATGAGATAATAATAATAATAATAATAATATTAAATAAAATTAAATAATAATAATAAAGTATTAGCAGAGTGCTTGACACATAGTAAGTACCATTTAAATGTTAGTGATTACGATTGTTGTTATCATAATTCCCCCAAAGAACAGAGTAGCCAACAGAAACCAAGTGGCAGAGTTGGTGACTGCAGCAGAGCCCGGTAAAGCATCAGGGCAGCCCTAAGGAGTGACCTGCAGCATCATTTCCCATAGTAGACCATCTCTGGAACCAAGACAACACATCCTACAGAAAGGGAGTGACTTGGCGGGTAGCTAGCCCATGCCCAGAAGTAAAGCTGAGGCCAATGTTTGTTTGTAGCAGCTGCTTTGATTTTAACCCACTTTCCCCTAGGGACCGAGGTGGTAGAGGGGAGAATATACCTCAGTTTGATAGCTGGTTTTGCACTTCGGTTCTTGCTATCTTTTCAGTTATATATACCTTTGTTAAAACTAATTGATATTAATGATATTGGGGTGTTAATCACTAGAGAATGACATTGGAGGTAACCCATAGGAATTGGGGCTAAAGCAGATAGCATTGGTATCTTACAATACCACCAATTCCTTAGGGGTACTCTTAGAACCTAGAGGGGAAATACAACCAGTCACACTCTGACCTGCTAAATGTATCTGTGGGCTGGGAGAAGAGGTCTGGTCTTGCTCCATCAAAATCAGAATTTTTTAAAAAGTAAAAGTTAAGCAAAGGATAACAACAAAGTCAATATTATGTCAGAAATTCCAGAACTCTATGTCCTCTGAGATTCCTTCTAGTTCTGGAATTATATGATTCTATTAGAATAGCATTGTACAAGTCAGTTCCCTCTTTTGGCCTTAATTTCTTCATCTATAAAATGAATAGTTTGGGCTTTTTGTTGAGTCATTTCAGTAATGTCTAACTCTCCATGGGGAGACCCCATTTGGGGTTTTCTTGGCAAAAATATTGTACTGATTTGCAATTTCCTTCTCCAGCTCATTTTAAAGATGAGGAAACTGAGGCAAACAAGGTTAAGTGACTTGTCCACAGTCACACAGCCAGGAAATGTCTGAGGCCATATTTGAACTCAGGGAGATGAGTCTTCTGACTAGAGTCCCAGCACTGTATCCACTGCACCACCTAGCTGTGGTTTTTAAAGTTCCCTTCTAGCCTCAAAGCCCAGAATCCTAAAGAGGCTTCAACTTGCATTCTATTCCTCTGCAAAGAACCTTATGAATGATGATAACAGTAATAACAATGACTTAATGGAATTGTCTAATGCTGATGAGTCAGGGACCTAATGATTCTGACTCATCTTGATTGCCTTTAAATGGAGGATAAATGAGAGGATGAAGAGGCTGTTAATGCCAAGGGTGGGAAGCCACTTAAGATATAATTATTATGGAATGGCAAAGAGATTCCAGGTCATAGATTCCTGAAATGCTATTCTTCCACAACTATAATTGACATCCAGTGTGGATCCCAAGGGAAACTCTGCCACCTGATCCAGAATTTAATGAACTAGAACTCACCAATTCCCCACTGAACAAGTGGTAGTTAAGGAAAAAAAATCATGCTCATGTCAGTGAGCTGTATTGATCTCAGTGGCTTGCCCTGATTGAATGCCATTGAAATGCTATCTGCTCCCACATTCTCCATCATGGATGTTTGAGGGCATTAGGTCAATTGAGGAAGAGAGAGAGAGGAAGATAAATGGCATATTATTGAATTATTTCTCTCTTAAATATCTATTGCTTTTCATCTGTAATAATACAGCCTTCTCTATTGACTTGAAATGGAATTTATATCACTTTCTCCTGGGTGAACAATATTACTGGTGATTGGGAACAATAATACAGTTATATACGTCTGTGTGTGTGTGTGTGTGTGTGCATGCACATGTGTGCATGGGGCCAGGAATGAATTGTTTACCTTCTGTGTACGTAAAATGTAAAACATATGTCTAAGATTTTTATTAGTAATTGGGTAGCCCATAGGGGCGACAAGATGGCATAGTGAATAGAGGACCAGCCCTGGAGTCAGGAGGACCTGAGTTCAAATCCAGTCTCAGACACTTAACGCTTACTAGCCGTGTGACCTTGGGCAAGCCACTTAACCCCAATTGCCCTGCCTTCCCCCTCCAAAAAGCCAAAAAAAAAAAAAACCTTACATACAAAATAAGGGAAAAAAGCATATCATATGCTCAACAGAACATGAGAAGATTCAAAATATATAGGAAGAAAACTTACAATAAATAATGCATGTTATGTTGAGAACTGTCCATCTTTGCTTCCTCATCAGTTTTCTTTTGTTCTCTGCTGTGCACTTTTAACTTTGTTCTCTTTTCCCCCTTCCTCTCCCCTTCCCCCAAAGGCTACAATTAAGTGTGTTTATATTTAGATACACATATACATATATACACATACATGCATACATATATACATATGCTTTCCCTAACAAATTCCACTTCTGATCTTTGTTTTTATGTTTGTGTATCTTTTATTTCCTATCTCTCCTAACTCCTCTAATTTACTTCTGCCTGCTACCTTGCCCTCCTATTACTTAACCTTCCTTCCTCTCCAAAGATCCTTCCCTTGTTCTCCCATTCCTATCCATCCAAACACCTTTCTATCCTCCCTCTTTAACCTATTCCAACACCCTCCCCTCTTAAGATTCCTCCATTATCCTCTCCCCCTCCCTATCCACTTAGTATTTTATTTCTTTCTGAATTTAGAAATATGTATATGTATTGTTCCCTCTTGAACCTATTCCCAGTGAAAAGAGATTTCCAGAATTACCAGCCCTCCTCCCCCATCTAATTCCTCTGCATTGGTTCTCCCTTTTGCACCTCATTTGTATAAAATAATTACTCTCTTTAGCTGTTCTTAAACGGTTTTACTTTTTAAAGTCACATCATGTTCAGGTCTATGTCGAATTTTTCTGACAAACTACCCAATTACTAATAACAATCTTAGACATATGTTTTACATTTTATGTACATAAAAGGTAAACAGTCTGTCTTTATTAATAGAGTCCCTTGTAATTAGTCATTAGTATGTACCTTGTTTTTCTTTTGGCTCTTGTATGTCAAATCATCTGTTAAGTTCAGGTTTGTTTGTTGTTGTTGTTTTTAGCAAAGTCATGAAAGCCTGACAGTTTATTACATGCCCAATTTTTCATTCAGAACTACGCTTAGCTTGCTGGATACTATATTTTCAGCCAAAGCCCCATTCTTTTGCTCTTTGATATATGGTATTCTAAGACCTGTGGTTTTTTTTAGTGTCATCACTGCTAGGTCTTGAGAGATTCTAATTGTGGCACTGGTATATTTAAATTGTTTTGTTTTTCTTGTTACTAATAACATTTTATCCCTGAGCTGGGAGTTTTAGAATTTGATTTTAATATTCCTATGGGTTTTTCTTCATAGGATCTCTTTCAGGTGGTGATCGACAAGTTTTTTCTATTTCTATTTTTCCCCTCTTGTTCTAATGCTTCAGGGCAATTTTCTTTAATTATTTCTTGTATTATTGTATCAAGATTCTTTTTTTGGTAGTCTGATTATTCTTATGTTTTCTCTTTTTGAACTGTTTTCCAGATCAGTTGTTTTTCTTTGTGATGTTTCACATTCTCTTCTATTTTTTCATTCTGTATATTTTGTTTTATTATTTCTTAAGCTCTTACAACTTCCCCAGCTTCTCCTGGCCCAATTCTGATTTTCAAGTTGTTTTCTTCCTTAAGAGTGTGAATCTCCTTTTCTAATTGGTTGACTTTCTTTTCATAATCATCTTGTTTTTCTTAGATTGTTCTTTTTTTCTTTAAATTTTTCTTCAATCTGTCTCATTTGATTTCTAAAAGTCTTTTTAAAGTTCTTCTATGAATTCTTTTTAAGAAGTTGACCATTTGACATTACTCTTTGAGGTAGAAGAGGGGGTTTTTTTGCCTCAGAATTGTCCTCTGAAAAAACCTCAGTCTTCTCTATTGCCATAGTAATTCTCCGTGGTTGGATTCTTTGTCCTTTGTTCCTTTTGTTTTAACTGTAATAGCTTAGTTTTCACAATCACTCCTAGTCCAGGGATAGGGGGGATGATGGCCTCTGGCCTCTCATATCCTCCTCTCTAAAAAAAATACTATTTGTCATATGAGCCTGAACTAGAGCAACAAGCTGTGTGAGTGGAGAGAAAGAGATAATGCAAGAGATGAAAAAAGATCTGTTAACTTATTGGATATGTGGGTTGAGTAAAAATGAGAAATTGAAGATGATACCAAGGATACAAACCTTGGTAACTAGAAAGTTAATAACATCCTTGACAGAAATCAGTAAGTTCAGAAGAGGAGTTGGTAACTGGAGACTGGAGCTTAGGACAGAGACTGGGACATGATACAAAGATTGGGCCATCATCAGCATAGCCATGATAAACAAACCCATAGCAGCCAAAAAAGGTCCCCAAGTCCAACTGGATAGCAAGAGAATAGAAGTGAAAAGGGTCTAGGACAGTCTTAGGGCACACCCACAACTAGGGGGTATATTACAGAGGATGACCTACCAAAGGAAACTAAGGAACTGCCATGAAGGTAAAAGGAGAACCTAGAGTGAACAATCTTATAAAACCCAGAGAGTCTAGAGCAGTGGTTCTCAACCTGTGGGTTGTGACCCCTTTGGGGGTCAATTGACCCTTTCACAGGGGTCATAGGGGTCGCCTAAAACCATCGGAAAGCACATATTTCCAATGGTCTTAGGAACTGAGACACTGCCTCTCTATCCGTCTCCAGGCGGGTCCGCCCACATGCAGATACACCCACATACGAGTATTAAAGGATCACGACATTAGGAAGGTTGAGAACCACTGGTCTAGAGGATCCAGAGTATGTAGGTAGTTGTAGCGACAGTAATGATAGCTAACATTTCTATAGTACTTACTATATACCAGACACTATGCTAAACATTTCACAATTCTTATCACATTGATCCTTACCATAACCCTGGGATATAGGTGGTATTATTATCCCATAAGCTAAGGGAGAGTGCTGGGCAAGTACCAAACTTGACAACCTTCATTTCTCAGGTCTTCTCTTTGGATTAGCTCTTCTTGTTATGTGATATGCTTAATGTTGATTTACCCATCAGAACAGCTCCCAACCTCCACCTACTAGAAACCCCACTATCTCTCCCCTGAATCTACTAAATTTCACTAAGTCCTACTCACATAATTTTGACATAGTAGAACCAGCCACCCATATTAGTCAGGATTGCTTGGCTACTGTATACAAAATTTTATTGTATATAATGTTTTTTGCATAAAATCACTTAAAGATATATGTATATATGTGTGCATATATATTTGTATGTATGTGCATATATACATAGATATAGAGATAGATAGATAGATAAACAGTGTCTGCTATTTGGTCAAGTGCCTTCAAGTTTCTTGTAGACTGAAGCTGATTTCTTTTCTGTTCTAACCAGAAACTCTGGGGGTCTTTCCCTCCCAGAATGATTCATTTGTGAAGTCAAACTAGTCCATCCTTTGCCTCAATTCTTACATAGCCTTTAATCACTAAATGGGTGTTGCCTCAAACACCCAAACTGAGACTGGGAGGGACTTTAGTTTAAAAAGCCCAGGGTCTCCTGCTGCATTTGGGACTATCACCAGTTGTCCTGATCTATAGCTTGCCACTGGACTCTGATAATTCTGGAGGAGAGAATGAGGTTGATGACTTTGCACAGCCCTGCCTCACTTAAAGCCAATTGACTTGCAAGTCAACATATCACCTTCCTGATATCATTGATTCTCTTCAAGAACAAAGGACAAACAATAGACTGAGGCTACTTTCCAGAAGTTCCAAGAAAAACATAACTCAATTATTTGGTCTACCTGCAACCACTTTTTCTGTGAAAAGTCCCAAGACTGTAGGAAGTACACCTCTCCTAAGAGATGTTTGAGTCATCGCATCCCACTAGGACCAGGCATTTAAAAAAAGCACTCAGGAATTCTGTATGGAGGACTGAGCTCAGATAGATCAATAAGCAGGGGAGTTGATGCTAGAAGTAGGAACACAGTCCAAGTTTTCTCCCACTTGTGACTCTTGCCACTAGATTTCAGCAATGTCTTAAAGTCTTCATATTTCATATTGCGATTGACACTGGGGACAGAACCAAGATGGAAGAATAAAGGCAGGGACTCTACTGAACTTTCCCCAAAACCCCTCCAAATATCTTTTTAAAATAACTCTAAACAAATTCTAGAGCAGCAGAACTCACAAAAAGAAAGAGTAAAACAAATTTCTAGCCCAAGACAACTTGGAAGGTCAACAGGAAAGGACTCTTGCAGAAGGGTGAGAGAGGAGTGCAGTCTAGTGCAGACCCCAGCAAATCTGGAGCAGGCCTTGGGGAGACTGAATCACCAGCAGTAATGGCAGTTTCCAGACCTCACAGTTCACAGAGTCCACATAGAAAATAGTCTCCTGAATTGACCCTTGAATGAAATAATTCTGAAAAGTTGAGATCAGTAGAGAATATCTTCTAGAAATGGGAAATTACAGCTGCATAGAAACAGGAGGTGGAAAGTCTTAATTAAAGGGTAGCTAGTAGTCTAGGTTGGCTGAAACAGAAAGTTGGTGATGCTAAGTAGTAGGAAATAAGACTGAGAAGGTAGGTGGGAACTCTATTGTGGATGTCCTTAAATGCTAAACCTAGTAATATACATTTTGTCCTATGGGCAATGAGAAGTCATTGGAGGTATACTTGTCTCTTTGCAACTTACATCTGTTGCTTTCTAGAACAAATATAATCCCTTTTACAATTTGCTAACCCTTCATATACTTCTTTCCTCTTTTTCTATCCATAACTTTCCTTTCTTTTCCTTCTTTCTTTCTGTTAATCTGTCAACCAGCATTGATAGAATCTTTACTATGTGCCAAATCCTGTGCTGGAGAACTGTGGGTGATTATAGAAAAATCTAAGAATGTGAAGAAACCCTGGGATCAGTACCATGCTTAGAAGGATACGAAACCAATGGCTATCCCTAGGAAGCCTAGGGAAAATCAAACTGTGCTTACTTTCCTATGCTATCTCTTCCCAATCACTATCCTCCCCTCTTCTAAAGGTAAATTTAAAACTTGCATACACAGAGGAAATCAGGTTATAATGAACAGTAAGGGAGTTCTTGAAGGGGAAAAGAAGTTCCAGACAGACAGCCTGTAGTGGAAGATAGGGTAAGAAGAATGAGAAGTGAGAGTGATGGGAGATTTATAGACCTTCCTGCAAAGCCTCAGGTCTTTTTCAGCACATGCTGGAAGAGTCAGCCTCTCTACAAGCTGTAACAGTCCAGTTCGATCCCATGCTGCTCTCAGATACAACCCCACCCCATCCCCCACCCCCTGCCACATTGGCCTCCCTGCCCAGCACCAGGGGCATAGGACCATTCCCACCCCACCTACTATCCTTCCTCAAATGACAAAGCTCAGGACTAGCCCCAATTCATTCCACCTGAGGCAAGGAAGTCAAAACTTCCAGCTAGTGCAGGAGTTCTTAACCTGGAACATCTGTGTGCATAGATTTCAGGGGTCCATGAACTTAGGCTGGAAAAAAAAAATCATAAGTTCAATACATATGTATTGTATTGTAATTGTATTGTAATCATATGTATTTTATTTTATGCATTTAAAAACAGATTGAGTCGCTAGGTTTCCATGACACAGCCACACATTAAGAACCCCTGCACTAGAGGGTAAGCTCCCAGAAACAAGGTCAGATCATTCCCACTATTTCTTTCACAGCGCCCACATCACCAGCAAAGGCTCCGTGAAATGAAGACAGAGAGCTCACGCTGCTAAAGTCTGAACTCAGAACTTACTTAAAGAAATCGTCTCACCCCACCACCTGCACAGCCCACTTATGTAACCCACTTTGGCAGGTCAGATTCTCCAGCCAGCCCTGGATGCTGTCCAATCTGCCCCACCTGCTGCGAGCAGCCACCCTGCAGGGCTCCGAGCCAAGGGGCTGAGGGGAAAGGGGGAGGGGATGAAGCAGGTGGACACAGCCACAGTTTCAATTAAGCAGAAACACCTCCCTCCAATTTGGAAAAAGGAAATAGCTTGCCTGAATGCATGTGCACATGCATAGCCTGTGGTAAAACGAAGAAACTAAAAATGGTTCTGCAATGATCACATAGGAAGCTATGCTGAAACATGCCACAGGGGAAGGGAGGGGGGAGGAAGAGAGAGGAGGGGGATTAGCCCAGCTCTGTAATATACACAGGGGATTTCTGAAGAGCAGAAGTCATGGGAAAAGACCTTCCACTACAGGCAGATGAAATAAGCTTCTATTTTGGTCCAACCCAGGGGGAAGTACACACAGAGATGAAGGGCTTGCCTGTGGCTGGTGTACAGACGGATGGTCCGCGAGCATGCCCTGTGTGGTTTCCTGGCATCAGGAAGAAAGCAGATGAGAAGACTGTGAAACCCCAAGAGAATGCTAAACCCCCGCTATTCAACCACCAGCTGTGTCAGTCTGAGGGAAGGATCATCTGTCAGTTCCTGGTATCAGCCCAAGCGACACGCAGAGGGCAGCCTCCTTTGGAGAATCAAGTTAGAGACAAAGCATTCTGAAAGAGGAGATTCAGATCCTTAAGTAAATGTGTATAGAGCTATTCTGTGGTCGAGTGGGAATAAGAGGGGTTGCTTTGAATAGGTCCTCAATAGGTCCAAGAATCGAGCATAAAGGTCCTCAATAAATGTTTGCTTGATTAATAAATCTGGAACCTATTTCCTATGGGCAATGAGAAATATTAAGAAATCTACCTTGTCTTAGACACAGTAAGAGACTGACCTCCTTCTTTCTCATCTTCAATGTTAGTTCCTATTCCACTCTTGGTTACTACATGATCCAAGTGGGAGGTGACCACCTTGGCCCATGCAAACTGAGGCAAGGCAGCCACAGCCACCAGGCTGACATCTTGGATCCCATCCCAGTCCCAGACCCTCACTAGAGTTGTGATGGAGAGAGTCAGAAAGGCGATGTGGCTGCAACTGAGTCATGCTGTTGAGAGAAATGATTGTTTATTTCTTTGTATTCATAACTAATTATTGAATCAAGACCAAGATTTTCTCCCTCTTCTGCTTTCTCATCCAGAAATCAACCAGTGATTCTCCTCTTCTGCAAGTCATTCTTCTCTTTTCCCTATTACCAAGTTTAGCCTCTGGTTACTGCTGCCCTTTCTCCACCACAGCCTCATGGTTATTGCTTCTACAGAAAATCTAGAGCAAGGGTACTCAATCTTGGTTGTTGTTCAATTGTTTTAACTACATCTGATGCTTTGTGACCCCATTTGGGGTTTTCTTGGAAAAGATACTGGAGGGGTTTGCCATTTCCTTCTCCAGCACATTTTACAGATGAAGAAATTGAGACACATAAGGTTAAGTGCCTTGCCCAGGATCACATAGCTCGTAAGTATCTGAAACCAGATTTGAACTTGCAAAAATGACTCTTTCCGACTCCAAACCTAGTACTGTACCAACTAGCTGCTCACAAAAATAATAATAACAATGATAGCCAGCATTTATATAGTACCTACTATGTGCCAGACACTATGCTAAGTGCTTTATTAATATTATCTCGTTTGATCCTCACAACAACTTTAGGTGCTATAATTATCTCAATTTTACCCCAGAAAAGACTGAAGCAAACAAGAGGTTCAGTGACTTGTCCAAGGTCAAGTTCTGAGGTCAGATTTCTTGGACTCCAGACCTAGCACTTTATCTACTCTGCCCTCTCACAGCCTCATGATGGGCTTGGGCTTGATGATTACAGAGGTCCTTTCCACTCCTAAAGCCATGATCCCATTTTGGTTTCTGATGGGGTCTTTCTTTTTTATGAGTGACTTCTTTGGAGTATTTGCTAAGCAGTGCATCTCTGGGTCAGAGGTATCAGCTTAATCCCAAATGGCCTCTAGATTGGTTGGGTAAGTACACAGCTCCTCCAACAATGTATTTGCGCACCCATATTTATACAGCCCCTCCAAGAGCAACTAGTCCTATCCTTTGCCATCTTTGTCACTTTCATGAAACCTCAAAGTTGTTTTTATTTGTATTTCTCTTACTGAATTAAATTCTAAAAGCAGAAACCTGACCACACCCAAATGATCAGAAATAAAGAAATGAACACTCCCTTGTCAGCTCTCTGAACACAAGGAGCTCTTACATATTTTTCCTTTTTTATTATTAGAAGAATGGAAAAAGAAAAGAGCTTAGTATTGCCTCTGGGCATTTGCTAACACAAAAGTCCATGGTTATCTGTTTCCAATCAGAAGAGAATAATTTTCCTTTTTCTTAAACTTATTTCTTTGCCCTTTGAAGCTATAACTTCCATTATTTCTAATGTTCATAGAGTATTCCCCCATGAAATTGTCACTAACTCACTAATCATGCTTCAACTCAACTCATTTTAACAAAAGAGCTTTCAGTGGTAATATTGGCTTACTAGAACATAACTCTTTAAAACATATTTAAACAGAAGATAAAGTTTTGAACCAGAGTTAATGAGCAACTTTGCTACACATCTCCCTCCTTTTCTGGAGTGGAGCTATGATATTTATAAAAGTTCACAGTATCGTGTATACCTAGAATCATACATATAAAATTATAGTCATGGAGTGAGAGAGCTGACAGCATCTGGAATTAAGAAAAGACCAGTAAATTCATTCATTCATTCATTCATTCATTCATTCATTCATTCAGGAAAGTTTTACTGCATTCCCAATTATGTGCTAGGCACTGTACCAGGTTATCAGCCTGCCCAGTCCTGTATAATCAGTATTATATAATCACCTGCTCTGATAGACCCCTAGGGTAAGGAAATGATGGCACAGAGTGTTCTCTTGATTGTAGCCTCAGGTGGCCCCAATTAATAAATCTATCGGTCAACAAGTACATACTCAGTAAATGTGCCTACCATGCCCACTAGTAATTGGGAATAAAAATACAAAAGTGAGATAGTCCTGGATCTCAAAAAGCTTATATTTTAATGCGTGAATAAAATACATGCACAGGAGTTGTTGGTCAGTAGATTTTTATGCCCTTTCAAGTAGTTATGTTAGCACTGATCTGATTACTGTTCCCAGAGCAAGAGAAAAAGGTAGAAAGCAAGGAGGAGAAAGAGATGTAGACAGTGGGCAGATGGTAAGATGTCCAAGTGGGGTAAGCTGTGATATTCTGGTGGATGGCTGATGGGCTATAAAGCATAGTCTGAGATAATGGGTTCAGGAGAGTTTTTACTCACAAACTTCAGTTAGAACATTTCACCTGAGCAGAGTTCCCAGGCTGAGCAGATTAACCAAGTCTTATCATCATAGCCCCTCATACTGGAGTACAGACAGACTGACTTCTAGGTAGCAGATAGCATGGTCTAGATTCTAGAATACATACCAACAGCCTCCAGGACACAGACACTACATCTAGTGATGCTGTTCCTCACGTGCAGCACGGGGGCATTTTTGCATGGTGCAAAGGGAGAATGAGGAGGTTGAATTGGCTGATCTCTATGGTCTCTTCCAGGTCTGTCATTCTATGTGGCTTCCTACGTGTGCTCTCTTCTCCTTCCTTGCACTGCAATCTTTCTCTCTCCCTACTCTACTAATCATAACCTGTGACTTAAAATTGCAGCTGTGATCCCACACAGACTGGTTTCAATCTCCAAAGCCTTTTTCAGAAACCCATTTGGATAATGTTCTCACACAGGATTTTCCCTGCAAACACCAAAATTTACCTCTTTGGGTTCCTCCAATGCTCTTGCAAACACTCTAGGTAAATAAAAGCATTTCACATAGAACAGGTTAATTTAAAAGCATTGGGAGAAAAAGAACATAACTTGGTCATCAAGAAAATAGTGATGGTACCCAAATAAATGAATGACATCTGATTTCTTGTCCACCCCCTAAATACTATTTTAAAAAACCCTATCTAAATCACAATGCTAATAGGTGAAGTCCCTTCCATTTCCAAGTCTCAGCACAACCTTAGTCCATTTTGTAGTTGTTTAGATCTGTGATTTCAATTATGTAAGAAACCAATGGTTAAGAAGCTCCCTCTCCCAATACAGATTGGCAACTGTTCCACAATTTAGTATTGTAAGACTTGCCTAGATCACTGAGTGCTTTTAATGCCTCAGCCAAGGTCAGACAGCTAGTATGGAAGAGAACTTGACCCCAGATCTTTCTGAATCCAAAGCCAGCTCTATATTTATTTCTTACCAATGGAAATGTTACCCTCTCAATATATTCTATTGGGTGGATACTCTATGTATAGATAAGTAAGTGAGAAAGTGATTTGAGGAAGGAGAAATCCTTATCAACTAAGGGAGGTAGGAGAATCAAGGAAGGCTTCCTAGAGGAGATGACACAGAATAAGCCTTGAAAAATTAAGGATTCTCAGAGTTTCTTCTAAGGAAGGAATACATTCTAGGAGAAAGAGAGAAGAGGGATTTCACAGTAGATAGCCTCAATATTCTCAATTTTGCTGATTATTTTCCTCTTTTCTACTTTTTTCTTTTAAAAAAATTATGTTATAAGGGGATAGTCCTTGGGAAGGGTAGGAGGAGAGATACAGGAAGAAATTCAAGCAATGTAAAAGCAAAAGATATACATTTTTAAAAATTAAAGAAGAGTTTGGGTAATTATTTTTCAGGTTCATTGGGGAGGAGATCCCTGTTAAAATATGGTAGACCAGTGGACCTCTGAGGTCCCTTCTAACTCTGAGATTCTTTGATTCTCTGACTTTCTCTACAGTTACTCATAACTCTATTAATTCTGAAGTTAATCCATATTATAAATGTCTCACCAAAGTTTCTCTAAACATCCCATACACTTCTGCTGATATTTTTGTATAGTTTTTCATAGAAATTTATTTCCTGATTTTTTTTTTTTCAGTATCAGATCTTATAATGAAACTGTGTCCAATTCAATATGTTTCCACAGGGAGAATTACGAAAACTCTGGAGCTCTCCAAACTTTTAATTACATCAAAGATCTTTCTCAATATTTCAGAAGCTTTTTTGACATTTTCACAATGAGACGGCACTATTGCATTTACCCTTTTCTTTTAAGGCACACAAAGATACAGTGATGGCAGCCAAATGAGACACATTGTTAATACTATTTTGTGGTCAGTACAGTGGCTTCACTTGTGTTAATTTAGAAGCCTGTCAGTCTCAAAAAGTTTCTACTCTAATAATGTGTCCCGCATATCTGACCCCTAGAATTCCAAATTATCATTTCCTAATTTCTACTGTAAGACAAATTTATGGATTATGTTTGGCACCAGTCCAAGATATTTCATACGTTCCCGTATATTCTGGATAAATATAGTTATATCATCCATATGACCTAAGGAAAATTTCTAGATCAATAGATAAGTCATTAATAAATCTTTAGAAAGAGAGGAGATAATGAGATCCTCTGTCCAAAGGAAAAAAAAAGGCACTCAATTCATATATCCTATCTGGCATTAGCAATGCTACTCTTGGTCTGGATTTCTCATGCAACGTCATTTGCTAAAAATCTTTATATAAATCAACAATCTTGTCGTTCCCAAAAAATTTCACAGAATTACAGAACCTATCAGAGATGTCAGATGGCCAATTTATATATGAGCAAAAAACCCTCTGCAGAATAGTACAAATTAATTAAATGGATGCTAAGGTGAATCAATCAATCAACAAGCATTTATTGGACAAGCATTATATGTCGAGCACTGTCTTAGGTACTGGATGTTCAACAAGATTTCCAAGCAAATCTCTAGGGATGAGAACCCACTATTTTGAACACAACCCATTCCATTTTGGGATGACTGATTATTAACAAGTTTTTCCTTCCAGAAAGCTATAATATTCCTTTCTTCAATTTTTACTTGTCACTCCTGGTTCTGCCCTCTGGAGAAAACCACAACAATTTCTTTTTCTGTAGTCTTTAAGCTACATGAAGACAACTGTGATGTCTCCTCCAAATCTTCTCTTCTTCCTACTAATCATTCCCAGTTCCTTCAACCAATCCTACCATGGTTTAACCCTTTTTTTCCCCTTAAATTTATTTATTTATTTTTTGGAGGAGGGAAGGCAAGGCAATTGGGGGTAAGTGGCTTGCCCAAGGTCACAGAGCTAGTAAATGTGTCGAGTGTCTGTGGCCAGATTTGAACTCAGGTCCTTCTGACTCCAGGGCCAGTGCTCTATTCACTGTGCCACCTAGCTGTCCCACCATGGTTTAATCTTAAAGTCCTTCACAATTGTAAGTCATCCTCCTTTAGATCCTTTCCAACTTCCCAACTGCTGAAATGTGACACCTAGAACTGAATACATGCCCCTAAATGTTGGGGCACTTTAGTAGGTGCTTAGTAAATGTTTGTTGATTCATAGCTACAATAACCCTTGAAGATAGAGAACAATGAAACTATGACCTTCCTAGTCCTTATGTCATATATCTGTCAATATAGTCTAAGACTGTACATTAATTAGCCTTTGTGCCTATAGCATCAATGCAAAATTCACAGAACTCACAGTAACTATAAATATCCCTGCATAGTGCTCAAGCACAAAATATAACAGACTTTCCATATAGAAGACAGAAGCAAAACATTTATTCAGACACCAGAAAACCAAATCCCAACATCAGAAAACTGAATCCATCATAGCAATATAGAAATTAATGTACCACAACATAGTAGAGAGCCACACCATCCTTTAGCCTTCCCACAAACCAACACAAGACCAATATTTACTCACAAGGCTATCTCCCTGGGAAGCATCCTCTCCTCCCAACCATCTAGCTTGCTCTGACTCCCAGCTTCCTGTGGGCTCTGCTCCACCCTTTAGCAAATTCCTTTTATCACAGGCTCCATGTGATTACATTCAGCCTATTAGGGGGGAGGGTATATTTTCAAAGCAGGGAAGGTCTTCAAATTCCCTTAGGCTTATTAAGGGGCAGGGAAGATCTTTAAATTCCTATTACCATTACAGTGGCTGCTATATTACCCTGCTGACTCATAGAGCTCTGCATCAGTTCTAGGTATCGAGTTTGATAGTAGAATTTAATTTTCCATAATCTACATGGAATTTTACAATACTGTCATCCTATTTTGAAACCAGAAGCCCAGAGTTTGAAGAAAACCTGATCACCCCTGGGTTTAATATTTATTCCATCTTCTTCACTGCACATGCCACAGCTTTTTATAGCCACTGCTAAGAGTTGGGTGAATCAGGTGGATGCCAAAGGTAAATGAGCAGCCCTGAAAAAAGCTCAACAAACCCTTACCCCAGAGGTACTAGTCCTCCTATATACCCCATACATGCCCATTGATGCCTACAGGATAAAGAGAGGGCTAGATAGGGATGAGAAGGAACGGAACTGAGATAGAGAGCCAGAAGGAAGCTGGTCTGAGATAAGAGGGAAGCCTGTCCTGTCCAGCAGCTCCACACTGTACCAAGTGCATCAGTCCTGGGAGAAGCCATTGAGTGGCAGAGATGGGTGGGGTTGAGCCACGACAAGTTTTTGGACAAAGAGGGGAACTACAGAGACAAAGCCTATAGCAGGGGAGTGGCAGTGGTTGAGCAACAGAAAAATTTTTGGATAAGAAGAGTGATTTCTCAGCCAGCCTCCTGAACACCAAGAAGGAGTTCCCAGAGAACAGTGAGTTTCTAAACCAACCCTTCTGGATCAAGGAAAAGATCCAGGACCAAGGCGGAGCCAGAGTCAGAGTGGTAAGCGTTAGAGCAAACCTTGACCTCGCTCTTCACTGGTACCATAATAATGTGAATTGTGAAAGTCTGTGCTTGTGTATTTCAAAGGACTATAGATCCCAAGGCCAGGTGAGGATAACAGGTTGGTGGTTCAACTCCCTCCCAACCTGAGAAGGGGAATGTTGGAGGTGCTCAATCCTAAAATAGTAGCATGAGTCTAAGACTGTTTAATTCACTGACGAAGATAGAAGTCCATTAGAATCAAAAGGAGAATTGCTTTAACTGTTTCTGGGTTCAGGCACAAGTCTTTACATCTTCTGTTGGATGAAATAAAGTCTGTCCTTTATTCAAGGGTTTGCATGTATGGGAGGTGAGGATCCTCTCCCCATATTTGTAGAGACCTAGACATAAGCTAAGTGTTTATGTTCCAGGAGAAAACCCTATGTCAAGGCAGAAGCCAGAGAAATTAAATTCAATTTGACCCTGAGATTGAACCCAGTCCCTATAAAACCATTGTTTTATGCTCTAGGCCACGGGTTGGCAAACTACAGCTAAAGGTCAAATCTGCTCCCATCTATAGCCTGTTTGTTTAGCCTATATATTGAAGATGGCTTTTACAATTTTTTTAATACAATAAAACCTTTTTTAAAAAATGTAAAAAATCATGCTTAGCTCACTAGCTGTAAAAAAATAGGCATGCTGGCCCAATTTGGCCTGTGGTTTGCCAACTCCTGTAAGCCATGGGGTTACTTTAGAAAAATAAAACCTCACTCTCACTATTTATATTGCTAGGTTGGTTTTTTTTTTTCCTTAATGTGTATGGCCTTTGTATTCAACTAGAATGTATTTCTTTGAGGACCAAGGATTATTTTCCCCCTCTTTGTATCTATAGTGTCTTAAGCATATTACATTGCCAATAATTATTTGTTACAGTTGTTGAAGATATCAATTACTGCTTCCCTTGGAGATGCTGATTTTCCCCAACAGAAGAATTATTTGGTAATAATGGATTGATTTTTTCCTTGCTAACATATGGCTTTAGCCTATTGACATGTTTTCTTGGGAACTATCATAAGATTATTGATTAATCAATCAAACAGCAAGTGTTTCTTTAATTCCTACTAAGTGCTGGGCATTGAGGTTATAAAGACAGAACTTGGGCAGTCCTTACAGCCAAGGAGCTTTCAGTGTATGAACAAGTATGTAATATATTAAAATATATGTAAAATAGGTATATGAAATGTAAGTAAGTATATGAAATACATGCAAATTGAGACTCTGTAGAAAGAAAAGAAAATGTGTAGGGCAGAGCCTTGCAGTACTCCTGCAGTTAGGGAGAATGGCTTGGCTGACAAACCAGCAAAAGAGACTAAGAAAGAGCGGCCAGACAGATAAGAAGAAAACCAAGACAGGGCAGTGTCAGAAAGGAGAGAACACCTCAGAGAAGAAGGTGTTGTTGTTGTTCAGTTTTGTCTGCCTCTTCATGACCCTGCGGACCACACTGTCCATTGGATTTTCTTGGCAAAGATATTGGAATGGTTTTCCATTTCCTTCTCTAGTAGATTAAGGCAAACAGAGGTTAAGTGACTTGCCCAGGGTCACACAGCTAGCAAGTATCTGAGGCTGGATTTGAATTCAAATGTTCCTGACTCCAGGGCCAGTACTCTATCCCTTGAGCCACCTAGCTGCCTACAAAGCAAAGGGTAATCAGTGTCAGATGCAACAAAGTAGAAAAAGAATAAGAATTAAGAAAAAGTCATCTGATTTGACCATTAAGATATCGTTGATAACTTTGAAGAGAGTAGTTTCAGTTTAGTGATGAGGTTGGAAGCCAGGCTGAAAAGGGTTAAGAAATGAGTGAGAAGGGGCAAGTAGGTGGCACAATGAAAAGAACACTGGAGTCAGGAGGACCTGAGTTCAAGTTCAGTCTCAGCCACTTAGCACTTAACTAGCTGTGTAACCTTGGTCAAGTCATTTAACCCCAATTACCCTGCCTTCCTGCCTCCAAAAATGCAAAAAAGAATTTTTTTTAATTTAAAATAAAATAAAAGAAATGAGTGAGAGAGGAAGTAGTAGGAATAGATAGCTTTGGGGGAAAGTGAGATTGAGAAGAGGAGTGATAGAGGATCTCACACTTCTAGGAGCTCTGAAATGCACTTTTGACCAAGTGGAAATGTTATCACCTTATCTTCTACTACAAAATTTCCGAATTACTTATATCTTTCTCATATTTTTTCCACCAGAGTACATATTGCTCATCTTTTCTCCATAAAATTCAATATATAGTCTTCTACTGATGTTCTGTGTTCTTAAGGCTTCCTTTCTGTAGCCTCTTTGACTAAATTCAATCTACTTCTCTCCTTCTTTACATTACTCCCAATGCCAAGAAGGCAATGGATTCACTGGAGGGCCTCTTTATATGCAAACAATAAATAATAACTTACTACCTGAGATCTGTATAGCCCTTTACAGTTTTCTAAAGTGCTTCCACCTGCAGCTTCTCACAACAATCATGTGAGATGAATGTGGTAGCTCATCATCCCAGTAATTACAATGATTGCTGTAAGTCTTAATCATTCCCTTCAGACTTGCATTAAATCCTTCTACTGTGCCATTGCATTGTGGGTGACATTTTTACACATTTAACTATGCTTTCTATAGATATTACATCTCCTCGGAAGAAAATGATTCATAGCCTTGTCTGTAGAGCTTTCTGGAGACATCCCTGATTGGGGGGTGGGAGAGGAGAAGGGAGGAATGTACTCAGTAAAACCTTGGTTTGGGACTACCACACCAATGTCCTTTCCTGGGTCACTGACCCAAACCAACACTACCTCTTCTTGTCACTTTGTTGTATAATCTGTTACGTCTCCACTAAAGTCCTAGCCCAGGGCTGGAGAACCCATGGCTTTGAGGTCACATGTGGTTTTGTGGATTTGTTTTGTGAAGTTTGGATTTAGTCAAACGGCTGCACTTGAAGACCTAGAAGGCTCCACGTGGCCTGGAAGCCACAGGTTCCCCACCCCTGTCCTAGCCTAATAATGCCTCATCTCTTGGTGTAGATGTGACTGTGTATTCTCAAATGTAACTCAATCAAATAGAACAAATACATATTAGGCACCTACTATATGAAAGGTATATCTGTAGTTAATGGGAGTGGACATGGCTGATGAACCAGCAAAAAGAGACCCAGGAGGTAGGAGAATCAAGATTGAGCAATGTCAGGCAGAAGAAGAGCATCCAAAGAGAGAGGTTAACTAGCAATGTCAAATACAGCAGAGAAGCAAAGGAGAATGAGAATTTGGCAATTAAAATATCACTGGTAATTATGAAGGGAGTATTTTGAGTTGAGTGCTTGGTATACAAATACAATATTGGAAAACAGACACTGTGGGAATACAACACATACATAGAAAAATAAATACAAAGTCATTTGAAGAGGGAGACAGGCCAACAACCATGGAGACCAGGAAAGGATTCCTCAAGTCTAGGACATGGAACTTTGAATCCTAAAAGAAACTAAGGTCAGGAAGGACAACACTCCAATCATGGAGTTGGTTGTTGTCTTTCATTCTCGAAGAGGATGAAAATGACATCACTATGTTAGAGTCAAGGTACAGTGTGTCCTACTGAGGCTGATCAGACCAATAGATGCTTGGAATGATCTACACATAATTCATGTGAACATCTGGGGTGGATTCTCTAAATTTGCACATCTCACATTTCTTCTAAGCTACTTCAATTCTGTTTTGCTCATAGAGCACAATACCTTCTCTGATGAGGGCAGACCATGCTGGGGGTCCTGTGCCAGTGTCTCCCATGGCACACAATCAATTCCAAAGTTCTTATCTCCAAATCATGGAATACAACTTGAACAAAGGCACAAAGGTAGGAGATAATAACAATAACAATAGCGACGATAACTAGAATTTATACAGTGCTTTAAGGTCTGCAAAGCAATTTGCAGATATTATATCATTTTGAGAAGACATGCCTAGCTAGCAAGTTGGTTCAATCTCAGTGTAAAGCACATGAAGAGGAGTAATATGAAATAAATCAAGAAAAGCAGGTTGTAGTGACTATAGCTTAGATTTAGAGCACAACCCAAACTCTATCAGATCTGAGCAACCTATGAAGGGTTTGGTTCTTAGCCTGGCAAGGGGGGTATATGTTAATTAATCCAAGTTAATTTCAGAGAAGCTGATTGCCAAAAATCTGGCTGCTGGGTGCTAAATGAATGTCTTTTGGCCTCAGCAACTCATGAAGCTATATATTAAAGCATGGAGAGACTGTGGCATGTCATAGCTATAACTATGGCGGGTAACTTGGATTCTGCCCCAGGCTGGGAGATTTAAAGAGCTCCTACAGTATTGTGCCAAAAGTGCTTCCTCCAATGCCCACTCACTCCACTCCCATGGTGACAGCAGCAGAAACCTGATCCTTCATCAGAAGCTTAGGCAACCTCATGATATTCTAGGACATAATTCTTCTACCAGCAGTTGCTCCTTGGGTGGACTTTCCCATCCCCAAAGCAAACCACTACCTCCAGGTGCAAATAGTTGGTTTATGACCGTGTGAGCTGTGTCAGTGGAAGGAGTAACCATGAATACTTGAAATACTGAAGCAATCTGTCACAAGCTTGGTAAGCCACCTAAAATTTTCAAGCCTCGATTGTGTCATCTCTTCTAATAATGGATAAAAATCCTAAGATCACTTTAATTTGATCCTTGTCTTTCCCCACCTGTGGTGCATTACACAGAATGCGTAATAAATACTCCATCACCTGCTGCGTCATCCCAGACCAGTAGAAATTCATCAACAGCTGCTTTTTGGGTTTGCTAATCCCTAGATAACATGCATGAGGGAAATCATGAACCAGTTCTAGCAACTGTAACCTATATTTTGGAGGGCCAGTCATTGTTTATGGAGTTCCCAAGAAGCTATTCAATTTCTGAATATCCATAAACTATACAAAAAAACCATTTTCCCATGAAATTTGTTTCCTTTATTTATTTTATTTTTTTTTTTTGGTAAAGGGGATCTATTGCAGGAGAGCAGCTTCTCCTACTAGTTTTAATACTAGCTATTTAAAGACTCCTTATTAAAGCTGGTCAAATTCTCTCACACAATTAAACTTTTCAGGGTGTCCCAAAAATCTTAGTGCAGCTTTAAGTTCTGAAAGTTTAAATTAATTAAGCTTAATTTAATCTATGAAAGCTTGAAAATGACCTCAGACTTTTGAGATGCTCTGTATACTGACAGAATTCATTTTCTTAGAAAGTTGTAGGAATCTGTTTCTTCAAAACTTAGTCATTGTTATGGAATGTTTTCCCTTACCATAAGAAAGAACTATTACTTTTTTAAGGTTTACCTTAATTTCATGTAGATTGACAGAGTAATGAGGGTCATTAGAGGAAGAACTCATGAGCCCACATTTTTGTCTTTTTCCCTACCATGGGCACCTAATTCTTGCAACTCCTTCCCTTTACTGTGGCGTTAGATTAGCACAAAAGATCAATTTCCTTCTAACAACATTTGTCTTTATACATATGGGGAGACAATATTATTTGAAGCTCTATCACACTCACTTAGATTCATAGAATGTCAGATCAGGAATGGGTCTAATCTGTCTTTTGGTATGATTGACTTATTTTACAGATATACTCCTTGACCTTCTCTCTATTCACAGAAATATGAAGGTTTTCAAATGGTTTGTTCCCCAAACCCTGGTTTTCTTAGTGCTTCCCTAGAATATAATTAGTTGGAAGATTCCTAGCAAATGACTGAATGTGAGTTTATTTCTAAACCTAGCTCTCCAGCTGCAACAGCAAGCACCCTAGCATACCCAGGATGGCCTGCTAGCACAGGTTCTTTGATTTGCTTTTCTAAGAAAGATTGCTCAAAAAAGAGTTAACAATCCTACTTTTAATTGCATTCACTAGTTCAAGGGAAAGGTCAGTACCCTGAATGTCAGTGAAAATACAAGCAGAGAAATTAACATAAAGACCAACAGACAAGTCTCTGACTGCCTGAATCAAAGCAATATTGCTATATACTTTACATATAGCACTGGATCAAGAGAGGCTTTACATCTGAGCAGTGAGGGGTTCTAAACATATGGCTGCTCAGAGTCTCAATCGGAAAATTAAACAGTCTTTCTCATCAGCAAAGCCCAAAGCAAAATACCAACTCAGAGTATATATATACTTTTCGGAGCCAGAAGGCATCACAACCCTCTTCACTCAGTGCCTGGTCAAGTTAGTACCAAAAGGTGTGAAAGCCTTCCTACAAGCAGCCTCCCCTAAGCAAGCTTCTCTTTAAGGAAGTTTCTCCCCAAATGGGCTCTCTCTCTCTCTCTCTCTCTCTCTCTCCCACACACACACACACACATACACACACACAGTACAGTTGTAGAACAGGCCATTAACAAAACATCCTGATGGTCATAGGCAACAGACATCTCAAAGACAATAGTACTTCAAGAGACCATCTACCTTCAAAGGCCATTACACTCTCTCCATTCTTATCTTTGTCCATCAATTTCTAGAGCCCCTTGGTAACTTCATTCTGGAACCTCTGTTTTTCCTAGTCAGATGTCCACCAAAACAATTACCTTAGAACTTTACCCTAGTGTCAACTAGCAACTCCATTTGAGACTCCCGTTTGCAAAACTGGCCTGTACCATTCTCAGGCATTGTTGACTTGCTTAAGACAAGACCCTTTCAACTCAACCAGTCCATTTAATACAAATGGAAAATCTGACTCAACCAATCAAGCAAGCAACTGAGCAACCAACCAACAAGCAATTATTAAATATTTGCAATGTAACAAGAGCTGGGGATAGAAATTTATGGAATGAAGCAATCCTTTCTCACAAGAAGCTTATATGCCCGACAAAGTCTATCAGAGGTAATATTGTGTACTTTAAAGAGCAGATGTGGAGTGAGAAGATCTAAATTCAAATTCCAGCTCAGCTACTAATGAGCTATTTAACCCTTTGGAGCTTCTCAGAGTCTGTAGAACAAAGATGGATTAGATAATGTCTGTCTTCTAGTTCTAAACTATGATTCTATGCTGGTGTATACCTTAAATAGGAATACTGGATTATACATATTTTAAAATTTATTTATTTCCTTTTTAATTTATGAAATAAAATAGCCTTTCCATAAGAATTTTTAAAAGATGATTGCACATGAAACTACAAATAAGTTTTATGTATTTTTAATGTCATATAAAGAGATTACAGTTCTGATTCAGTTAATCCCAATGATTTCAGTCAAAAGTCCCTTAATGGTCTTAAGAAGAAGAGGCACAGAGGAAAGTTTAAATATAAATAATCTATTCAATTGACAAAATAAAACCAAATAGATAGCTGGCATTTCCATAACACTTTCAGGTGTGCAAAGCTCTTTACATATATTAACACATTTGATTCTTATAACTCTACAAGGTAGGTGTTATTCATCATTATAGAAGAATGAGAGCAGCTGGACTCAACTCTGTGCTCTTTGGCCTACAAGGGCCTACCTCACACTGCAAATCGCAGACCTCAGACCAGTTGTGACACACTGGAAAAGCCATAGAGAAGAGACACAGAAATTTGTGCATTTATTTAAAACTTGCAGCTAAGCAGCACTGTGCATTTTATAATTATCTACTGCAGTTTATAAGTTATTAGCCACGGCAGATTGGTTTTGAGGAGATGGAAAAACAAATTGGATTCACTATACCTTATGGTATATCCATTTGATAGTCTAAGACAAAGGAACTAGTAATGCAATGTAGTCACAGAAGAGGTCTAGGTGCCAATTTATTTTACTCCAGTGGAAAGAAGGACACATGGAAGGAAGGAAGGAAGGAAGAGAGAGAGGGAGGGAGGAACTATTTATTAAATTCCTTATCATGTGCAATACACTGTGCTAAGTCCTTTACAAATATTATCTCATTATCTCCTCATAACAGGCTTGGGAGATAGGTGCTGTTATTATGTTCATTTTACATATGAGGAGTTTGAGGGAGACAGAGACTAAATGACTTGTCCAGGATCACAGAGTTGGTGTCTGAGGCCAGATTTCACGTTGTGTGCCTGACTCCAAGTCCAGCACTGTATCCACACTGCACAACCTGGCTGCCTGTAAGCTATCTGCATTACAATCCTAATGTGGTCATTGTTCCTTGTTGGTCCTTATTAGTGGATGTGCTTCTTGAAAGATCTGATAGCCTTGTTGTTGTTCTATCATTTCAGTGATATCCAGCTCTTTGTGACCCCATTTGGGGTTTTCTTGACAAAGATACTGCAGTGGTTTGCCATTTTCTTCTCCAGTTCATTTTACAGATGAGGAACTGAGGCAAACAGGGTTAAGTAACTTCCTCAGGGTCACACTGGCTAGTAAGTGTCTGAGACCATGTCTAAACTCAGGAAGATGAGTCTTCCTAACTCCAAGTTAGTACTTGTGGATAGTACTCTATCCACTCTCCCACCTAGTTGCTTCCTTCTGACATCCTACCTAGGAATGACTAAAGCTCCATTTAGTGAGTGAGCCCCCTCACCAAAATAATTAAATCCTTACCACCTGCAGTAAACACATGAAGGTAGCAAGGAAATTACCAATTCTTCATCCCAGGTTTCAGCATGGAGACACAGAGAGAAAAGGTTTTTTTTTTTTCAAAGCAGAAAATCAATATAAAAAGTTATCTACCCTCTATCAAATGAAGAGAAGCTTTGTTCTTCTAATGAGCACTCTTCACCTTCTGTTCCTAGAAGGAACCCCAGCTTAGCAGACTTTATTCCCTTTTAAATAATGCTCAAGATAGTTTAGTCTTCATCATTTAGTCAGAAGGTCCAGAGAGTCCATAACTATAAGGCTAAGTAGAGTTTTCATGTTTATTTACTTCTCCCATAACAAGAAAATATCTTCTAAAAGCAGCTAGGGAAAAGTCCTCAATAGAACTTTCAGTAGGTCATGGACAAATTCAGAACTTTTCCTGCATCTCAGAGACCTATTTTACGGTCACTCATTGGGAAATCAAAAGCCCAAGGTCTAACAGAATCACAGAATTTGAAAGCTGGATCAGTAGCCACCTAATTGAACTCATACACAGAAGAATCCCCTTTGCAGCCTACCAGAAAAAAATAACTGCCCAGTCTCAACTTAAAGATCTCTAAACAGAGGGAACCACTACTACTCAAGATGCCCATTCTACCTTTTCATGGCTTTAATTGTTAGGAAGAGGTTTTTGTTTGTTTTTGTTTTCCTGATATCTAGGCTAAATTTGTCTGTTTGCATTGCTTCTGGTTTTCTCCTCTCAATCCAAACTTAATAAGTCTAAGCCCCTGCACTCCAATACAAGATTTTTTTTTTCATTCAACATTTCTCAGACCAAAGTCTGCTCCAGAATTTCAGCTGCAAAAGGAAAAGGCTGCCAGCCCTGCCTCCAAGACCACCTTGATGGGGGCCAAATGGAATTATGAACATTTTTACTTCTAGAGTCAAGAAATAGAAAGTACTCATGAGGGGAAGGAGTGCTGAACAATGCAGAGAAAAATAACTCTGTGTGCCCACAGAGCTTCTCTGTAAAGATAAATAAAACCAGACTGTGCCTTTAGCTGGACAAGAGCTTGACAAACATTAAGAGTGAGGTGTGGATGGAAAATAACCCTAGCTGTACTCAGAGTACCAAGTGTACAAGAACAAAGTGGCTACACACAGACTGTACCCAGAAACTGGCTCTCAGCCAGAATGTTTGCTTCCAGGTCATCTCTTGATGATGGCCAGAACAAAATCATACCACTGAGGGATGGGTAAAGGATCCTGTGTCATCATGATTCATTAACTCATTTGGTTGTTTTGTACTCAGACTCCCTGGGATGATGAGGCATCATGGGCTCTTTGGAATAATCACCAAATACAAAATAAAAGAGCTAAGTCAGTTTGGGCTCCAAATGTACTCCACAGTATCAGGTTCAGAGTGGCTCATTTAGAAGAGGCCATGGGACTTGTCACTTCCTGGCCTAAGGCACACTGTAACAGGAAACCATATGCAAGTTTTCATCTGGAAGCAAAAACCACAATAAGAAGCAAGCACCAAGGTCACAGCGCTGAGTCCCTGAGGTAGGAAAAAAAAATTAAACTTGAAGATTTCTTAAAGAGAGACACCCAAATTATATTAATAAGTCAGGTTCTGGGGAGGAAGATGAGCTGAAGTGTGCATCAAGATTATAAAGAGGGAATAAAAAGAGAGAAAGAAATGGTAAAATCCTTGTGACCTAGGTCTGGACCAGGAGAAGAGAAAGGACAGAAAAATAAGATTAGATCATTCCAATAATAGATTAGTAGTGATGATTTCATTCCTTTTCTTTCCCTTCCCATTTGTTTGTTTTTAAAGATGGGCGAGAGGTTATCAGATGGGGCAGCTAGGTTGCACACTCAATAGAGTGAAGGGCCTGGACTGAGGAAAACTCATTTTCCTGAGTTCAAATCTAGCCTCAGATATTTACTAGCTGTGTGACCTTGGGCAAGTCACTTAACCCCATTTGCCTCCATTTCCTCAACTGTAAAATAAGCTGGAGAAGGAAATGGCAAACCACTCTGGTAATTCTACTAAGAAAACACCTAATGGGGTCACCAATAGTCAGACACAACTAAAATGACCAAACAATAACAACAGAAAGGACATGTAAATGAAGAAACTTTGCAGTAACATATGATGGAGAGAAAAGCATGTCTAAAATTCATAATCATGCAAGTAAGTGGCATGAACTTAGCCATAACACAAAGAAGGGTAGCAGAATATGGATTAGAAAGCAAAGACAAGAAGCATATTTTCAACATTAAGATTCACACACTGAAAAAATGGAGAATATTTGGGTGAATCCACAAAAGGATAGGGCAAATCACGATCTCATGCAAAACAACAGCAAAAATAGACCTAGTTAAAAGAGATAAGTAGAGAAATTGCATTATGCTTAAAGGCATCACAGACAATGAAAAATAATGAACAAATGTGTATCAAATGGCACGGAAAAATACTTAAAGGAAATCAAATGGAACTAGAGAGAAAAGTAGTAAAACAATAATAATGATGATGATTGTTGGGGACTGTGATGTGACTCCTTTCAGACTTAGATAAATATAACAGAAAGACAAAAAAAAAAAAGGAGTTAGGAACCTGAATAAAATTTCCGAAAAAGAAGGGAATGAACATTTTTATAGTGCCTATTATGTGACAAGCACTATGCTAAGTACTTTTACAAATATTTAATTGGAACCTCAAAACAATCTTGCTAGACAGATGTTATAATTTCCATTTTACAGTTGAGGAAACTGAGGCAAACAGAGGTTAAATGACTTGCCCATGGTCATGTAGCTAGCAAATGTCTGAGGAGAGATTTCAATTCAGTTATTTCTGACTCTAGGCCCAGGGCACTCTATAGGAAGAATTAGATATGGTTAACCTCTGGCAATTTGAGAATGAGACTCATAAATAGCAGACATATTTCTCAGCTAGGGCATAAATAGAGAAAAGCTGAAATATTAAGCATTTTTATATAGTATTTATAACAATGCAATAAAAATTATAATTAATAAACATATCTGCAGAAAACATGAAGACATAAATGGAGGCTAGATAATTTAATCCTAGAAAATCCACAGGTCAAAAGACAAATCATAAAAACAATAAATTATTTTAATCAAAGAAAACTACGGCAATGAAATAAAATAACAAAACTTTTGGGGCATAGCCAAAGCAATCTTTGATGGAAAATGTATATCTTTTAATACTTTCATCAACAATGGGAGGGGAAAAAAATCGGTTAATTGGGCATGCAACTAAAAACTAGAAAAATAACAAAAAACCTAAAGAAATACAAAAATATAAATTCTGAAGATAAAAATAAGAGAGCAACATAACTGAAAGTGCAAAAAATTGAACTGGCACATAAAATTAGAAATCAGTTTTTAAAAAGATTAATAAAATAAAAAAATTAATAAAAATAAAAATTAATAAAATTAGCTAGTTTTTTATTTTTTATTTTATTTTATTTTAGCTAGTTTTATTTTAAAAGAGATAGAAAAATCAGTCATCTCACAGTGTGCTCACTATGGAGAGGCTCTGCATAATTTCACATGTTCAGCCTGTATTTGATTGCTTGTCTTTCCAGTGGGCATGGGTGGTGAGGGAGGAGGAGAAAGAACCTGGAATCTGGAGTTCCATAATCAAATGTTATGAATATGTATCTATCTTTCTATCTATATATGCAATTATTATTATTATTATTGACT
>CM053587.1:226804726-226839624 GCA_028646515.1 Pseudochirops corinnae
TGGTGGTGGTGGTGGTGGTGGTGGTGGTGGTAGAGTTGAAACTTAGCAGAGAAACTTGTAACAAATAAAAAGATGACTGGAATTCTCAGTCCTCTATAAAGGTGGGCTATGGGAGGCCTTTCTTTTGCTTTGCCTTCCAGCCCTCCAATCAGAGGGGCAGAAGCAACTAAAGGTACTGATGGTGTGTGAGTCCCAAAGCTGCACTGATCTCCTTGATTATTGTTTCCTGATAATAAGTCTCTCAGCAGGCATGATGATGATGGTGCAGTCAAAACTAAGCAGAGCAGCTGGTGGTAAATAAAGAGATGGCTGTGATTTTTGAGCCCTTTATAAAGGGAGTTTATGGTTGGAGGTTTTTTGCTCTGACCTTAACCTTTCAATCAAAGGGACAATCAATCAATCAACAAGCATTGACTAAGGACCTATGTGACAGGCACAGTGCTAGCCACTGAGGATACAAAGACAAAAGTGAAACAGTCCCTATCCTCAAGGAGCTTACCATGTTTCAAGGGGGAAAATATGGAGAAAGAGGTAGAGAGAGAGAGAGAGAGAGAGAGAGAGAGAGAGAGACTGAGGGAGGGAGAGAGAGGGAGAGAGAGAGAGAGACTGAGGGAGGGAGAGAGAGGAAGAGAGGGAGAGATTGAGAGAGAAGTACATTAAAAAGATACAAGTTAATTTGAGGGGAAGGGTGACACACTAGTAGCTGTAAGATTCAGGACAGATTTCATGTGGAATGTGGCACAAGCTAAGGTTCAAAGGATGGTAGGGGCTCTAAGAGAGAGATGAAGAAGGAAGTCGGGACAGAAATAGGTGACAGTCAGTAGAAAGGCTTAGGGACAGAAGATAAGAGTACTATATATGAAGAAAAATAAAAAAGTCATTTTGGCTAAACTTCACTGTGACTGAAATTGAGTAATGTTTAATAAGGCTGGAAATGTAGATGTAAGCCGAGATGTGGATCAGTTCACATTATCTAGAGTTGGAAGGAACCTGAGAAGCCATCTACTCCAAATCTCTTGTTTTATAGCTGAGAAAATGCAGGTTCAGAAAGATTGCAACCTTGTTGAAGGTCACACAGGTACTAAAAGACAGATGGAATTTGAGCCCAGGCCCTCTGACTCCAAGTCCCTAACACCAGAGCTGTAAATGACCTGCCATCTCCTCCTGAGTGCTCATCTCCATCCAGATTAGCCCTGCCTCTCCTTAGGCACACTCAGACCTGTGTTGAGTCCTCTTCCAAGCTGATACCACTGAGTCCTTAGAATTCTATTTTTAATAAGTTCTGCCTACATCTTCCAATTTTTCAACCCTCTCAATCCACATCCTCACTTTTTTCATCCGGCAGCATCCTTCAATAATCTTTCTTTTTCTTATCAAGTCTACCTAATTCGTTGATCCCATCATTCATTGTCAGATGTTACTGTCATCTGTGAACCTCCAAGTCATTCTCCCAACTTCATTGATGAATTTAACTCCTGCCTGGAGTTCTTCCTCTATATCTCACCCCTTAACATCATCTGTACTTCACTGATTATGTTCAAAAACACTCTGACACCCTAACCACAAAATTCCCCAACTTCTTCAATTCAAATTATTTTCTTCTCTACTGTATTCAACTACACACTAATGCAGTTGCGACTTATACTTTATCATAAACATCTACAAGATCTGAACTTCAAAATTCCACCCCTTGCTAGCCCTTATCATGACCTCTAGCCCTTCGTAAATTGTTCCAATCAATTTTTTTTGTATTTTAAAAAGTGGTTATTGAATTGGATTAACATTTCCCATCACAATTCTGAGTCTAGGATCTCTTCCATGACCTTTTCTTATAATCCAACAGTTCAATTACAAGGAAGAGTTACCTTGAGTTTTCTTAGCTGATGGAGAATTATCCCCACTCCCACCTGTAATGCCAATGCAATATTTACAGCACCCATGATCATGATAAATATACTGACTGTGACTATAAATATTCCCACATGGTACTCAATTGCAAAATATAACAAACTCTCCATATAAATGACAGAAGCAAAACATTTATTCGGACATCAAAAAACCAAATCCTAACACCAGGAAACCAAATTCATCATAGCAACACAGAAGTTAATGCACCACAACATAGCAGAGAGCCACAAACCAATACAAGATCAATATTTTACTCACAAACCTAACTATTCCTTGCCTGAGGGTCCTTTCTCTCCCGTGGTCTCTCTGGCTCTGACTCCCAGCTTCCTGTGGGCTCTGTTTCACCCTTCGGCAAACTCTTCCCACCATAGCCCCAAGTGAATACAAGCAGGGAAGGTCTTCAAATTCCTCTGCGCTTATTAAGGGGCAGGGAAGATCTTCAAATTACCATTACCATTACAACACCTCACTCAAACACACTAGAGCCCCTAGTTGACCTGAGACCACAGTCTGGTGTTCTACAACCTGGAGAGATGTTTGTTTTTAACCCAGGTTTTTTCCACTTTAGGCAATTTCCAATTCAGCCTAAATTTAGTTCAACTTACTTTTTTTGAAGTTAATGTATTTATTTTTAATTTTCAACATTCTCTTTCATTAGTTTTAAATTTTCTCCCCCTCCCTTCCCTTCTCCCCAAGATGGCATGCAATCTGATACAGGCTCTATATGTACGTTCCTATTAAACGTATTTTCACATTAGTCATGTTGTATAGAAGAATTAGAATGAACAGGAGAAACCATGAGAATGAAAACAAAATGAAACACAAAAAAAGAGAATAGTTTCCTTTGCTCTGCATTCAGACTTCATAATTCTTTTTCTGGATGTTGATGGCATTTTCCATGATGAGTCCTTTGGAATTGTTTTAGGTCCTTATATTGCTGAGAAGGGCTAAGTCTATCAAAGTCAGTCATCTCACACTATGTCTATTATTGTGTACAATGTTCTCCTGGTTCTGCTTACTTCACTCAGCATCAGTTCATATAAGTCTTTCCAGATTTTTCTGAAGTCCACCTGGTCATCTTTCTTATAGCACAATAGTATTCCATTACATTCATATTCCACAACTTGTTCAGCCATTCCCCAATTGGTGGGCATCCCCTCAATTTCCAGTTCTTGACCACTATAGAAAGAGCTGCTATAAAAATTTGTGTACATGTGGGTCCTTTTTCCATTTTTATGACCTTTTGGGGATACAGCCCTAGAAAGTGGTATTGCTGGGTCAAAATGTATGCACATTTTTATAGCCCTTTGGGCATGGTTCCAAATTGCTCTCCACAATGGTTGTGTTCCAAACATTCTTGAAAGCCATCTGAAATTGTATAAGAAAAGGCATTAAACTGTTCATTTCCTTCACCTTAGGAATTCTATTACTGAGCATGACAGGACACCAAATTTTAACAAAATATTCATAGTGCCACTTTTTGTGGTAACAAAAAAAAAGGGTGCCTGTCACCTGGGGAATGGTTAAACAAACTGTAGTATACAATGTAATGAAATGTGATTTCACAGTAATAAATAATGACAGGGTTCCTATTACCTTAAGGAAATAATGGCAGAAACAAGAGAATGATCTACAAATGATGTAAGGTGTGAAAAACATGGTTGTGGGGATCACAGGACTTTCCAGGAAGGAAGAGCCACATGATACACCCATTCTCACTGAAAGAACTCAGAAACAGAGCAGGCAGAACAGGGCATTTACTATGTTTTAGAAGCGGGTGAGAAACACTCTAGGAACACTCACTTTCATACAAAAGCAAGAGGCAAGTTTAAATACTGTTAAGGTATTCTGACTCCACTCCTGAGTGGAGATTGATCCAGACTCCTCAAGGTTACAACTCTTCCCTCACTCCCACTACATGCCTTCATTACATATTCCTCCTCCCAAATCATGCATCTCATTAATATTAATGAGGTTAGTTGAGCAGGCACAGTAGTGAGGACCCTGGTGAATGGGGCCTGACCTCTCAGGTTTGAACTCCATGTCCTCTCCCAACCTTTCTGATTCCTCCTGGCATCAGAATGGCCATTGTCTTGGTAAAATAAGATCAGTGAGCATCCCCCACAGCTTGGGAGTGTTAAATATCTCCCAATAACATCTGTGGGAGCAAAAAAAGATACCATAATATCCCCTCTTACAAAGGGAAACAAATATTAAGAGCAATCAGTGAATAAGGCATTGTCTAGTTCATATAGATACATTTAATTTACAAAAAGAGATAGGAAAAGGACATTGGGATGAGAAATGCAGCTTGAGAGTCCTCTGAGAACCTGAGAGAAATTGCCCCTTGGATAAATCTCTTGGGAAGACCTATTCAAGAAGCTCAGAGGAACACTGCTACACTGAGATGAGGTGAAAATGGCTGCAAGACATTGTGGCCCATCCATTCATTTACATGTACATCCATACATTTACATTTCAGTGTTTTGAAGGACATAACTGAGAAACTATAAATATTTATAGATTAAAGGAAAATCTGTATATAGTCTGTTTGTGCCATAACAGATAAACTGTGGGCTGAAATTATTTTGTTTTGTTTTGTTTTGTTTTTCAAGCTGAATTAGAGCTGGATCATTGCTTTAAAGGGAGGTTCTTATTGGAGACATTAGAAACCAGATGAAAACAGAAGTTGAACAATGCAGGAAGAGTCACAAGAAGGAGAAAGAAAAGACACAGCAGGTGTCTGAAGAGAGAAACTGACTGGACACTACCCCCTGATGCTTGAAGAGAAGCCAAGCCAAGGAGAAGGAGAAGATGAGAACAGCTGCTTCAAGCTGTCAGAGGAGGTGTGAGTAAAGCCAGACCTAAGCTTGACGGCTGCTGTTCTCCTTGAAAGTAAGCTAGATAGCTGCTGCTAGCTCATGGAGGCAAGCAAAATCATCCTCCTCCTGTATGAAAAGCTGGATAAGCGATATGACAGATTGAGTCTATAGCCTGAGAAAGGAGAAGCCTCTCAGGGGTTTGTCTATGTTGCTTGAGAGGAAGGCACCCAGAGTGAAAGATACATTTTGCATCTGTTTTGCTGTGGGCTGTTGCTCATTGAAGAAGAATCATTGCTTTGCTGAAAGCTAATTGGAGAAAACTGAAACTCTGCTACCTGAAGATATTGCTGGGGAAAGTGACATTGTTCTCTTGCAGAGTGTCTAGCACAGTTGATGAATTGTTGTGGTTTTAAAAAAAAATTTTTTTTTGAAAACTACATTTGGGCGAAATTGGTTTCCTTTGCAATCCTGTGCATTTTATTTTATGCATTTAAAAATTATTCTGAAGCATCCATAGTCTTCACCAGATGGGATGCTTGGATATCCTTGGTCTCTTTTTAGGGAATAGTTTAAACTGTTTCTCTAAGTGCTCTCCTTCTGATCCTCATAGACTTCCTGCTAAGGAAAGCTGCATCTCTACTGTCTGTCAGCCATTAAAGTAATACTACTCTCTTTAAAAAAATTTTTATTTAGTATTTTATTTTTCCTCAGTTACATGTAAAAACAATTTTTAACATTTGTTTTTAAAACTTTTGAGTTCCACATGCTCTCCCTTGCTCCCCACCTCACCTCATTGAGAAGGCAAGCAATTCAATAAAGGTTATACATGGGGTAATACTATCCTCTTTAAGTGAAATAGTAGAAAGATAGTAAGCTGTGGGTGCCATTGAATAACATCCATACGTCTCTTTACATGTGTTCTATTGAAGAGGAAGAGTATTGGGAAATGTTTATGAAGTAAAGAACAAAAACAAAAAAGAATCAATTAAGCATTTTTAATGGGAAAAGTTGTTGGAACCTTATGCAAAACAAAGTAGACCAAGAGAATAATATATACACAATGACCATGATGATGTCAATGAAAATAACACTAGAAGTTGGTCAAACTCTAGTTGCAAAGACATCTTGATTCTGGAAAATTAATGATAAAATATCACTTCCTCTTTGGGAAAAGGTGGGAGACTATGAATGTGATATATAGCATGAGCTGATAGACTTGGTCAATGTGTTTGTTGGTTTTGTTTTCATGGAAGGCTTTTTGTTTACATGGGATTTTTTTTTTTGTTTACATGGTTTTTTGTTTGCATAGGTTTGGTTTTGTTTGTTACAAGGGTGGGTTCATGGTGGGGTTAGGCAGGTATTCCAGGAGGAATGACAACAATATAAGAGTAAGAGCCAACGATAGAACTCTTAAAAAATTAAAAGACTCCTAGCAGAGACATCATTAGCAGCTCCTGTTAGCTATACTCCCACTCTGACCAGGAACGCGTCATTCCCACATTTTAAGCCATGATTCAGAAATGCAAATTTTGTTCTTAGATGGTGTTATCTTTCCCAGTTGTTTGCCTACCAAATCTACCTTTTTCTTCTGAATCCCATGCTTCTGAATGAAAGCAGTGATAAAAATACCACCTGTGTCCCTAATGCCTTCAATTCTTTGTCCAATACTTTAAAAAAAAATTTTTGGAGGGGGAAACTCAAGGTAATTGGAGTTAAGTGACCTGGCCAAGGTCACACAGCTAGTAAACGTGTCAAATGTCTGAAGCCAGACTTAAATTCATGTCTTCCTGACTCCAGGGCTGGTTCTATTCACTATGCCACCCAACTGCCCCCACTTGTTAATTTTTATGACTGTTTTCTAGATTTATTCTTGCAAGTATCATTTGTTCCAATAGGAATCATCAGAAGTGGGTTGTAAACTTCTGACATGACAATTCTTGGGCAGTCTTCCATCGTATCTCTGATAAGTGCCGTGAGAAGAAAACAGAGCTTTCTACTGTTCTTAGCTCAAGAAATAACCATCTTAGAACCACTCAGTAGAGAGTCACCAACCACCACTATTCATCTCTTCTTCTCAGGTCCCTTACTGGAAGATCCCTCAACTGGCAGTAGTTGCAGATGCCTGTCATCATTCTTTAGAGTACAAGTAGTTCTTTCCTCCTCAGAAGGCTCAGTTCCCTGCTCTTGAGGCAAAGAACCATATATCTGTGGTTTGGCTCCAATGATTCAATGAGTCTTCCTTTTTTATGTCACATTCTCCCATCCATCATCCTCCTGACATAGGTAAGGCTTAACATCTGCCTCGTAAAATCCTTTTTTTTTTTCTAGGTAGGGGAAGGCAAAGGAATAAACATTTTACCTACTATATGCCAGGCATTGTGCTAAGCTCTTTACAAATACTGTTTCATCTGATCTGATTTGGGGTGTTGTTGTTGTTGTTGATTCATTTCAGTCATATCCAACCCTTCATGATCCCTTTTAGGATATATATAAGCATTGGAGAATTTGAATCTGCCTGCAGACACTGATTTCCAATGTCATGCTATACATAATTATCACTAAGATTTGATAGATTGATACTATGGCTAGAAAATATGGTTCTAGGAGAGCCAGAGCCATAACTGGTCTCAAGTGTACTTGGTGTGAATTCCATTGTGTGGGTAAGGAAAATATGAGTAAGAGAAGAGGAGAGCTATAAAAGCAACACAAAGGGTCCCTAGTCCTTCTTTGGGTGCAATTTCACTGCAAGGAGGCAATCATTCTCTGGTTAGAGGTGAAAAATTTTAGAAAGAAATCACAATACTGGAATGGAAGCATGATATAATATTGATAAGGGACTTCAATGACCTAATCATCTTCAGGATTTCTCTTCTCAAAGACCAAACATGTGAAGGCACATGGTTCTCTACCTTACATTTTTTAATATAATTTTTTTTATTTTAAATTTAAATACAAAATGAGAAAAGAAAAAAAAACTGCTAAGTACACAGCAAACCATAGGAGAAAATTCAATATAAAACAATAAATTTCCATTTCAGGAAAACCTATATAATAAATACAACATATTGTTTTCAAAGCTTCCTGACTTTTCTTTGCTTCCTTGGGATTTTTTTGTTCTCTGCTGTGAACTTTTTTCTTTATTGTTTTTCCCTCCCTCCCACCACCATCTTAAAGAAGGCTACAATTAAGAGTAGAGATTATATATATGTATAAATGTATATATGTATATACATAGATATCTAAAAACATACACATTTATACTCATACACATACATGTAAGACTGTACTATGTTTATATCCACCTATCATCTGTTTCTCTAAAGGTGAATAGCATCTTCCTTCATAGGCCCAAGACTTTCCATGTTTTTTTCAAATCAACTATCTTATTATTATACCACAGCAGTATTTCAACCCAATCATATCCTATATGAGAGATTGTCTATGAAAGTTTTTTCCCAATTGTCTGTGTTCCTTCTCTTGTTGACTAAATGGGATTTATTTATACAACAAAATTTTAATTTAAAATAATTGAAATTGTTCTTTTTACACGTCAATAATGCTCTCCCTTGTAATATAGTTTAAGGTCTGATACTGCTGGATCTACCTCCTTTATGTCTTTTTTTTCTGGATTCTTTGAAGTTCCTTGACAGTTTGTGCTTCCAAATGAACGTTTTTTTTAACTTGGTAAAATATTTTTTATAATTTAATTGGGATGACATTGAATAGAGTAGTCAAGTAAAATTGTCATTTTAAAAATTATATTGACTTTACCTACCTATCAACAATAAATATTGCTTCAATTATTTAGATCTGAGTTTGTTTTATTAAAAATGTTTTATGTTTAAATTCATATAGTTCCTGGGTCTGTTTTGGAAGGTACACACTCAGGTATTTTACACTGTCTAGGTATTTTAAATTATCTAAAGCTATAATTGAATAATATCAAAATAATTGTTCTCCAGATCAGTTGTTTTTCTGATGAGATGTTTCACTTTCTCTTCTATTTTTTCATTCTTTTGATTTTGTTTTATGATTTCTTGGTGTCTTAGAACATCATTAGCTTCCCCTTGTCCAATTCTAGTTCTCAAGGAATTATTTTCTTCTTTAAGTTTTTGATTCTCTATTTCAAGTTGGTTGACTTTCTTTTCATAGGTTTCTTGATTTTCTTGAATTGTTCTTATTTTTTTCTAATTTTTTCCTAAATCTCTCTTATTTGATTTTTAAAGTCCTTTTTGAGTTCTTCTAAGAATTCTGTTTGCGCTGGGGACAATTTGACATTTCTAATTGAAAAAGGAGTGGCTTTTTTAGCTTCATTTTCTTCCTCTAAATATGAATTCACATCTTCTATATCCCTATAGAAACAATCTATGGTTGGGTTCTTTTTCCTTTGCTTACTCATTTTTTTGTTTGTTTTATTTTGTTTTCAGCCGCTATTAGTGTAATCAAGTAGCAGTCCTGAGGTTTGGGGGATGATGCCTCAAGTCTCAGGTCCTTCTTACTAAGGTCTGTCTCAGGGCCTGACCTTGGGCTCTCCTCTCCTCTCCACTTCTAAACCCCCAGCCACACTGTCACACAAATGGTTTTACCCTCTGCAGTCTCCCCAGTAGCTGCAAAGCACAGCTTTCCTCTCTGCCCTGGAACTGAAACCAGGGATTCTGCTCTCCCGCAAGTGCCCACAGCCAACAGGGTCCCCATCCCCTCGTTGCTGCACTGGCCAACTATGTGGTAACTCCTCCCAGTAGCCACAGCCTGGGATGTCTGGTCCGCACAGCTGTGCCTGGCACACCTTGGCGATGGAAGGTCCTTCCATCTTCTCCTATTCAGCTGTCAGACTCACATACTGTTTGCAAAATGAGAGTTTCTAAGGTGGGGTTGCCTCCAAACCCAGCTGTCCCCAGGGTTTATTGTTTGTTGATTCTGCAGAGTTGGCCTGGAGCTGTTTGCATTTCACTGCAGCCAAACCTCTGCCCCTAGAGGTTGGGTCTTGCCTGCAGTCTTCTCAGATAGTTTTAGGAGGACAATTGCTTTACCCCAAGTTTATTTCTCCTGCTTTGAGGTGACGTTCTGTCTTTTTTGTGGAGGAAATTTGGAGAGCCAAAAGTTTTCTGACCTACTCTAACATCTTCCCAGAATCCTCTCCTCCCTTAAGGACCTTCAAAGTCATCTATATCTTATCATTTTATTGTTGAGAAAACAGATTTTCAGTGACTTATCCAACATCAAACAGGTAATAAATGTCAGAGCCTGGATTTGAACACAAGTCTCTTCAAATCCAGCTGTTTTCCCATGGTACCACATTCGTTCTTTTCTTAATCCCAAGTGGTTTTAGCAAGCCTGTGGTCAAACATGTGTTCTACCCACACAGCCCACAAGGAGATCAGCAGAGTTTCAGAGAAGATCTGCCCTGCCTTCAGTTAGACCATATCTCTAATCCAGTAACACTTCTCTTAACAACATGCCTGTAGCTTGATTATGGCCTTCCCATTGAACAGGTAGAATATAAGATATTAACAAGATATTCAGGGACAGCTAGGTGGCAGTGAATAGAGCACCGGCCCTGGAGTCAGGAGGACCTGAGTTCAAATCCAGCCTCAGACACTTGACACACTTACTAGCTGTGTGACCTTAGGCAAGTCACTTAACCCCAATTGCCTTCTCCCTCAAAAAAACAAACAAACAACAACAACAAATAAAACAAGATATTCAGCCATAGTAGATATTTAGCAGGCAGTCTGTGAACATGGGTCAGTGGAGACTCAAAGACATCATTCAAATATAACATTAGATATTGAATGGTCTGTAGTTCCTTGCAAAATAAAACCCAAGACAGGCACAAATGGATGTGCATTATTAGAGGCAAAGACTCAACTGGCTGAAAATAATACATTTTCTCCAGCTGTTTTTGAGCCTTTCATGTGACTTATTTGCTGGGATGTCTCATCACCATAAAAGTCCTATCTCCCCTTCCCCCCCTCACCTGCCATTACCCTCCCATTGCATCATCTTAATATTTTGTCAGACTTGATTATATAAAATCTAAAGCACATCCTTGAAATTGGCCTCTAACTATCCTGGAAATATATTCTGAAGATTGTCCCATAGCCTGCTTGGATCCCTGCCATGGGCACTCCCCTTTCCCTCAAAAGCAGAAAGAAAAATTGCCATTCACTGTCATAATATCTAGATTTGACAAGTATAATGCTAACTGGCTCCATGCCAAACAGATCTGCAAAGATTCTGTCTCGTTCAGAATTCAGCTACTAGCCTAACTGCATGGATTAGGTCAGACTATTTGTAACTCCCTCCTAGGAGCTTTCATAGTGACTTATACTACCTGTCAATATTGGCTCCCAAATGTTGAATTTCTGATGGGTCCTTCGTTAGTGAGTTTCTCACCTTTAGACTCTTTATTGTTCATGTGACCAGGGTCAATATAGACAAATCTTGGTTAACTCTGTGGCTGATCTATTAAGGGATTATCTACCATTCAATTTTTCTCCTATCCTTCCCTCTGGTCCCCTGCCTTTTGACCATGTCATTGCTTATTAGCACCTATGCATTTGCACAGGTTTAATAAAAATGAAGTTTGGAAATTAATAGAGGCTTTGGGTTTCTATATGCTATTCCCAATCTCCTTAACCCCACAAGATATTAATAATATTTGTCTATGTTTTTAAAATAGCTTTAAAAAACAAAATCTCTTTTCTTTGACTGTTCTAGACAAAAGCTGAAAAACCCTTTATGGGTGAGAGGAGAATCACTGGTAACATATGAGAATCAGGCAGGAATTCCTGTAACTCAATTCAGAGCACAAGAAAATAGAGGACACATGATTAGGTCTGGGTTTTTGTAATTCCTACCATTTATCCTACAAGATGACTTTTCAGGAGTCCTTTCCCAGACCAAATAAATCCTTTCATACTTCTATGACCAAAGTCAAAAAAGGAATAAGAGCTGCTACAGTTCAATCTTCTGTAATTTGGCTATAGAGTAAATTATCCCATGCTAATTTGGTTCTTTCAAAATAATCGCACCTTGAGAAACTTGTTTTATCCCCAGCTCCGTGCTGGGTTTGGTGCTTATGAAATGTTTTGTTTTGGAGAACAAGGTATAAGGACAAGTAGATCCAATATTTGTATTAAAAATTTGACTGGAAACCTGCCCAGCAAGGTTGGGATTCATTCTTTTTGCTGATGATATTTTTTTTATCAACAACAATGATAATAACTCACATTTTTATGGCCCTATAATAAGTCACAAGGTGATCTCTTTTTAGCACAACTGGGATTGAGATCCAAGTACAAAAACTTCACCAATGATATTTTGGCAGCAGGTAGAAGTGTGTGTTGCCTGGAATCTACTAGGTAAATTCAAATCCCAAATTAAATAGTTGATTAGAGCCTTTCCAGAATTACAAATTAAACAATAGGCAGGTATTTTTATTATGAATATGGAAAACATTTTCTCAAAATCTGCGCACAAAAAGTTTTTCAAAGCAGAGTCAAAAACAAGAAGTATAGAAAGGGAAACAAATTTGTTTAGTTTGTTACTACCTTGTTAAATTAAATTAATGGAAATTAGTTGTCATAAGAAAGATACCAAAAGAACCCAGAAAGCACTTTAATCAGGAAATATCTGACTTATATGGCAAATGAAAAGAGATGATTTCCAAAAACAGCACTGAATTATAATGGAAATTTGTTTCTAAAAATCTAACGATGATGGACAGTTCTGATCAGTTTTTCATCATGAAACAAACTGAAGCAATGGAAGCTAAAACCAGTTTAAAGAAACCTTAACAAGATATCAAATTCGGCAGCAAAGTCATGCCAAGGGTATTCAAGGATGAAAATGGTGAGATGGGGGAGGCTACAAACAAAAGAAATTGAAAAAAATTGCGAAAAAATTAAAAGCACTTAAAATGTTTTCTTTGTCGAGAACAGTGGAACCACCACAATTGTCCCTTAACATTACACAATTATAAAGGAGGTAGAAATTACTCTAAATTGAACAAAGACAGGAAAAGCATTTGCATTGAACCAATTACACATAAAGAAGAACCATGCTAGAGGTGACACAATTGTAAAGGCATTCAAGATTTGATATGCAAGGTATCTGAAGGAGGAGGAGATTCCAGAGGCATGGAAAAATCTAACACATTAATACACCCCCACAAAAAAAGCAAGCAAGAGTAATAAAAATAAATACTTATATACTATATATGCCTCATCTCACAAAAATCTTTATAAGGGTCATTGGTAATCTACACATGAATTGCAGGGATCTTCTATGAAGCTTCTAGTAGGGAAGAAGCTGGCTTTTACAAGGAATATTTAAAAATGGACTATATCTTTACCATCTCATAACTGATTCATAAGATGTACAGAATATGAGATCTCATTGTAATTATTATTTGTTGATTAGGAAAAAGCATATAATTCATCAGAATAGAATGCAGCCTTAAAGACTCTTTTACAATAAGAGGTCTCCTATCCATAATTCAAAAATCATTCAAGATTCCTTGGAAGATATGACAGATATGATAGAAATAACACTGTTAATGACCCCTTAGTAACAAACATCAGATTATGGCCAAATGATATGAGAAGACACTTTTCTAAGAAAGAAATTGAAGCTATCAATAGCTATATTGGGGGGAAATGCTATAAATAACTAATAATTTGTAAGATGCAAATTAAAGCAATCTAAGGTTTCATTTCATACCCATCAGATGGATGAGGTTGATTTTTTTAAAAAGGAAACTGACAAATGTTGGAAGAGTTGTAGGCACATTAAGGCATTGTTGGAAGAGCTGTGAGTTGGTCCAGTGATTATTGAAAGCAAATTGAAACAATGCTTCAAAGTTACTAAATTGTGTGTGTCCTTTAACCCTGTAATACCACTACTAACCCTATACCCTAAAGAGATCAAAAGAAAAGGACAAACATATTTGTAGCGGTTCTTTCTGTGATGGCAAAGAACTGGGGGGGAAAAAAAAAAGATGATTCCAATCGATTGGGAGGGAAATGGAAAAACAAATATGGTATATGCATGTAATGAAATGTTTTTGTTCTCTAATAAAAAATTAAAGGGATACCTTCAGAAAAACCAGGGAAGATTTATGTGAACTGATATAGAGTGAAGTGAGAAGAATTAAGAGAAAAATTTATACAATAACAACAAATTTTTTTTAAATCGTTAAGAAGGACTTAATTCTAATCAATGCAGTTACCAGCCACAATTCCATAAGATCAACATTGAATCATGCTATCCACCTCCTAACAGAGAAAGGTGGAACTCAGTATGGACTAAGATACACAGACACACGGACACAGAGAGAAAAAGAGGGGGCAGGGAGAGAGAGAGAGAGAGAGAGAGAGAGAGAGAGAGAGAGAGAGAGAGATGGACATGAGCAATGTAGAAATTTATTTCTCATGACTTCATATTTGCTACAAGTTTTCTTATTCTTTTTTTTAATGGGAGGAAGAGAAAATAGATTTTTGTTAATTGAAAAAATTAAAATATATACAAATAAACACTAGACAAGACATAAAACAAAGAGATATATATTCTCCAGAGGCATTTACCATTGTGACAGAGGAAAAACAATGCAGTGCCATGTCAAAGGAGATGGTGAAGTCCTGTAGATGTGCCTGTTTGTAGATGACTCTGTGCTGAATGCATCAAGCCTCAGAGTGTTGCAGGGACACCTGGAAGAGATATGCCATCACTCAAAGAAGTTTGACCTTTCCATCTACAAAGAAATGAGCAAGGGGACAAAGAATATCTATTGCCCATATTTCAACATGCATAGATGGAAATCCTACAGATCTTGCCCATCCATATTTGTTGCTGGAGCAGAAGATCCAAATGGATAACAAGTTGAGGCCAAAGTTGAATAGGTTGGAGGGAAGAGAACAGGCTGGATTTCTTTAGGAAAATTACAAAACTCCCTTACTGACCCCAACCTTTCTCTGAAAGCAAAGGTCAATTTTTTTTCAGTACTAACATTCTACCAGTTTTTCTCTATGGCAATGAGACATGGAATACAACTCCAAAGAATTAAAAATGAACATCACTAGCCATTCCCCAATAGTAAGTGATTAAAGGATATGAACAAGAATTTCTCAACAGAATTGCAAAGTATTCACAACCATGCAAAATAATGTTCCAAATCACTAATAAAGATAGAAATGTAAATCAAAACAACCCTGAGGTTTCACTTCTCACCCAGAAAATTGACAAAGATGACAAAAAATGTCAGTAATCACAATATTAAAGGGGCCATGAGATAATAAGCATACTAAACATAGTGTGGGTGGTGCTGTGAAATGGTATGACCATTTTGGAAAACAATTTGGAATTATGCATACAAAGTGACTAAAATGTCCATCATACCCTTTGAACCAAAGACTCCATTACTGATTGGGCTTATGCCCACAAGAAAGCCATTGATGAGAAGAAAGTCCTTATACAGGCCAAAATATTTGTAGTGGCACTTTTTATGATAGCAAAGAATTGGAAACAAAGAAGATACCCATTGATTGGTGAATGGTTAAACAAATTGTGGTACATGAATACAATGGAATATTATTGTACTGTAAAAAATTATGTATGTGATAAAGGAATATGGAAAGAGCTATATGAACTGATGCAGAGTGAGATAAACAGAACCAAGAAAAAAATACACACAATAAGTATGGTAATATAAATGGAAAGAATAATCCAACACACAGATCAAATATGAATTTCACAAAATTTATAAAGATCAAATATGACTCAAAAAAGAGATATGAGACAACACCCCCAACCCACCCTTTCATGGAGCTGAGAGGTCCACAGATATTGCACATTGCACACATTTTTGGACTTTTCAATATATTGACTAGTTAAACTGATTTTTTTCTACTTTTTCCAAATTTGGGGGATCTTGAGGGGGATAGGTTTTAAAAAATACTATTTGTTATGTGGGATGGCTCTCTGGGAGGGGAAGGAAGAGGAATACAAGATGATGTAAAAGCACAAAAGATATCAATAAAAATTATTTTTAAAAATGAATATCACACATGGGCTTGAGTGTCATGTGGAGATGTTTTGTGATGGGAATGAGCAGGCTGCAATATGGGGAGCTCTGAAGAAGACCAAGATTAAAAGAAATCATCAAAGAATTGGGTGACAGGAGAAGAAGATGGACTGGTCATGTGCTAAGAATGAAGGAAGACAAGTAGACAGCCAGAGTGCTCCACTCAGACTCTTGCAATGTCAACAGAAAGTGAAGAAGTTCTCCAGTACTTTGGCTGAACTCTCTGTGAAGAACATATGGCCCAATGTGGGAAAGAGTCATGCAGGATATGCAAGGATAGGTGGCCATTTGTATCAATCAGGAATTCCCAAATCAATGAGATCACAAATCTTTGAGTATTTAAGCTTATATTTCTTTAAAATTATTTTTTAAACTATGTAACAGAATTTTACAATTCGTGATACAATCCTCTTTCTTGTTCTTTTTGCATTAAGATGCTTGTGTTTGTTGATTCCTTTCAAGTTAACAAAAAATTTAAAAACAGATTAACATTGGATAGTGCCCAATCTGATTTCTTATTTGTAAATTGGGTGGTTCTAATGCTTTAAAAGAAAGCAATGAGTTTCCATCCTTGGACCATATATTTCTTCTAAGTGTATACCTTGGAGTTGGTTGCAATGAGTGCTTTTTTTTTCTTCCCTCCTCCCCCTTGAGATGGCTACCATTAGACATAAATGTGTGTATGTATATGTGAGTGTGTGTGTGTCTGTGTGTGCGCATACGCGTAAAATTATTCTATACATACTTCACCAAACTGCCAAAAGGGTCCAGAAAACAAAAATAATTACAATCTTCCCCTCCCTCAAATGAATGTTGTGTTTTATTATTAAAAGGAAATTTTCATTTTCTTGTCTCAGTTTTTGTCTCATTTACCCACAGTCTTACAATTGGTCATATCAGACCCAGGGTATGAGACAAGACCTCTCAACTCCAAGTCAGGCTTCTCTCTCTGCCTTTTATTCAGATCAATAAAGTCTAATAGGCAAACCAAACAGGCACTACTAAGATAGAAGGCTGGCCAGTTTGGTTTTCTTATAGACAAAAGAGTTATCCTCAAAATTGAATCCAACAAAACCACAGTTTTTGGCACAGTTAGCGCAGCAGACTAATAGCTTTTGGCAGAGAAGCATGGGATTGCAAAATCATAGGAATTAGAATTGAAAGGGGCCTTATGATCATCTAATCAGAAGCCCTCATTTTTCAGATGAGAAAACTGAAGGCTAAAGAGGAAACGTGACTTGCACAAGGTAGCATTAATAAGTAGCAGAGGGTTTGGGTTGTTTTTTTGTCTTTGTTTGGGTTTGGGATTTTTTTGTTGTCATTTTTATGCCTTGAATCAGCCCCACCTTAGGGCCCTCAATTGTTTGAAACACAACATATTGCTTTGCCTTCTGTATTAACAAAACTCAAATAATCTGGTTTTGTGATACGTGGCTATGTATGTAGTATTCTGTATTTAACTACACTTGGTATACGATGTGATTTTGCAAGCTTCTCAAAAAGAGGATTGCTTCCTCTATACCAGCTATACCAGCACAGTTCATTAATTGTTTCTGTAGTCTAACTGGAATTGATTAGGGAAGCGTGTCTGATCAGGTTACAGAATCTGGGGCCATAACTTGATTCTGCCATTCACAACTTATGGGAGCTCGGGTGAAAGTCGTATCACCTCTGCTGGTCTCAGTTTCTATAGCTATAACATTTGATGCTATAGTAATCTGAATAATTATTACTGCCTCCAAAAATTACAACCCAGAGTATCTAAAAATCAGAGGTTCCTAACCTGGAGTCCATGGACCTCTAAGATTTCAGGAGATCTGTCAACTTATAACTTTAATATTTTGATAACTGTAGTTCTTTTTTTCTAATTATTATTTATTTTTAATTTATGAAATAACACAAGCATTTCTTTAACAGAATAAAAAAAATCAGTAAAACTGAAAATCTATTATTTACAACTTTCTCTTCCTTTTAAATATATAATAAAGTTATCATGTAACCTTTTTCTTCCCTCCTCCCCCTTGAAATGGCTACCATTAGACATAAATGTGTGTATGTATATGTGAGTGTGTGTGTGTGTGTGTGTGTGCATGCATATACGTAAAATTATTCTATACATACTTCACTGGACCGCCGAAAGGGTCCAGGACACAAAAATAATTAACATCCTCCCCTCCCCCAAATGAATGTTGTGTTTTATTATTAAAAGGAAATTTTTATTTTCTTGTCTCAGTTCTACACGAGCTCTACAAAAACATTCCTCATCTAAAGGTCAGACTTACTACAATTTTTGCCATCAAGAAACTAGTCCTTAATAGAAAATTTTTTTTAGTGGTCTTTATGGAGGCAATAGCCTACTCTGGTCTGCAAGGGTCCTCAGAGCTGCTGAGGGGAACCGAAAGGGTTTCAGATTGAGTGCAAAATTCAGTCTCCCAATTTAACAAGATGAATTATCAGGTTCCCCATAGGTCATGGCAAACAGCAAATTCAGAACAAATCCATGCCACTCCTGTCCACCAGGTGCTGGTAGAAGAGGAAACACTAAGAAATTACAATTAATAGAGGGAGAAGCCATGGATGATTGGCTAAAAACCAGTTTGGGTCCACTTACTGCAGGGGTTGCTATACCAGCACAATTCAATTGGACCTAAGGGCATCATTGTATAAACAGGTCAGCATAGTAATTCATGGTAATGATGATCGTTGAGTCATAAAAAACTTCCACTTAAGAGATTCAGAAAATATATATTTTTGGAATATATCTACCGAACATCATAAAAAAAGAAAAAAAGTTTAATGTTTAAAGGATATAAATTTAATTACCTGGAAAATTCACACATGTGGAATATCTTACTTGCCAAAGGTCAATCAGACAATCAACAAGCATTTGATAAGCATTTATTATATCCCAGGCCATGTGCTAAATGCTGGAAATACAAAGAAAAAGCAAAAGCTGTTCCTGTCCTCCAAGAGTTTACATTCAAATGGAGGAGGCAGCATGTATATAAATCAGTAAATGTATGATACACACAGAGTGAATGGAAAGTAGCCTTAGAGAGGAAGGTGCTAGCAGCAAGAGGGACCTGGAAAGGCCTGCCATGGGAGATGGCACTAAGTCTAAAGGAAGCCAGAGATTCTAAGGGTGAGAAGTGAAGAGGTGAAAGCATTCCAGACATGGAGACAGCCAATCCAAAAACATGGAATCTGGAGATGGAATTGCGTGTGGGAGGCAGAACAAGAAGACCAATATAGATGGACCATAGGAGGGATTTATTGTGCAAGGAAAGATAGGAAGGATCCAAGTGGTAAAGGGCTTTTAAGGTCAAAAAGAGGAAATTATATTTGATCCTAGAATTAACGGAGAGACACTGAAGTTTGCTTAGTAAGAGGAATGTCATTGTCTAATCTACACTTTAAGAAAATCATTGTGGGATAATCAGGATTGTTTCAGAAAAAACTGGGAAGACACGTATAAACATAATGCTAAGTGAAGTAAGCAGAACCAAGAGAACATTGTACACAGTAAGAGCAAGATTGTGAGGATGATCAATTGTGAAAGACTTAGCTACTAAAGATAGTTATCTAAGACAGTTCCAAAGGACCCATGATGAAAAATGCTCTCCACCTCCATAGAGATAATTGATGAACTCTGAATGCAGACTGAAGCATACTTTTAGGAAAAAAAAAAAACACCTTTATTTTTCATGTTTTATTTTTTGCCTGTTTTCTTTTGCAATGTGGCTAATATGGAAATAGGTTTTGCATGACTTTGCATGTATAATTAATATCAAATTGTTTGCCTTCTCAGGGAGGAGGGAGGGGCAGAAGGAGAGAGAATTTGGAACTCAAAAAAAATTTTAAAGTGATTTTCCATGTAACTAAAAAAATATTTAACAAAATAAATAAAAATATTTTTAAACAAGGGGGAAAAAAGAAAATCATTTTGGCAGCTATGTGGAAGATAGATCAGAGTAGAGAGAGACTTAAGGCAAGGAGACCAATTAGATTGCAATAATCTAGATGAAAAACAATGGGTACTTAAAGTGAGGTGGTAGCTGTGTGTGCAAAGAAGTGGATACTAAAGATGTCCTTGAGGTAGAATAGACATGATTGGTGGGATGAGGGAGAGTGAAGTGAGATCAAGGTTGTGAACCTGGGTAATTGGAAGGATGATGGTGCCCTTGAGAGTAATAGGGAAATTCAGAAGCAGAGAGTATTTGAGGAGAAAGATAATGGATTCTATTTTAGACATGTCGAATTTGAGGTGCCCATGGGACATTCATCTTGAAATATCTAATAGGCAGTTGGTGATGTGGCACTGGAGTGCAAGAAAGAGGCAAAGACTGTATATATAGCTTTGGGAGTCATCTGCATAGAGATGATAATTTAACCCACGGGTACTAATGAGATGAGATGAGAGAGAGACAGAGAGAAAGAATAAAGAAATTAAGCCAACAAACATTTGTCAGAACCTACTATGTGCCAGGCACACGGTATAAAGCAGTGGAGATACAAAGAAAGGCAAAAGATAAAAATAAAAAAATACCTTCTCTGCTCTTAAGGAGCTCACATTCTAAAGGCAAAGAGAGGAGGGTCCAGGACAGCCTTGGGAGATACCCCAGTCAGTGGGCATAACCTAGATGAAGAAAAAGCAAAGTAAACCACTAAAAATGGGAAGTTAGGCAAAGAGGAAAACCAAGAGGATTTTTGTGTTTAAGATGAAACATTCTATTAATTATTGCATGACAGGAAGAAGGGAAGAATAGGAAAGGCAGGATGTAATTTAAAATGTCATCTATTCCCAATCTATAGGTGAGTCAGAGAGGACAGAGGAAGAACTAAGGTTCATAGGGTACCACGGCTATAATATCCATTTGTTTGCACTCTAGCTAGGTGGTATTGAAAAAATCACAGAAAGAGTCTTGACCCTGGAGTCTGGAAAGGACAGAGTTCAAATTGTACCTCTGATGCTTAATTGCTGCCTGAGAATGGTGAAGCACTTAGCATCTCAATCGCCCTTTTGTAAAACCAGAATAATAATGCCAGGTGAAGCTCAGATTAGAGTGTACAGAAAGGGCTTTGTAAATCTTAAAGCACTGTTAGAGCATCTGCCATTAGTATAGGCTGCTTGCCACTACCTTGCCTCCCTCCTCTCCCCCCCGAAAAAATGACTGCTCTTCCAAAAGCTTGAGCAGTGAGAGCTCCAATTCACACACAGCCCAAATCTAAACCACAATTCATCTCCTAGTGGCCCAAAATAACATTGGGGGTGGGGGGGTGAGGAAGACAGGAAAGACAGGGCCATGGAGCCTTTAAAGATTCCCACCTGATTTTTTGGAGGTCTGGCCTATTTTCTTTCAAGTCCCAAAGCAAGGGCCCACTTATAATTCTTACAGCATTCCAAAAATTGATGGAGAAATTGTGGAGGGCCTTGTCTACAGATACCAGGGGGAGACTCTGTCAAGCCAAACTGCTCTAGCTGGGACAGCCTCATTAGAGCAGAGGTCACGGGTTTAACTGCACTGATTTCTTTATTTTAATTATGCCTTAACAACCTTCATCTTTAAATTGTTCTTTTTTAACCTGCTCCTATGAGGAACAAATGGGGTGGAGGAGACCATAAAATCCTTCCCACAACTCCTTAACTTGACTCTCAACATTCTTTAATTTGTGGTCCTGAATTCCAATCTGGATATATTTCTAGGAAAAGCAGGGTACCTAAAGCCAGTAGAGGTCCTGAGTTCCTGAGTCTGGAGGAATGCTGGAGGGCCCTGAGCCAAAGCTCAGAAGAATGTAACTCACTGGCTTAGGTCAGTTTTATAAGGAAACCACTAACAGCTGCCTGGCCTGCCATACTGGCTGTGCCTAACTTCAGTGTCTTTGATGCACGTGAGAGGAAATGTGTTTATCCTAAGAAAAAGCAATGGAAATGTCTCCCAGACCACCTCCTCTTTAAAATCCCAGTTTCTCGTTGGTCCTTGTATAGAAAGCAAATTGAATGAGTGTTTATTTTCCATATTTGTGTTTCTGCCATGTCCAGCCTCTCTTTACTGGACATACTGCTCTTGAGATCATAGAAGGAGATAAATGAATCTATCAATAAACATTGATTAGGTGGGTACTAAGCCAGGCACTGTGATAAATACTGGCGATACCAAAGTGGCAAAAGACAGTCCCTGCCCTCAAGGAGCTTACAATCTAATGGGGGAGACAACATGCAAATAAATATATACAAAGCCAGGATAAATAGGAACTAATTTACAGAGGGAAGGCAAGTAATTAACAGCAGGGACAGAGATGGGTGGAAAGGAAGTTGGGGGCGGGGGAAGGGAAGTATAACCAAGCAGAGCCTGTAACTATATGACAGACCAGCATTTCCTTGATGCATCTTCTTTCATCCCACCCACAACCTGAAGTTCAAAAAGAAGACAATGCCCCCCTCAGGACCTGAAGGCCCCAGCTATCCTGGGGCAGCTTCCTGGAAACCTCCGAGGTATGTACAGTTCAGGCCCCTCAGGTTTGGAGGATTTAAGAAGGCCACATAAGTTACCACGTTCTGCATCATATCCTGCTGCTCTGAGACAAGGGGGTGGCATCCTCGGATGCTGAGTGTCACGGTGTCCTTATAAATGTTGCTGTTACAGCAAAGTAAACCTCCTTTTGTTCACTGTTCAATGACTTGGGAGTGTTTCATTTCATCCCACCATTGAACCTGACCTAACTGCTGGCATTAAAGCCTCCTCTCATACAGCAGACTGGATGGTGAAAGTGGTTGTTGAAGTGAGTTGCTGTTCAACCATCTCTTGGAGTTGGGGTGTGGAGGGAAAGACGGTGGAGGCTCAGCTGGTTAGACCAGAACTTTGACCCAGTCTAAAGGTAAAACTTAGCACTGTCTCAGGGCTAATAGTAACCATTCAAAGAGTCAGCTCCCAGAATACCTCCTTGTCTGGGAAGAAGGATGGGGAAGAGGAGGTCAATCTGTGTTCTCTCAAAATGAGAAGGCTGGGTAGGCCTGTAACAGGCCAAGGGGTGGGAAAATCATCCCCTACTGAAGGGTCATCCCTTCCTAGAGACAGTGGGGACAATCAGTCCTATCAATCACTCTTGACTATCAAGAAGCATTTATTAAATGCCTGTTATGTCCAAGGCAATGAATTTACCCACGGGAATTGGAGTTTGGGATAAAGAAAGACAAAAACTGGCCCCTGTTCTCATGAGGCTCACAGTATAACAGGAGAGACAACTTGCAAAGAACTATGTACAAACATAAGATAAACTGGAGAGAGGGAAGACATTAAAAATAAGAACTGGAGAAAACCTTACAGAAGGTGGAATTTCAGCTGAGATCTGAAAACAGAGACTGGGAAAAGTGAAGTGACTTGCCTGGGGCCACACAACTAATGTATATCAGAAGCAGGATTTGAACTCAGGTCTTCCTGATTCCAGGTTTTGATACTCAATCCTGTTGTATCACCTAGTTGCTTCAGAAAGAGGACAAAACAGGGAAAGAAAAAAAGGAGATGTGGATTAGGATAGTTAGTATAGTTAGCCATCCTGTGTTTGAGGAGGGGACCTAGAACAGGGAGGAAGTGGGGTTCCTGGTAGAAGAAAATGCTTCTTTTCCCCTAAGAGATTTCTGTCTACTGTGTCTGCTTCCTGATACAATTTGCTCGGAGAAACATTGGCTCCACCCAAGTGAGGATAAGGAGGACAGGGGATGGGGTGAAGAGGAAAGAGGAGGGAAAGGCTGTTTCTCCTTCTCAGCCAAACACTTCCAATCCCCTACAAGAATCAGAAATTCAGGCCACGAACAAACTGGGAGAGCAGTGAGCTATCGGTAGAATGCAAACCTCAAAAGGGAAAAGGAAGGTCATGCCTTGCTGAGGAAACCTTTGTTTCTCATACCAGAGACCGTGACTTTCTCCTGAAACTTTGTCCTCCCATCCTGCACAAACTTTCCTACAAATTTAGAGGCTGGGGAGGGAAGAGAGAACTTGTTGCCAGATTGCAATTGCTATTGGTCCCAATCTATCTTCTAGTCCTTAGTCATGAGAACAGAGGAGATACTCTGGAAGAAAGAATGTCTTCAGAGGAAGGAACAATTTTCAACAATACGGCTGAAAGAGTGCTAGCCTGAGAACCAGGAAGGCTAGGTCCCTGCTTTGACCCTAACACTGGGTCCCTTCTGCTTTTTTTTTGTGAAATAAAGGGTTTGGACAAGGTGGTCTTCAAGTTTTTTTTTTATAGCTCTGACAGTCTATATAAGACTGAGATCTGGTCCCCATTTACCTTACTTTAACCTTAATTTCAGTAAGAGCTAAATAAATCCTATTCACAGAATTGCTATGAGGACCAAATGAGAATAAATTCAAGAGAATGTATATAAAGAGCTCTGCAAACTTTAAAATGCTGCATAGAGGTTACTATTATTGTTCAAGGTCACATTGATAGGAAGTAATGAACTCAATCTTTGTACTCATGGCCTCTAACTAACTCCAGATACCACACTGTTATTGCCATGGTTCTCTCCTTCAATTACATGTTATACCATTTATTCCTAACCAAGTGAGAAGAGGGAAAGGCAGTCCTATGTTCTATGTTGGGTACATGGAAGGAGATGACTCATGATTTGTTGAAAGAATGCTAAATACTATACTGCTTGCCTGACTTAAAAGACCCCAAGGGAAGAAGGAGAGACAGAAAGAGAGACAGAGAAGCAAAGACAAAAATTCACAGACAGAGACAGAGACTGAGAAGAGTGAGAGACAGAAAGATACAGAGAGAGAGAGAAAGAGAGATGAGAGGAGGAAGAAGAGGATAATGAAGAGGAGGAGGAGATGAGATCTTTTGAATGGATACTGGGAGCTCTTGGAGCCACATACATGTATAGGAAGCCAGCCCCATCAGGCTCCCTTGACCTCCACTGTGTATAGGACTAGAGGCTGCTGAAAGTGAATTGATATTGTAATCTCTTCTGGTCTGGGATGAGATTTTCTCTCACAGCTAAAGAATTCATTTCCCCTTATATAGACTTTGGTATATTCAGGTCTCTTGAATTTCTCTAATTTCTGTTTGCTGATTTGCTTGGATAAGTGGGTTTTGCTTGCTATTCATTATTCATGATAATCTTTTATGTAACCAGCATTTAGTGGAAAGGGACTAAAATTGTGAATGTCAAATAAGGTCCACCCTCCCACTTAAGAGGGATCAGAGAAGTGGCTTCTCATTCTGAATTCAGACTCAAACATCTCAAATAGAAATATTGGGGACCAGGAATATGTGTAGCTGACAGATATAATTCTAGCCCAGTACCCCTGTTGGAGACTGGAGGAGAGGTCACCTAGTCTTGGCAATATGAAACCCCGCCTGGACTTCACCCTAGCAATGCCATCACAACTTTCCTCCTAATCTGTGCAAAGGTGAGACAGATCTCAAATCATATCTATTCATGCCACCTACTGGCCACATTTTTATATTTAGACAAGCCACATACATAAATATTTCATAATAGCAAACTCAGAGTTCAATTCTCCAGTCTTCTTCTAATGCAGCACTATGGGGAGGAAAGTTATAACAGAAATAGCTAAACACAAAAAAGTATGCAAATAGTGTGTGAAGAGTGCTTCTCTCTAGCGACCAAATGTCTCCAAATGAGGTAATATCTCCCGGTTTTGTTTTTTTTTTAGGGGGGAAGGTAGGGGCAATTGGGGTTAAGTGAATTGCCCAAGGTCATGCAGCTAATAAGTGTCATGTGTCTGAGGTGAGATTTGAACTCAGGTCCTCCTGACTCCAGGGCCAGTTCACTGTGCCACTTAGCTCCTTACAGAGCTTAGGTCTACTTTCTATTATGTATGAATAAGAATGGAAAGTAAAATAATTTAAATAGCAAATCTGAAGAAAAAGAAATAGCCAAATGTAATTTTCTTTTGGGCAGACCTGGAAGGGGATACAGAATAACAGGATTTTCTTTACTTACTTATTTATTAATTCCTGTTAAAGCTTAAGAGTTTGGAGCACAATTCTGCCCTTTGTTCTCCATGTTTATTTTTTTTGTTAATAATTATCAAGTTTAACAAAAAAAAAATTAATAGTAATGATGAAGTTTTCTCAGACACCTCCCACACTAAATCCCAGTATCTCATGTGTGTTTATTTCTTATCTAGGTGTTCCAGGAGAAATATCTCCTTTCTGACTTCATGTGGTAGATAGCTGCTGCCAAAACAACTCTACCACAAGGCAGAAATTATAAAGGTAAAAACCTAGGTTTTCTTATTGTGCTGAAGCATAGGTTGAGTTCTCAAACAAAAAATAAATAAATTTGAATGAAGATAGGATTTTAACAAGGCCTCTTATAAACAAATTAATGTCAGAGTGACAGAGAAATAATTCTTTTACATATTGCAATTTGTTCATTTCTCATAGGCCATGAAAGTTAAAGACAGGTTCATAATCCCAAGTTTTCCTCAATGTCATAAAAGTTGAGTGAATTCAGTTAAACAAAGTCATAATCTCATACATAAACAAACCTACTTAAATAGACTTTATAGGTCAACTAAGTCCGGTTACAGATTAAACTACATTTAGAGGGTTCACAAATAGGCTGATTGAAGAGGAAGGTTTACATGTCACCAAAATAACCAAGAACACTGGTGTCAGGGAAATCCTTCCTTGCACAGTTAGCTAGAGAAGCTAACAAATAATTAAATCAATTTGGGAAGCTCAAACTCCCTTTTGGCTTTTATTGAAGGAACGTCAAATAGTCTTCCCTTAACATTATTCTTCCAGGAGTCTGATTCTGATCAGGTGAAGTTAATATTAACAGAACACAGGTGAGAATGAGAAATTACAGGAGGAATGGCCCTGAGCGCCAAATAATAAAAATTAATAAAAGAAAATTTTAAAAGAAATTTAAATTCCCATTACGTAGGGGACTAAGAATAAATTGAATGAATGATTATCCCCCACAATATTTCTTCTCTAATTTTCAACCTTTCCCTGGAGGACATACTACTTTTGAGACCATGGGATTTAAAAATTGAAGCAACTTTAGAAATCACCTGTTTGTGGTGAGGGTTGTCCCCCATGTGTAGCATGGGTGTGTCCTTGGGAGGCAGAATAGACATCTCTAGCATTTTCTCCCTCTACCCTTTCTCTAAAAAGACTTCATTTCCTGCTAGGAAGCGAAGCAGAAGATTGCGGCCAAAAGCTGCCACTGTGTCCTCCTTAGAAAAAAGGAGTACTTGGTTGGGATTATTTCTATTTACTCCCTTAAACATATACATATATATATGTATGTATATATATATATATATATATATATATATATATATATATATATATATATATATAATGTGTGTATGTGTGTGTATACATATATATATTATGTATTGTTATTCTACGTGATGTGGTTTTCTCCTTCAACCAAATTTCTCATCACTATTTCATTAATGGAGGGAATCAGATCCATAAGCTTTAAATCCAAGGCTTAACTCCTTTCCCACCAAATACCTGTTGCACAATGAACATGCATTGGCAGTAGCCATGAAACCCATTTAACCTAATCACAGTAAAACAGAAATCAAAGCAAATATACATAGGAAGATATATACCAGATAATACAGAATGAAGGAGCTCTCCCATTGAGAGCAAAGTAACTGTGCCACAGAGAGAGAAAGTTCTAGATCTCAGCCAAGGAGTAGTTCCCTGAAGTCTCTAGATTGGCAAGCTGGAGATGATGAAGTCTGCCATCTCCTCCCATATCAGCTTTTTCCCAAAGTCTTTTCCTTCAGCAGTTTTAAGTGGGGTTGGCATCATCCATCTTCTGTCTCAAAGCTGGAAGTCGGAAGTGCCCAAAGTCCAATGAGATTCAGCAACTTGAAGAAAACTACATGCAACTGCAAAACCTGAAAAGATTTGAATAGCTGGAGGGAGGGGGAACCCCTCCTCTTACTCTCACCATCTCTACTCTGCTTTTCACATAGTCATGGGGCATTAATCTCTACCAATGATGAGACAGTCCAATGATCTTTGGGACTAAGGTTTACATAACAACTGAGAGAGCTAGAATCCGAACCCAGGTCTTCTGACTCCAAAGTCAGTGCTCCCATTGGCATGTCCCTTCCATTACACCCGATGGCCTTATATATTTGTGGCTCTACCTTTCAGTTATGCAGAGTGTAACCCCTGTGACAGATACTGTCTCATGACAAGAACACTCAGGATATACTTGTTGTACTTTTCCCACTCTTTCATTTTGTAGCACCTACCCAAGAAAAATGGAAAAATGTGTGAATGGAGATTTCCTTTCAGCATAGGGGGACTGACTGTCTACCTGCAAACAATGCTTAAAAAAAAAAAAAAAGGAAAGGAATATTTTATTGAAAGGTTTAAGAAAGCAAAAGAGAACTCCCAACAGACTTGTTGTTGGGAAATTTTTTTTAAATCCTCCAATGTTCAACCTTCTCTGCAAGATCTGCACAAAATCTGTCGCCTAGATCCTGGAATAGGTAGGTTCCCGCTCTGATGTTCCTGGCAAACTTTGCTTCCCAAAGATCCCCAATAGTTCCAACAATGTCAGGTTTCTCTCCTTTACTGCTCTTGCCACAGTTCCTTAGAACTTCTAATATTGACACATGTTCTCAGGCATGGCACAATCCTCTCCTGGAGTAAATTTCTTTGATATTGAACACAGTCTTTGCCACTACAAAGGAAAAAGCTTTATGCCATTAAGAGAATTGATCAAGGGTACTGAGAATGTTCAGCATAGAGAAGATATGATGGCTGCCTTCAAGCATTTAAAGAGCAATCATTTGATAGAGGAATTAAATTTATTCTGCTTGATCCAAAGACATAGAAGTAGAAGCTTATTCTAGAGTGACAGTTTCAAAAAAGTTATAAATGCTGAGATACTAGTTAGAATCCTAATTAAAGATAAGTAATTTTGTACAGCCAGGTATGCATAATAAAGGTAGAAATTTAGAACCAAATATCTAAGGGAGAGGTCAAGAGACATAGCCCTTTTGTACTTGTCTCAGGTTGATTCTCATGGTAGCCAGGAATTTAAGACGGGCCAAAGTGAGTGAGCTTCATGCCTGTAGCATCCATTGAGTTGCTTTGAGGGTTTTGTTGGGTAGGATCAAAATGCCTTAACTGGACAAACTAACAAAGATGTGACAGATGTTAAAAGGAATTCCCTAACCCCAAATCAAATAACTGACTAGAGGAGAGGTCTTTAAGTAGAAGTGGGAAAAGAGCACTCAGAAAAACCGACGACAACCCAAGAGGGTTCTCCTATCCTTTCCTGGTTTGATGCTGTTGTCACAGTCCCATTCTCTTAGGATAATGTGAACTAACGTAACTTTACCCTCTACTGTAGACACAAGGTTTGTCAGCACCTGCAGTCTCAGAAGACAGCAGCAGAAATCAATACAGTTATCCCTTCCATGTTGCAATTTTCCCGATCACGGTTTCCATATATCGAGGATAGGCAAAAGAAATTAAATGAGAACTTTTTGGGAATTTTGCAAAAGCTACAAAATAACATGCAAATGTCAGCATTTAGGATAAGGTTTGGGTCAGCAAATGAAACGGAAAAAGTTTAGAAACTCAGAAATGTATAAAATATAGTGTTATATAATATCACCTATGACCAAATACTTAACCCAAAGTTTACCATAAGTTACAGTGAACACCCCATAAAAGAAAAAGAAAAAAGAATTCAGGCTTCTTCTCTGGTACAAAATGAGGACTAAAAATTTTATGCAGATTTCCCACATCATGGGGGCGCTGCACCCCTAATCCTCACAATGTGGAAGGGATAACTATAGACGGTTCAAACAAGTAGTAGCTTCAGTTGACTTAGCTGATGAGCAGCACGTGCTAGCAGAAAGCAGCACAGCAAACACCAAAAACTAGCCTAAAGGCCGAGCACTGACCACAGGATGCCCAGTGAAAAGCCTGTCACAAAGCAGAAATACAAGGGCTAGCAAGGAGCCAAGTGAGACACCTAGCAGAAGAGGAAGCATTAGCCCAATAAACAGCAGCAAGACCCCGTGAGATCCCACTGGCAGCTCCATAGCACTGGCTTGATTTCCTGGCTATGTTTGCCCTCCACAGGTTAGTTAGATTTCCCGGTTTCTGTGTGTTTTCTATGTGCACACACATGCTCTCCGTCTCTGGTTATGTTTGTAGGAGGATACACCCTTTACCAGTCTTTTCTTCTCATTTAGTTTTCTAGGCTGTTTGATTAGACATTTTTCTTTCCAACTATGTCTTTTCTTGCCGGCTTAGGAAAAGCAGATATTAGTGGAAGCTTTTGAGTTTTGTGTTGTTGTTGTTGTTGTGGGTTTGAGGATCCTGAGGAGGACAGGATCCTGAACCACAAAATAACTCAAATCAAAAGAAACATTCTAGAGGCTCATGTACTGGGGCCCCAGACAATACTTAAGGGAAAAAAAAACCTTCCCAGTCATCAAAAAGTGGAATGTATTAAGTCAATGGAGATCTTTAAAGAGAAGTTGTATAAACACTTGTGAGAAATGTTGTAGAAGGGATCCTTGGAAAGGTATGGGTTGATCTAGTGTGGTTCAGTGGAAAGGGATCTGAATTTGGAGTCAAATGACTTGGGTTCAAAACCTGGGTCTGCCACTTATTACCTGCGTGACCTTGGGCAAGTCACAAGCTCCCTAGGCCTCAGTTTACTTATGTATAAGATAAAGTTATTTGACCATATAGATTCCCTTCTAAATCTAAATCTATAATTCTATATCAATAGGATCTCTTCCAACTCACAGATTCTATGATCTATGATATCACCTATTATTTCCTAATGTTTTAAAGAAAATATAATTCTAATCTCATCCCACTGGCTCCAAGTTTAACAACTTCTGTGAAAATACGAAGCATGTCATAAAAATTAGGAACAAAGAGCTTTTGCAGTTGCTTAATAATTTAAGTTTGTTAAGTAATCATCAGCTGATGACTTCTGGTTTAGTCAACGAAGGGTTGCATCACAAAGATCATTCTGTCGTTACGGAGGCTACAAAGACAAGTAAGATACAGCTCCTGCTTTCAAGAAGCTTCTAATTAAGTAATAACAGTTACCTGAAATTTTACCCAGAGGTGCATGTCTTGAGCAGTGGTTCTCAAACTTTTTGGCTTGATACCTAGCTGGGACTTGGCACCTAAGACAAAAAAATGGCTTCTGAGTACAGCCCCTTTGAACCCAGTTTACAGATAGTTTGGGCTGCAGTGATATAACCCTGGTTAGCCTAGAGTGTTCGTACTGCCTAGGTGTGATTCTGGATTGGTAAAGAGAATGATTACTTACTGTATGACAGCTAGAATTGGCTTGAGAGATTTAGAAAAGATAGACATCTTCATTCATTCCTATTTTAAGAGAAAACAGACAGTTCAAGACTGTCTTCTAGGAGAGACCTGTGGAGAGAAAACAGACCATGAAAGGCAAAAATGAAGGTGAAAACCAGCCCCTTCACAGGTCCCTGATTTCCAGCTTGCCGCCCTAAAGGCTTTGGGGAATTTTCTCTTGATTGAGATTGGATCTTCATTTTATTGATTGAGTTGATATATCTTGATCCCAAAGGAAGAACTCATTCATTTTTTATTTCCTGGCATATTCTAATTTGTATAAACGTTCTGATATCTGTTTGATATCTACTTGGATAAATGGGTTTACTCGCCATTCTCTATTTGTAATGGTCTTTTGTATAACTAGTATTAGATGATAAGGAATCATATCTATGGATCTAAGTTTGGGGAATGCTTTCCCCTTTAAGGAATGGAAACCAGAAAAGTGACTTGAACCTCAAAAAAAGAAAAGAAAATCATTCCTCCTGAACAGCGATATTTGGACAAACAGATAAATATAATTCCAGTCTCATACTCTTCTCTCTCAGAGGAAAACAACAAGGATCAGGTTCATGGTCCATTCTTGATCTCCTACCTACAAAGGTAGGCAAAATTCCTGAGAATCCCATTTAGACAACCCATATACCCTACAATGGGCAGCCAGGTAACACAGTGGATACAGCCAGGTCTAGAGTCAGGAAGATCCATCTTCCGAAGTTCAAATCTGGCCTCAGAGGCTTACTAGCTGTGTGACTCTGGGCAAGTCACTTAACCCTGCTTACCTCAGTTTCCTCATCTGCAAAATGATCTGGAGAAGGAAATGGCAAACCACTCCAGTATCTTTGCCAAGAAAATCCCAAATGGGGTCACAGAGAGTCAGACATGACTGAAAAAATGACTGAACAACATACTGTACAATGAAAAGAAGGATACAAGGAGGAGAATAAGGTATGAGAGACATAAAAGTCAGATATTATATTATTCAGTTAAGTTTTTCTTGTTATACATGACTGCTGCTACTTGGTCTGCTGAGTTAGGAAGAAGATTCACTATCATCTTATTGCTATTTTAAAAAAATACCGCCTTGGACCAATCGCTTGCATTAAATAGCCTCATACTTACTTCCTCTCTGTGGTGTTTCCTAGAATAGAGCATGCTTTCACAGGGACTGTTCCAGTCTCTCAAAGTTTGGATCTTTTATCCTCAGACTTAGCTTTGACCTCTACCTTCCTCGCCTTCTGTTAACTCACTTAGATCCAATTTTGGATCATGCACTTCCTCTCAGTGATACAGGGAACTAGAACTCAACATATACAGTAGAATCACAGCTCTAGTTATGGAAAGGATCTCAGGAGCCATTTAATATAACTCTCTAATTTTTCGGATGAGGAAACTGAGGCTCCAGAACACATAGGCAGTAAGCATTTGAGGTAAGATATGAACTCATGTGCTTTGACTCCAGAGTCGGGGCTCCTTCCAGTGTTCCATGCTAACTCCCACCTATCTCCCAACCAGTTTACTCTTCCCTGGTGTTTATGGGAAACCTCTTTCATCTCCATACCAAGCTGAAAGGGTGGGTTGCAACAGCCCTAATTCCTCCAAGCTGGCAAGCAGTGGAAGTAGCATTCCTGTAATTGCCCGGGACCCTCAGGCTACACATAGTTTATCCTAATATTGAAGCCACCCAGAGTAAAGAACTCTTCATCTTTTTGGCTTTTTTTTTTCTCCTTCTGCTCTTGGGGGAATCTCATTTAGATACTAGCACATATTTTTTTTAATAAACCAGTCTGCAAGCTGCCTGGAGGAGATGTTATGGTTCATCTGTCCTGGGAAGGTGACCTTTTGAGAACTACTAGTCTACAAACTACAAACCACAAGGTTTGAGAAACTAAGCTTTGATAGAGCCAGAATACACAGAGGGCACAATGGATGAATGTCACAACACCACTAGACAGATATCTCTTCCATAACATGAATTAGTTTGCTCCCTGAATTGCTGAGGCATCTTTCAGCCCCTAGAATGTAACAGGCTGATTATTTACAGTATAACAAAAAAGAGAAGTGTAAGAGTTGGCAGGGGGAGCATAACATCTAATTTTAGTCTTAGTTAAAATAGAGCATAAAACAGGAATTAGCAAACTTCCTTTAGGTGAGAGAATTGCATGTACTGAGTATTGTTAATAATTAAAAACAAAACAAAATGGAATACTGGAGTTGTATTCATACTGTCACCACTGGGTGGTGACAGAGGGACTTTTGAGTAGACCTCATTGACTTCAGTTCTGCATTTAAAGACTGGGGTGGAGGGAGAGTGGAGAGGGAAAGTGGGTCATATTGGAGGCCAAGTGGATTTTATTTTGTTTTAGTTAGCTGTAAAACGAGTACTGTGTTTACTATCTACATGGCAAAATGTTTTAAAGCAGTGTGAACAGTAGCATGGTGCAGTGAAAAGAATGGAATTGGGAACCCACACTGGCTCTGAGTCCTGGGAACCTGACCTCTCTCTGGGCATTAAAGTCCTCATCTAGAGAAAGAGAAGATTGGAGTAGAAGCTCTCAATCTAGACTTCAGGAGGACCATGACCTTGGATGGGGTGGGGTTTGGGAGGAAATGTGGGAATTATGTTTTTATTTTCATTAACTTTTCCTTTCCTTGGTAATCCCATGGATTTAATTTTGTGCATTTAAAAACATGATTTCCAGAAGGAGTTCACAGGTTTCACTAGACTATCAAGAATACCTAGCTAGATGATCTCCAAAGGCCCTTCTAGCTTTAAATCCTACAGAAACTATGATTGGCATAGTTTTTTTAGCTAAAGTTTTGTCATATAAAAAATGAGAATAATCAGGTTTTTCTTTACTACCTCAAAGGTTTCCTGAGAGGAGCACATCAGATAATGTATATAAAAACCTTTTGTAAATTCCAACATGGTAGGAAAAGGTCATATGCCAGATTAAAACAAAAATTAAGAGAGCCTTAGAAATAGTAATGGGGCATATAACTGTTGGTATATTGACTAATGAGAGTGGGGGTAAAGGGATAGCCAGCTGTTGTCCAAATGGAGCAATGTTCTCAAATGTAGAGAGAGCCCTGGCTTTGGAATCAGAACACCTAGACTTAAATCCTAGTTCTGCTGCTTAAGCATGTGGGGCTCAATTCTTTTCAACTCCTTCTCTCACCTGCAAAATGAGGAAGTTGAACCAGATGACCTTTATGGTCTCTTCAAGGGTTTAAATATTATGAAATTATAAAATGCTTCACTATGGCTATAGCCAATGATATGGTAGGAAATGTTCACCAACCAACTCTCCAAAAGGAAATATATGCAAGATACACTTTTAAGTTTAATCTACATTATTAAAATTTTTAAGTAACTTTAAGTCTAGACCAATGGTATCAGACAAAAAAAGTACTGCCACATATTGACTGAGAAAACCTCAAATTAACATTATCTGTGTTACACTATTCGTATCATTAAACATGTCCAAGTTACATTTTAATCTGGGGTGAGCTGCATTCAAGAGAGGCTGGGGCAGGGAATTTGACACACCTGGTCTAGATAATCCACAAAACAATAGACTAGACCCTGTTTTATAACATTTGCTGACTTCTTTTTTTTTTTAAATTTTATTATACTTTGCATCATTCATTTCCACAAGATTTTGAGTTACATATTTTCTCCCCTTCTTTCCCCCACCACCCGCACCAAAACAGCCATC
>CM053587.1:226840124-226855718 GCA_028646515.1 Pseudochirops corinnae
TGTATTACTTAATTCCCTGTAAATTTGGAAATGAGGCCTTTCTCAGAGACATTGGTTGTAAATATTCTTTCCCAATTTCTCACTTCCCTCTCTGGTATCAAATTTTTTCAAGGCGCCTTTTACTCACACTGTACGGAACATACTCTGGGCTATTTTTCAAATGCTTTGATAATAATAATCCGAGAACTACTTAGGAGTTTAGATTCTACTGCTTCTTAATGAAGGAAAACTCGACTACTCATAATCAAAGTTTCTTATGTAGCTATGGATTTCATACTCCCTGAAGAAAGGAACATTACAGAAGCCCTTTATAAAATGACTGTTGTTTAAATTGCCTGCTGTGATAATTTTTTTTTTGCTTTTTTGGGAGGAGGGAGGGCAATTGGGGTGACTTGCCCAAGGTCACATGGATAGTAAGTATGTCAAGTGTCTGAGGTCACATTTGAACCCAGGTCCTCCTGACTCCAGGGCCAGTGCTCTATTCACTGCGCCACCTAGCCACCCCAGTGATAATTTTTAATTATCACAGTAGAAAGCAGTAGAAAAAACATAGGATTTAGAGTCAGAAAAGCTGATTTCACATCTAGGCTTTACTTTTTATTATTTGTGTAAAATCCAATCCCACAAACCCCCACTGCTTGGTCATCTCTACCTGAATCCCACATAGATGCCACAATGTCTTCCCTCTAAACCCACCCTCTTCTTAATTTCCCTATTTCTGTTTGAAGGCATCACCATCCTACCATGTTATCAGGTTAATAACTTTCCAATTATCCTAAACTCTTCAATAACCCTCACCCCATCGCCCATATCTAATCAACTGACAAATCGTATTAATTCTACTTCAACAAAGTATAAACAGAAATTACATTTAATAACCTTGAAAGAAAAGGAGTATGGGGAAGGTTGTTCCCCTTACTCAACAGGATGCAAGAGACATCTATGCCTTTCTTTCCAGTCACACACATCTCATCTCCTCTTGCTTATTCTACTGAAATGGGCTCCTACTGAAATTGATCTCTCTGCTCTTCAATTTACCATCTACACAGCTGCCAAAGTGATATTCCTATGTTGTTGTTGAGTAGTTTCAGTAGTATCTGACTCTCCATCACCCCATTTTAAGATTTTCTTGTCAAAGATATTAGAGTAGTTTGCCATTTCGTACTCCAGATCATTTTACAGATGAGGAAACCGAGACAGGGTTAAGTTACTTGTCCAGGATCACAGAGCTAGTAAGTATCTGGAGGCTGGATTTTAACTCAGGCCTCCCTAACTCTAGAATCAACGCTCCGTCCTTTGCACCAACTAGTTGCCTCAATATTGCTATAGCACAGTTCTGAACATGTCGCTCCATGCTCAAAGAGCTTCAATGGTTCCCTATTACCTCTAGGACAAAATATAAACCTTACCCTTGGGCATTCAAAGCCCCACACTATAGAAACCCAATTTAACTCTCCAACCTGCTTTAACTTGATTCCTTAGCCAAAATGTTCTACTTGCTGATCCCTCTTTCATCTCCTGCCCCAGTATCTATATTGTAACCCTGGTGTCTGGAACAGTCTTCCTCACCTCCACATCTTAGCCGTCCAGGATCCCTAGAAGGCTTATCTCAGGAGCCACCTTCCACTTGAGCCCTTTGTCACATCCTACGAGATGACTGTGCTTATTTTGAATCTATATTGCATTAAATTACCCACATGTATGTTGAAAGTTTTCATTTTAGTTTTTGTGTATCCCCAAAACCTCTCATGGTACCTGGAACATAGTAGGAATGTTTATGGAATTGAATTGACCTTGTACAAATCATTTCCACCCTCTGAGTCAGTTTCCTTATCTGTAAAATGACATTTCTCATACCTGCCTCAAAAAACTTTGAGGGAGGCTTACGTGAGATAATCTATGGAAAAGGTTATTCAATGTCACTTTATTATTGGTATTATTATTATTACTATTTCTGCTGATAATAATGAAGCACCCAAAACTGAATGCAATTTTGGAGGTGCAGCATAGTCAATGCAGGGGACACTTGTCAGGTGGGGACAATCATATCTGACCTTGTCCTGGATACTATGTTTCTCTTAATTGTAGACAACTATCAAACCAATAAATTGAGTCTTGATCTGAAGCATTTGTGATTTTTTTAAATTTATAAGTGTTTTATTTCAATTACATGTAAAGACCATTTTCAAAATTCATTTTTGAAATATTTTGAATTCCAAATTTTTTGCCCTACCTCCTTCCCCTTCTCCCCAAGACAGCAAGCAATCTGATATAGGTTATACATGTGCAGTCATATAAAACATATTTCCACATTAGTAATATTGTGAAAGAAGAAACAGAACAAAAGGAAAAAAAACATGAAAGAAAAGTGAAAATAGTAAAGCATTTGTGATTTCTAAGATGTAAATGCTCACACTGGAAATTTAAATCTGTCGATCCTGCTTGGGATCTTATATAATAAATCTTATCCCTTCAGGAGATGGGGAAGGCAATGGTTTAAAACTCACAGGAAATATTTTTGTGTTCTGAATTCAGTTACCACCTTTAATCCATTTTCCTGTCCTTAGCTTAAGCTTTGACCTTTTACATATTTTTCTTTAAGAGGACTTTGCACTAGAGAAAGCTATAATTCCTTATATAGCTATCCCTTCCACATCAGGACTTTCCCCATTGCAGTTTTGACATGTTGCAAGTCAGCATAAGAAATTAAATGAAAATTTCAGGGGAATTTTGTGGAAGTCACAGATGATATACTTGAAGGCCAACAGAAAGTTTAAAAATTCAGAAATGTATAAAATATATGCATAATATTGTATAGCATCAACATATTTTATCTTTTAATACTATAATAATTAAGACTTCTTCTCTGGTACAAAGGGAGGGCCAAAAATGTTTCCTATTTTCCATGTCGAGAGGGTATTATGCCCCAACACTCCCCCACCACCATCCCCTTTGAGTTAAGTCAAGCCAACAAGCATTTATTAAGCATCACTTTTGTGCCAAACACTGTGCTGAGCCCTTCAGATCCAAAGAAAGGGGAAAAAACCCAAAAGACCTTTCTCCCAAAGAGTTCACAATACAGTGGGGGCGACAGCATGCAAACAAAATACAGACAAGATAAATTGGAAATAATCCAAAAGGAAAGCACTAGCACAAAAGGGACACTGGGAAAGGTTTCTTGAATAAGGTGGGATTTTAGTTCAAATATGAAGAAAATCAAGGAAGCCAAGAGGCAGGGGTGAGGAGGGAGAGCATTCCAGGCATGGAGGATAGACAGTGGACATGCCAGGGAGCCAGGGGGGTCAGTGTAGTTTAGGAGCAAGAGTAAGGAGGCCAGTGTCACTGGATCTCAGAGTACCTTTGAGGTGTATAAGGTATAAGAAGGATAGAAAGGTAAACAAAACTGCACTGTACTAAAAAAAGGTTTCTAAGATGTTTCTACAAGGAAGAAGAGGCAGACAGAAAGTTCACCTTCTAGGAAAACCAGGTAGAATAGACTTTGCATTAAAAGATATCATTCAGTTATCAACATAATATCCCAGTGCTATTGCACCAGAGGGTATTTATTGGGTAAGGGGCAGTCTTTCTCTTTCCTATCAGAATTGTTACACAGACTTTCTGTTTCTTTTGACACTTCAGGCCCTGTTTAGACTCCCTGGACCTGCATATCCTGCTAGGCCTCTTTTCTCCATCTTGTATATGATGAGGTAAGTCTTGGACTTGTATTTTCTTGTGTTATTGCATTACAAATTCCAAGAGAGACTTTCTCTAATCCCTTGATGTTCAATCATTTCAGTCATGTCCCAGTCTCTGTGATCCCATTTTCTTGGCAGAGATACCAGAGTAGTTTGGCATTTTTTCCTTCCCCAACTCATTTTACAGATGAGGAAACTGAGGCAAAAAAACATGGTGGAGTGACTTGCCCAGGGTCACCCAGCTAGTAAGTTTCTGAGGGCAGATTTGCATTCAGGAAGTTGAGGCCTAGCACTCTAACCACTTCAACACCCAGCTGTCATTCTCCAATGCCTAATTCAATCCAACAAGCATTTATTAGCCATCTGCTATGACTATATGCCAGGCATTCTGTGAGGCTCTAAAAATTAAAAAAAAATCCCAGTCCCTCCCTTAAAAAATTTACATTGTAGTGGGGGTCGGATGGGAATACAACATGTACATTGCTTCATTAATACAAATTAATACAAATGGCAGAGGAGATGAACTATAGGTACAGAATGAGACACATTTTCAAATATAGCCAATGCACTGTGTTTTACCTACTCATTTCTTACAAATTTGCTTATTCATTTGTTGTATTTCTTGGAATGGGGGAGGGTTATTAAGGGGGGAAGGGAAGGGAATGATAGAGCTACTGAAAAATGAAGGAGGGTTAGTGAAATGTTAAATAAATATAATAAAGAGAGTAGAAGGAAGTTCAGAGGAGGAAACCAGCAAGCAGGAAAGCTTTGGAATTACCATGTTAAATTCTATATGTGCATTTTTTTAAAAACTGTATGCAAAAAGGTTCATGGTATCTTATGAAATCCTCTTTTTCTGCTCTTTGTATGAAGAAATGTTCTTGTCCATGGGTGTATGTCAAGTTTATTGTAATAAAAGGGATAATTTTATTTTTTAAAATTAGTATTTTTGTAATTTTAAGTGTGGGAAGCACTAAAAACCATGAGGATCAGGAAAAGCTTTCAGTGGGAAATGACAGATAACTTAATTCTTGAGTGCAGCCAGGAATCCGAATGCAGAAGTGAGAATAAAGGGCATCTCATGCTTAGGCTGGGGGATGGGGAGGAGAGCCTGTGGTAAAGCAGGAGACAGACTATCATGTACAAGGAAGAACCAACCATCCATTTTAATTGGAACATACAGTAGGTGCTCAATATAGTTCAAAGATCTGTGATTTCATTACTGTGGGTTTTTCTTCCACCAAGGCAACTTAGAACCCCACTTCAAGTTCCAAGATGGTCTTTGTGAATTAATGTGGCTGAAAGCTCCATCTCTTTGCCACCAGGAGTCTTTTGGAGCTGCATCTCATCACATTTTGTCTGGCTTGTCCTTAGATGAAAGACAAACAGCTCCAGTTCATCACCAGGCCTGTACTCAAAACCACTCCAGCTCAGTACCACCTGCCACAGCTTAGGCTCTTCCAACAGAGCTTTCAGAAAATCAAGGTTATAATGATGCATCAAAGTAAGACTCCTTCCTTCCTTCTTTCCTTTCTTCTTTCTTTTCTTTGTTCCTTCCTCCCTCCTTCCTATCCTCCTGTAACATTGACATCATGTGCCACCACACCTGGCAAGAATTAAAACTTTTGCAGAGGATCTTCTCAGTACTAAAAAAGGCATGATCTGATTGTTCTGGAATAGAATTCATGGTGTCTTCCAAGTTTATTTCTTGCCTTAAACTCCTTCAGAAAATGGATAGCTCAATCATCCTTACTTTCATAGCAAGCCACCTGGTTCCATCAACAGGGATGAGTGATTATCCTACAGAAAGAGAAGAAGGACTCTTTCAGTCTCAAATCACAGATGCTACATTACATTTCAAACAGCTTGCTCAATAATAATAATTTGATTAGTCTCTTTGTGTTCCTCTTATGTTTCTTTTTTTTATTATAGTCCAGGTGTTTTCTTCACATTTAGGGAGGCCCTAATGGACTAAAAGCCCGGAAGGAGGAGCGGGGAAGAGGGAGACAAGAGAGTGAGTGGAAAGGTTCTCTGGACTTAGGCCTTAGCTACTATTTCTGCAGTCTCTCCTGCTGGTTCTAATCACTACTTACCTGAGTAAGAGAGGGGAACAAGGGAAATATGTTCCTTGAGACAGGGAAGTTGGATGGGGTTATGGAGACATCTCAGTACACATATATTTGGACAGAGTTAATGAAATGGAACAGAGTTAATGAAATGGAACAGATGCTTATTGCTGAAATTTCCTTTTCACTGAATTATGCCAACTGAGAATACCTAATAGAATTCAAAAGTCAAATAGTGTCCAGAATTATTGGTATCTAGGTGGTTTAATGGACAGTGTTGGACTTAGAGTCAAGAAGACCCAAGTTTCAAATCCTGCCTCAGGTATTTACTAGCTATGTCCTTGGATGATTCACTTAACCTCTCAGGCTCAGAGAGCCAGCCTTCTTCATCTCTAAAATGGAAATAATTGCATCTACCTCACAGGGGTTTTATAAGGATCAAATGAGATAACATATATAAAGCTCTTGGCAAACTCTAACATGCCATAAATGCTGTTGGTGTTTGATTACTTGGCCAAATAAGTAAGAGAAAAGAAATCTAAAGGAAAGAAACAGGTTTGTTTTTGTTTTGCTTTTTTTTTTGGAGGGAGGAGGACAGGACAATTGGGGTTAAGTGACTTGTCCAAGGTCACACAGCTAGTAAGTGTGTCAAGTGTCTGAGGCTGGATTTGAACTCAGGTCCTTCTGACTCCAGGCCCGGTGCTGTATTCACTGTGCCACCTTGCCACCCCGAGGTTTGTTTTTTTAAATGTATAGTGATAGAGCAAGTTTTATTTATCCAGACTAATGCAGAAAACAATTATAATTCAAAATATAACAAAGGACATGCCAGTAGCAAATGACTGGCCAAAGCCTGCCTCCTCTTTGAGTGCTTCTATGAGAAAGAAATCATCCCCACAGTACTGAGAAGATCTCTTCCCTCAAACTACAGTAATTTTCCAATGGCCTGCAAGTAAACAATGAGATGAGGAGAGAGAGAGAACATAGAGGGGAAGTGGTCTTGAAATATTCCCTTATAAAAGTGACAACAATCATGCATCAACATTTGCTAAACAAGTCTTCCCTCTATTGAACCAACTCATACAATCTTGATGTATAGAGTCTAAAAGAATCTGGATTCACTAAACAAGAGATCATACTATAATAGCCTCTGGGGGATTAGAATTTGTTATTCTTCTTCAATCATTTTTCAGTTGTGTCTGACTCTTTATGACTCCATTTTGGGTTTTCTTGGCAAAGATACTGGAGTGGTTTGTCATTTCCTTCTCCAGTTCATTTCACAGACAAAGAAATCAAGGCAAATAGGGTTAATTGGCTTGCCCAGAGTCACATATCTAGTGTTTGAGGCCACATTTGAATTCAATCCTGATTCCAGGTTCAATGTTCTATCCACTGATCCATCTAGGCAGCCCAGAGATGCAATGAACAAATGAGAAGGAATGCTATCATGTAAAAAGATTGGCCTTGGCAAGAAGTAGGACCATCTCTTCATCAGAGGCTGGAGTGAAGGATATAGTGAAGGACAGCATCAGAGGAATGTGTAAGATGAAGGAAGGAAGAAGAGGGAGTTTTTGGCAAATGGCCTAAATTGTTTTTCGGCAGAGCAGGAGTCAATTTTCTTATACTAGAGAATGGGGTGCCACAGGAGGCTTGAAAAGACACAAGAAAGTTTAGAACAGTCACTGTGGTGAATGGGATTGAGAACTGATTAGTGAGTAATAGAATAATCACCCTTATATAGTGAGGGCCCAGTTGAAATTAGTTAACATCAAATTCATAGTGAAGACAATCAGAATAGTTTTGTTCAACAGTTCTCTTCAATAGTGTATTAGAGGAAGACTGAAGGAGGCTAACATTGGCAACAATCCAAGGCTGAAATTTGGCAAGATGTGGTCAATGAAGGTCAGAGGAGCAAGGAATTTGAATGTAAAGTACAGAGTAAAATTGAATGGTTCACCCAGGGTCGAGGTTGGGAAAGAAGAAGCATGTAGCCATTGATGGCTTGGGAAAGTACTGAGGGGTAGAACCATTGGAGGTCATGGAGAAGAAGAAGTCATGAAAAAGGACAAAAAAAAAATAGGGATAGAACTGTATGTCTTACAGAAAGATGGAATGATAAAAGAATATTATTTTAAAAAAGGAATTTCAGAATTTATGGATGATGGCAATTTTAAGAGTATGACTATCCCTTTGTATAGCTAAGGTAGAGAGGAAGAAATTATGGAAACTGAGTAGATTGAGGGATTAGGAAGTTAGGGTATTTGAGGGAACACAAACATATGTATTGAAGTCTCCTAGTATGAGGGAAGGTTTGGGAATATAGATGGAAAATGTGAGCCAGACACTAAACCAGGGGTGGGGAACCTACAGCCTCAAGGCCACATGTGGCCCTCTAGGTCCTCATGTGTAGCCCTTATTCAGTCAAAGGGCCACACGTGAGGACCTAGAGGGCCACACGCGGCCTTGAGGCCAAAGGTTCCCCATCCCTGCACTAAATTCATCAAGAAAGAATTGAGAACATCCCATAGGTCAATAGATAAAGGCTGCCAGGATTTGGGAAACCAGAAAAGTCTAAAAGCTGCTTTAGTCAGCAAATACTTGATTCTACTGTCAAAAACATATACAACAGTGAAGGACAAGACCAGTATAGAATATAAACTCTTGTCAAATGAGTCCAATATTCATTATATTATACTCATTGTATTCAAACTCTTGGAGCTGGAGATACAAGATTATAAACACTATCACTGAATACAACATCAAGAAGCAGAGAAGGGAACGAGTTTACAAAAAGCTTGGCAGGAGATCCAATGAAGTCAAATCATCTCAAGAGCCTTTAAGTATGAAATTGGAAGGAATATAATCCAAAATATGGAAAAGATCTCTCAAGATGTTTATTTAAAGAAATTCTTTCTCCATCAATGATAGTGAAATTGCTGCCTTTGGATTCTAACATTATAGTCTCTCCTGTGCTGCATGAAGAAATAGAAACAGCACTAATGAAAAAAAGATGGGAAGAACAGGTGGAGTCAATCAAGTATACACAGAGCCAGTTCATACTACAGGTGGTATAATTTTGAGGGCATTAAGGGATTATTATTGAGATCCCTGCAAGAGAAGAGGATGTCCAATTCTTAGGGAAAAGCATGTATCTTATTAGCATCAATAAAAATGGAGATAGAGAAAAATGACAATCATTAGTATCTAATTTGCTTACTTTCCCATCTCTACAAAATTTTGTTGAGAACAACCTAAACACATATTGTGTGATGTCTTGAGAAGGTATGAAGGCATGAAAAGGGAACAGGTGCATTTTTACAGACAATATTCTATAACAAACCACATCTCTAGACACATCATCGACTGCTGCAAGAAAAACAACATCCCACTTAAGCCGATTATTTGTTGACTCTCAAAAAGCAATTCATTTAGTATGGGAAAAATGCATCCTTAAATGTTCTCCTTCAACACAGTATGGTGTCTCCATATGTATGCTAATATCATATGAGTCCTTAAAAGTTTTACAACAGAGATAACAATGTTCAATGACCCCCTGATTACTAATATTAAGCAATGTATAAAAAAGAGAGTAAAAGGTATTTGCCACAGTTGTAGTGGATATCTCATGCAGAATCCAAAAGAAAAAAAGAATTCCCTAAAGATAACAAAGTCCCCCAGAAGTTCCTGTTTGTGATGATTACATCAAGTTCTGGAATTTTACAGCCTCCTAAATGGAAGCCATAATCACTGAAAACTATCCACATAGTTTAACTATCCACATGGGAAAAAACAAGTGGATGAAGAATATCTACTGTCCAGATTATGATATGCAGTTAGATGGACAACCGACAGAGCCAGTCCTTCAGCATATGTACAGGCAGACTGCAAAATGACAATAAGCTAGGCTTGAATAGAGGAGAGTAGATTTGATTCCATTTTGGAAAATGCACAATGCTTTTAATGACCTCAAAATTCTCCCTTAAGCAAATCTTTTAACATAATAATTCTTTCAGTGATTCTGCACGGCTATGAGCCATGGAATGCCAGAATTAAAGTTAAAGGTCATGCCAAGAAAAACAGTAAGATACTTAGTAGGTGGGACTACACAAAAACATATTATTAACAAAGAATGATGCAGAATAAGTACCATAAAGGATATCATCTGAGAGATTATAGAATTGTAGGATAACAGATTTAGGGTTGAAAGAAACTTTAAGGAGAGAGACCACTTATATAATGAGAGCCAGGAATGGACAGGCTACATGCTCAATTGGTACCAATGCAATGTCCTGAGATCTAAAAGAAGGCATGTTTGGTGGACTCCATGTCAAAGGATTTACAGAAGCCCATGGTCAAGAGTAGCAGAGGATGAGAAGGTGTGGATGGGTTACGTTTTCACCATTGTAAAGAATTCTTCCATCAATGAGATCATAAATTGAAATAAGTATTGAAACATTCCTGAATTCTACTTATACTTTTCACCTCCATTGCTTTTCCCATGATATTCCCAACATAATAGATCATGACTCACACATCTTGATGCCTTTCATCACTTGTCATACTATAGATATGTCAGTATGTGTTGAATTATTTGAAGTCACACATGTAGTGCTATGCTTTAACAGGGATACAGACTGTGGTTGATAAAAATCATAACATCTGGTTCCTATTGCTAACACTATGATCAAATAACACTATGATTAAATTTCCTTTAAAAATTGAATTTTCATCTGTTAAAAAAAAGGGAAAAAACAGACTTTCTATTTTAATTAATGAGGTATTAGATTATTGAATGGAGGGAACTTGTGACCTTTTCCAGAAAGAAATACAAGGTAGCATTTTATCAAAATTCTGAAATCAGAAGTAGAGAGCATTCCTTTATGAAAAAACAGAATGCTTCAGTTCCAAAGTTCTAGATCATAGTTTCCTATAGCAAGAGACTGACGATCACCAGTAGAATGCTTATTGACAGTAAGACACATTATTCCATACACACATTGGAATTTTTGCTTTTAAAGTGGGCTATCATTGACAAATGCTGAGACAATTTATGCAATTCAGTCTCAAGTATGGACAGACAAATATATTGCTTTATCTTGTGGTCATTGTTAAGTTGCTAAGCCATTGTTTGTCAAAGGTGGAGAGTGACTCTAGCAGTATTAGTCCAGCATGATATATAAGCAAAGGAAAACTAATGTGGAGGCAGGTCCTATCTCATGGGCCATATGAGTCCAAAGCTACGGCAGCACTCACAGAAAGTGTGAAAGTGAAATAACTGAAAGTCTGAGACTTCTACCAGAGAGTGTGCCATCAGTGAACATGAACTTTGTTACACTGAACCAGTTCTCTTTTTCTCCTCTTCCAATTCAATTCAACAAATATTTATTAAGTACCTACTATGTATAAGGTATTAAGAATAAGCAGGCAAAAAACCCCAGTCCCTGACCTCAAGGAGCTTATCCTATGCCGAAGAAATACAACATAAAACTGCATTAAAAGTATATGCAAAGTAATATAATGTAATTTCAAGAAAGTACTAACGAGGGAAATCAAGAAAGGCCTCATTAAGATATAACATCTAAGCAATGCTTTGTAGTAAACTAAGAATAAAACAATGGTAAGGGAACTAGGGGCATAGAAGGATGAAGAGGGAATACATTCCATATATGGGGAGGGGCACTTGTATGAAGGCACAGAGAGAGGAGATTGTATGTCATTTTAAGGGCACATTGAGTGTAATGGGGAGTGATATGAAAAAGGGACAAATAATACAATGGGAGACAGATTACAGAAAACTTTAAATGCTGAGATTTTGTATTTTATCCTAGAATCAAGAAAAAAAAAACATTGAGGACATCTCAGTAGAGGAATGAACGGACAGATCTATTTTCTAGGAATATCAGATTTAGGAATATCAGGCAGCTCTTGGGAGGATGACTTATTTGGACAACAGGTAGTGGAAGTAATTATGTAATGAAAATGAGGTATCTAGGTAGTGCAGGGGATAGAAGGGTGGGCCTAGAGTCACATAGACCTGACTTCAAATACCATCAGCACTATGACCTCGGGCAAGTCACTTTACCTCTGACACAGTTTTACTCAACTCTAAAATGAGACCTGTAAGAATAGCACCTACCTCCCAAGGTCGTTGTGAAGATCAAATGAAATAAGATTTGTAAAGCACTAAGCACAGTATCTGGCACATAGTAGAAGCTATATAAATGCTATTTATTATTATTATGAGGAATTATAAGAAGTGATGCAAGCCAAGAGGTGATATAGGCATCATCCTCAAGGGCAGTGGTTCTCAACTTTCCTAATGCTGCAACCCTTTAATACAGTTCCTCATGTTGTGGTGACCCCCAAGCAAAAATTTGTTTTCGTTGCTACTTCATAACTGTAATTTTGCTACTGTCACAAATCATAATGTAAATATATGCAGGATGTATTTTCATTGCTACAAATTGAACAGAACCCGCAGGTTGAGAACTGCTACTCAAGGGCATGTGTTTTGCTCTCCAAGGGAACACCATGCTAATGAGAGAATGGTAGAAATTGGAGTTATGTGATTGAATACTGAACCATACTATATATAACTGATGCACTATTCATTGCTATTACCTAAGGTATTTCACTTTATCATTAAAGCACTACAGAATGACTCTGAATACGTGTTGAAAGAAAACCCTGGAATTGGCATGAACTAGATTCTACTAGACCAAAATGGCAACAGATACTTCTAAAAATAAAAAAATTACACTTAATAAGTTCAAAGCAAAGTGATAACTAATTTGTACTGTATAGTTGAAGAGAATAAATCCTTTGGTGCTTAAGTATGTAGCTTTTTTATCTCTAGAAGATGATGGGAAAAATATAAGCAATAGCCTAGAAGTGTCAGAACCTTCACTTGGTATACAAAAGCATACCTGCTTAGGAACTAAAAGGCTTCTACAGTTGCTAGGGTATTGGAGGAGGAATTCTCTGTATATGGTTTCCCTGACATATTCTACTTTAACCAAAGTAGAAACTTTGAGAGCTGTTTAAGGAGATGTTGATTTTGGCAGGAATTAAGAATTCTAGAGCCATATCTCACCACCTTCAGGGAGACCCACAGTCTGAATATTTCAAGTACATACTTGCTGAAAATGCTGGAGCATCAGTGGATGATGAATGAAGGCAATGGTGTCAGTGGTGACATATCATTATTTATTAGTGTATCCCTGTTTATATTGGTCAAACAGGGATTCAGATTGGCAATGCCTTCTGGGAACTGTCTGAAGCTCGGAATTCAGTTCAATGATCAGAAACCAAGAATAAAACCATAGGCAGTGAAGATGCTTCTTTCATTCAATACTTTCTTCAATGAACATAAGACTGGCAAAAACATACCCAGAGCTGTGTTTGTGGATTTCAAGACAAATGTGGTCAATGAGGTCCATAACAGGTAAACATAAGCAACTTTCTGTCCTGAATTGTTGATAACAAGAAAAGGGGAGGGAGCTACAAATTATGCCAGGGGGTCACCATAATATTGGTAAGGAGAGTGTGGGTCTGGTCCTTGATCAAATTCACAGACTCAGATTTGTGTCATGCTCCTTACCTTTAGAGGGGGCACAGGTTCCAGAGTCTCCATCAAGACTCATTACTCATAGAAAGACTCCTCATTGATAATGTCAAAAAGTACTAAAGACAAAAACTTTTCCAGGTAGTGGGGCCCATATTACTCCATTGTCACTACTCACACAACCCTGGAACATTTCAATAGTAGTCTTTATTGTAGACACTGAAGCCATTTATGATATATGTCAGTCTACTGATACCAACTAAATTGTGTTATTGGGCAGATTATCTCGTCCATTAAAAAAAAAAAAAAGCTTTGCTGTTTCTGTGGGGCCTTTAATGTCAACCTAACCATTTTAGACCAACCTTGTGCCACATCTATGTATGATTTCCCCTTGTCATATATACGCCTATCTTGTTAGCTAAAAAGACCTTCCCTAAGTAGCTGTCTATGGCAAAGGTCACTAATGCCTGCTTTGAGCCAGGCAATCAAATGGCAGAATGTTACCCCTACCACAAGTATATCACCTTTTCTCTGTTATAATTGAGATGATATGGTCCCCAAAGATCTAAACACAGAATTTACTACTCTCAAGACAAAGCATATGATTTAGTTTGGGGTTTGCTAATCAGTTGGATTTAAGGTGGATGTTAATTAACCCAATGGTGCAAGCTATAGCTTCTCAGTTGTAAGCTCAGTAACACTGCTGCATTAACAGAAGGCTGAGTTCCACTGGACCATAATTTTAACCTGAAGTATATAAAATATGCTTTTGTATATTGGCATGTTGGGGAGGGTATAGATGAAGGTGAATATTCCAAGGCCAAGAAAGATCTGGCTACTATTAAGAAAAATTATAAAGAGGTAGGTGATGATTCCGTAGAATCAAAAGCTAAAGAAGAGGAAAAATATTAAACAGAAGAGTAACATCAGAAAGTCCAACTTTCTAACTCACATGCATTTACCTGGTTACATAACTGATTGCAAAAAGAAGTTCTAACCTTTGGCCTAGTGAATAAGCCTTCAGTGGAATAAACCAGGGCATGAGACCAAAACAAAGGTGGTACCAGCAGTTCAGTCACTCTGGACCTGCAGAGCATTCTAATGGGCTGTAACTAAGTCCAGCTGCAGTGTAAGGAAATTCAACTATGCACAAGCCAACAGATCCAAACTGGGTGAGGAATTTGCAGAATGCAAACCAGGAGGGCAGTAAATAAACTGTTTCCCAGATCACACTACTTTGGAAGCACATTGAGCTATACATGTAGAAAAGGACATAAAGTACAAGCTTGGGACAGACATCCTGTCCAGAGCCAAAACTAACATAAAGATCTAAGTTACTAAGTAAGCTGGAAAAATGAGTAAACAACAAAAATATCTCAACCTGTCTCTCCTTTTTTCTTTTGAAGTTCTAATATTTTCTCTATTTACATGTAAAAACAATTTTTAATATCTTTTATAATTTTGAGTTCCAAATTTTCTCCCTCTACTGTCTTGAAAAGGCAAGCAATTTGATATACGTCATACATGTAAAGTCATGCAAAATATATTTCCATATTAGCCATTTTATAAAAGAAAACTCAGACAAAAACCAAACAAACAAGAAAAATAGAGTAAACAGAAGTATTTTGATCTGTATTCAGACTCCATCAGTTCTTTCTCCAGAGGTAGATAGCATTTTTCATCATGGGTCCTGTGAAATTGTCTGGAATCACTATATTGCTGAGAATAACTAAGTCATTTACAGTTGATCATCATGCAATAAATGTGGCTATTACTGTGTACAATATTCTCCTGGTTCTGCTCATTTCACATTTTATTAGCTAATATAAGTCTTTCCATAGGTTTTCGAAAAGCATCCTACTCTTCATTTCTTATAACACAATTGTATTTCATCTCAATCATAAATCACAACTTTTTCTGCTGTTTCCAAATTAATGGACATTTCCTCAATTTCTGGTTCTTTGCCACCACAAAAAGAGCTGCTATAAATATTTTTGTACATATAAATTCTTTTCTTCTTCTTTTTTCAAAATCTCTTTGTGGGGGCAGAGCCAACATAGCAGCATAGGAGCAGCAAAGTACTGCAGCTCCCACATAGCCACCTCAAATACCAATAAAATATGACTCTAAACAAATTTTAGGGCTCCAAAACTTACAAAAATACAGAAAAACACATCTCCCGCTGAAGGCAGCTCAGCAGGAAGGGCTCATCGCACCATGCTGGGAGCCGAAACCAGCCCAGCCTGAAATCACGGCATGGCCCCAGCGA
>CM053587.1:226855818-226877579 GCA_028646515.1 Pseudochirops corinnae
TCTACATGGCTGCTTCAGAGCTCCTGGCCTGCAGACTGCAGCAGGGCCAACCAATCGCTCAGAGGCCAAGTGCTCTTGCGTTGAGCGGCCTGGATCTGAATTGTGGTCTTGGGTGGTGGTCCTAGTATGCATTTTCAGTGAGCCAAAGCTGGTGGAGGCTGCAAAAAAACAACAACCCCCTAATAGCTCTGGCAGCTGGGAAAACCCCAGCGATTTGGGACAGAGCTTTCCCCTCTGGAAGCAGAGTTCCACAGAGCTAAAAAAATCAGTGACTGGCCAACATGAGCAAGCAAAGGAAGCAAAGTAATAACAGCAACCAAACTCTAGATTCCTTCTTTGGGGACAAGAAGGATCAAAGCATGGAACAGGAGGAAGACAACCACACCAAAAGCTTCCTAGAAACATGAACACTGCCTAAAAGTCATACATCAGCTTAAGAAGGATTTTGAAAACCAAATAAGAGAAGTGGAGGAAAAATTGGGAAGAGAAATAAGAATGATACAAGAAAATCATGAAAAGAGAGTCAACAACCTGACTGAAGAGAATAACACCTTAAAAAATAGATTAAATCAAATGGCAAAAGAGGCCCAAAAAGCCAATGAGGAGAAAAATGCCTTAAAAAGCTGAATTTGCCAGATGGTAGTTCAATAATTCTTAAATTATCTCTCCTCAATATATTTCCCAAGTCAGTCATTTTCCAATGAGATAGTTTAAACTATCTTTTATTTTTTCATTCTTTTGACTTTGTATTATTGTTTCTTGATGTCTCAGGGAATCATTAGCTTCCACTTGGCCAATTCTAATTTTTGAGGAATTATTTTCTTCAGTGAGCTTTTATACTTCCTTTTCCATTTGGCTAATTCCATTTTTTTAAAGAGTTCTTTTCTTCACTGAATTTTTGTATCTCTTTTTCCATTTGATCAATTTTGCTAAGAGTTTTTCTCTTCAGTGGGTTTTTGTGCCTCTTTTGCCATTGGGCCAATTCTGTTTTTTAATGTGTTATTAGTTTTTTGTGTCACCTTTACCAAACTGTTAACTCTTTTTCCCAATTTTTTCTCTAACATTTTTATTTGATTTTTTAAATCTTTTTTGAGCACTTCCAGAAATTCTTTTGGGGCCTATGATCAAATTTTTTTTGAAAGTTTTGCATGTTGCTGTTTTGACTTTGTGTCTTGCTCTTCCCTGTCATAATAGTAACTTTCCTATAGTCAGGTTTGTTATTGTTGTTTGCTCATTTTTTCATCCTATTTCTTAACTTATAACATATTAAAGCTTGGCTCTGCTTCTGGGGTGGAGGGGCCACTGTCCCAAGTTTCAGTCCTTTCTTGCTACTATTTTCAGAGCTAGCTCTGAGGATTTTGTAGGTTTTTGGTTCTTCTAAGGTGATAAGAGCTAAGAAGAGCTGTGGTCACTGCTTTCCTAGTCTCTGCTCTCATCTGTGAGTGATCTGAAACTATGACCAGGACCCCCACATCCCTGCAGCCACAAGCACTAGTGTGCTAGTGCTCCTCTTAACTCTGAGAGTGCAACCATGAACTGCACATGTGTAACCTTACAGGTTCCTGCACCCAGTGCCAACGAATCTCCTTTTGACCAGTTGTCCATCTCCCTTACTGTTTGTGTGCTAATTGGTATGCAAAGGGCTACAGGCCCAACCACTACCCCACTAAGACAGATCTTTCCTGCTGACCTCCTATGTTGTTCTTGGCTAGAAAATTGTTCCACCCTGACCTTTTGTTGGTTCTGCCACTCCAGAATTTGATTTGAGATATTATTTTAAAGTTGTTTGGAGAAGAGTTTGGGAGAGCTCAGGCAAGTTCCTGCCTTTACTATACCATCTTGGCTCTACCTCTTTTGCTTCTTTTTAATTAAAAAAAAAAAAAAAGAGATAACTGCTTACTGATACCCCACACAGAAGATGAGACCTTATTAACATAGAAAAAAGTCATGAAGTAACTCTCTGAGATAGGGTCCCTGGTATTCAACAACAGTTGTCCTCTTCCTCTTAGTCTTACAAACCCTTCCCCCCCAATATCTTCACGATCCAATTTAGAATAACAATAATATGCACATGTGAGCTATTTCCATGTAAGTAAGGATCATAGCTAAACTCAGAAATGACAGGAGTTGTTAGAGGCCAGCGTTAAATATGCTATTTAAATCATAATGTTACTCATTTTTTCTTATGTGTGCTCACTCTGTCTCTCAAATAGGTCTGCAAGCACCTTAGTCAGGAATCATTTCATATATTTATTTGCATATCCTACAACATCTAGTATAATGCTAGAAAGCATATGGGTGTTCATTTAATACTAACTGAACACGTAAATTATTCAAATTCTCCTTTGAGTCTGTATCTAGTTACACATTGGATCTCCCTTATCTGTGAGGGAAAATTACAGATGGGAAAGGATTAAACAAGGCAATTCTTTAAGTACTTATTATTAAGTTCTTAGATTTCTCCCTTTTTTCTTCTTAGGCCACTTGTATAATAATGATATTTAAAGAATCCTGGAAGATAGGAGAGGGACCACAAGATGGAGGAGGGGTAAATGTTGTCTCAGTTTCAAAAATGAGGAAGAACAACAAAGTCTTTGAACTACAGGGCAATGAGTTTAACTTGCATTGCTTGGGAAATTCTAGAAAATGTCATTAAAAAGATGGTGACTGAACATATAGAAAGGGAATTGGTGACTGCAAAGAGCTAACATGGCTTCAAGAACAGATCATGCCAGATTAATTTCATTTCCTTTTTTTTGCAGAATTATTATTAAAGTATTAGATAAGGGGAATGTTGTGGGTAAAGTTTACATCCATTTTTAGCAAGGCTTTTGATAACATATCTCATACTATTCTTTTGGAGAAGATGGAGCCATAGAGATTAGATGACATGATTTGAAAGAATCAGAAGTTGTTAAATGGCAGGAATTTTCAAAGACTGATGGTTAATGGTCCAATACCACAGCGTAGCAGGAGGTCTCCAGTGCAAGGATCTGTGTTTTGCCCTGTGTTGTTTTGCAGGTGACACAAAGCTGGGAGGAAGAGCTAATGCACTGGAAGTCAGGATCCAAAAGGATCTTGACAGGTTTGAGAGCATCAGACTGAATTCGATAGGGATAAATGTAGTCTTGCCTGTGGGTATAAAAAATCAACTTCATGAGTGAAGTTTACATGTGAGATTATCTAGTAGATAATACATAGAGTGAATAAGATCTCCTTTTGGGAGTGAAATAGCTGAACTAAGAGAAGGAGCTCCAGATCTCACCTAAGGAGAAAATTTCCATAGTAAGCTGAGAACAGGGCTATGATCCAGGTCCCTCCACATCAGTGGTTCTCAACCTTCCTAATGCCATGACCCTTTAATACAGTTCCTCATGTTGTGGTGACCCCCAATCATAAAATTATTTTCATTGCTACTTCATAACTGTAATTTTGCTACTGTTATGAATCATAATGTAAATATCTGATATGCAGGATGTTTTTTCATTGTTACAAATTGAACATAACCCACAGGTTGAGAACCGCTGCTCTACATGTTGATCTCTTCCCAGAGTCTTTTTTATCTTGAGGGACCTGAAGAGAAGTTGGAATGGTTCATCTTCTCTCTCAACACTGGAAGATAGTTGCTGCAAGTGAATTTTAACAAAAGAGTAAACTGAGGCAGATCTTCACACAAGATAACATTTATTAGCAGAAGCATGCTACTTGTCAATAAATGGGTCAATGACTCCTCTTCATTAATGCCAAATACCCTGAGCAAAAAGACAGTTCCCCTTATACAGGTTTTGGGGAATACACAACAAAGAACAGGGTAAATGACATCATGCAATTAAAGGCAATATGACTGGTGACAGAGCTGAGACACAGGGAACAACATAATTGATTGAAAGTTTGGTCATGGGGGCTAGCAAAGATCTTCCCCTTCCCCCTTTCTTCTCTCACAAGACTAAGAAGTGCTCTTTGTTTGAATGGAGGTACAAGATAGTGGCTCAGATTTTTGGATAGCAAACCAGACATCCTTGAAGCCGGACTCCCTTTCTTTTCACATGCATTCTCCTAGGTCAGTTAAGTTTCTTGAGGAAGGAAAGCTGGATTTTTTTTAACTTAAGCCATTACAGGCCAGCTGAATTCTGAAACAAGTTCAGAGACAAAGAACCATGACTTTAAGCAGTTACAGGACAAAATCAATTAATTGTAAATAGGATCAATAAGAAAATTATACAGGATCAATTTTAATCTTCTCACAGATGAGATATATTTTCTCTCATGCTCTTACCAACTCTGCCCCATCCTTCATATCAGCATGAGAGTAATCAATCTCCACCAATGAAGAGAGAGTCCCCATTAACCCTTTGAGCCAAGAGTTCTAGAAGGATAAATACAAAGTCTCGTACCTGGATAGTAGAAGTCAACTTTATAAGTAAAAGTGAAAGAACTGGACATGTATAGACTGTAGAAAAGAATATTTGGTGGATGGGATGTCAATGAAAAGCTGTCAAATTCAGAGAGAAATGAGATTTATTCTCTTCATCCCCTAGAGCAGTGGTTCTCAACCTGTGGGTTGCGACCCCTTTGGGGGTCAAACGACTCTTTCACAGGGGTAACAGGGGTCGCCTAAGACCATCAGAAAACAAATATTTCTGATGGTCTTAGGAACTGAGACACTGCTCCTCTATCCTTCTCCAGGTAGGTCCGCCCACATGCAGATACGAGGGTTGAGAACCACTGCCCTAGAAAGTAGAACCAGTAGGAATAGGTAGAAGTTGCAAAGAGACAAGTTTAGACTTAATAGCAAGAAAATGTCCTTAACATTTAGAGTTGTACAAAAGTGGAATAAATTACCTCAAGAAGGAGGCGGGTTCCTCCCCAGAAGGTCTGCAAGCTGAGGCTTGACAATCTTTTGTTTGGTGTGTTATAGAGTAGAGTTGGATAAGACAGCCACTGAGGTCCCTTTCCACACTTAGTTATGTGATTCTGAGATTCCTGGACTTTCTCAAGCTGCCCTTACTCTACTACTGGTTCTTCCCAGGATTCCAAGCTGGAATGGCTAATGCCACTACCATGGATGGCCTGATCTCTCTGAGCAGTTTGAGGCTCCTTTTGACCTACTTGTAGAAAATTCTTTCTTTCTCCTTAGTTTAGGTCAGATGAGGTTGGAATTTTCTAAAAGGAATTTTTATAGGAAACAAAAGCAAAACAAAGAAAATTTTTTAAAAAACAATGATTACAATTAATTGGGTTGTCCAATGTTTAACTATGTAGTTCACTATGCAAATTAGCTATTATACTATATTCCTCCTCCCCTTTGTGGCTAAACTTTTTGAGAAACCTGGCTATGCAAGGTATTATCACTTCCTCTCCTCTCACTTGCTTAACCCTCTCCAATCTGGCTTCCAATATCTTTATTAAACTGAAAATGCACTTGCCAGAGTTACATTCAGGCTTTCATGATATATAATTATTTCAAAAATCTTATATAAAATTTGTATTTATATATTTCAGGAATATATAATATTTATATAATATCTAAAAATATAAAATTATATTTACATAAATATATAAAATTTTCAAAATTTTTTACACATCACACTTTAAACCCTAGTGTTACCTTCAACTCCTTACTCATACTCACCCTATATACCAACTTAACCCTGTTAGGTAGGTGCTATTATTATCATTCTCATTTTACAGGTAAGGAAATTGGCTTAATACAAATAATGAATCCCATGAAATGGTAACAAGTATTAGAATTCACACTATTTCAAGTTATAATTATGTAAAATATGGTCATTGGTTCCAGATTAATAGAAATATGCAGTATAAATTCAAATAATGGGACTACTTCAAGGGAATTCATTGTTAGCACTGTATGTAGCTGTATTTTTAATAATTATAATATCTTTCAGTTTCAAAAATATATTCTCAGTGTACTTCCCATTAGATCTTTGTGTTGTATCTGAGATATGCCTCCAGCTCTCATCTAATTTGAAGACCATAAATGAGTCCAGTGAATGATCTTGCCTCAGGTACTAAATCATGAATGCTGACTTACTCTGTGCTCCACAGGTAAAATCACACTAAAGACCAGGCAAGGTATATGCAATTTAACTAGTAAACTACTTAATTAGAATGGGAACAAATAGCAAAACAACAGGGAAACAATCTCACACATTCATTCCAGAGTCAATGCAAACCCCCATTTCTTTTCCTCTCCCACGTATTTGTGAAACAAGCTTCTCCAACATTGATATCCAATGTGGGGGCATATGTATCCCCCCAGTACAGAAAGCCTTACCACTGTGGCTTGAAAATTGATACAAGCTGCTGTCTATCTCCTCCCATCCTCATGTTCTGCATCTCTGCAGTTTTTTGGTAAGTTGCCTGTTCCCTTAGTGTCAGTCATCCCAGTTTGCTTCCCTTCCCTTAAGATCAAAGACACCAGGTATAGATAACACACTTCCTCTTCTTCCTCCTCCACCCATATGACCCTATCACCCTGTTACCCAGGCCCACAACCTAGGGGTCATCTCTGACTCACCCTCTTTCATCACACATATTCAATCTGTTACAAAGTCCTGTTGTAAAATTTTAATATCTCTTGTTTGCCTCTGATAAACTGAGACCTAGGAAAGACCTTAATCTAGAAAAGTCAAGGTCAGTCTCTGTATCCCAGGGTATCACCAGTCATCTTGACTTTTGTCTTGCCACTTGTAACAGCAAGTACCCTAGCATATCCAGGATGGCTGCTAGCACAGGTTCTTTGATCTGCTTTTCTAAAGGAAAGCAACTCAAAAGTGGTTACCTTACATTAACCAAATCTATATATCATTTACTTAGTTCAGGGGGAAAATCAGCACCCTGAACTTCAGAGAAAATACAAACAGAAATTACAAGCAGACGAAAAATACAGACAGAGAAAATAACATAATTCAATATACCAACAGACAGTGTTTCTAGCTGTCTAACCATTACATACATATATACATAGTTACCACAGAGAGAAGCACCAACATCCAGATTTTCGAAGCCAGGGGGCTCAACAGCTACCCAGAGTTTCATCTGGACAAATCACACAATTCTTCTCATAAGTGGGCCCCAAAGCAAAACCTCACTTCAGAATGTGTGTGTGTGTGTGTGTGTGTGTGTGTGTATACATACACTCACACACCATTCTTCAGGGTCAGAAGACATCACAACCTTTGTGGCCTACTGCTTAATTACAAAGTAACAAAAGGTGCGGGCTTTCCTGAAGAACAAGCCTCCCCCCAATCAAGCTTCTCTTGTTGGGTTCCAAGTGGGGTCCATTAAGGGACAGGGAAGATCTTCAAATTCCCTTACAATTACACCACTGGACTTTGATGGCTCTAGAGGAGCAAGGCTGATGCCTCTGCACAGTTCTGCCTCACTTAAATCCAATTCACTCACAAGTCAAAACATCATCCCATGATGTCTTTGATTCTCTTCAAGAACAAAGGACCGATAACAACCACAATATCACCTTGTGCCTAGACACACTATCCCATGGAAATTGAAGTCTTAGGAACTCCTCCAATGAACAATCACATTCCAGGCCCAGGAACCTGGGAAATATATTACTTCTATGCATCAGATAGGCCTCTGTTCCATTTTTCCCTCAACTAAAACAAATTTCAAGTCTTACTGGTATGTATGTATAAATGTAGATATATATGAAACATATGCATTAATTTACATGTAGCCTAGACACAGAAAATTATCATAGATACATAGGTAACCCATAGGTACAGTAATAAGAAATATAATATTCATATTCAAGTTGTATATAGCAGACCAAAATATGCAGTTTACCTGTAATTCCATAATATATAACATTACATATTGGGGTTTAGTAATAGCTAGCATTCTTATTGTGTTTTAAGGTTAACAAAGCACTTTACATTTATTATTTCAATAAATCCACACAATAGTTCTATGAAATATTCCCATTTGACAGATGAAGAAACTGAGAAAGAAATTAAGTGACCTGCTACAGTTAAATAGCTATTAAGTGTCTCAAGCTGGATTTGAACTCAGGTCTTCCTGAAACTAAATCCAATACTCCACTGCCACCTAACTGCCTTGGGTTTCATACAAAACTCATGCTATATATCCTCCATTGGTGGACACTTTGGCTAAATGCTGGGCTCACCAAAGGAGGTTCTGTTTGTTGGGCAACATTCATTTCAGGCTGAACCAATGGTGACTTGAGGTGTCTGAAACACATCAACCAGACTCACAGCAATAATCAATTTTCAGAATATTTATTGAATACTTATATTCATTACAAGGTGGGCTGCTGCTTGCATGAATGAGAGGGGTGGAACACTGGGCTCAGTTATACACACGTCCATCCAGGCTCTATACAGAAAGGCTGCTGTCCTCAGAGGATATCTATCCCTCGATTTCCTTCCTTCAGTGAGCCACTAGCAACTACCAAGTCCAGAACTTTCTCAGATAGTTTGTTCCCAAAGTCTCATCTGGCACCAAAGTCCCATCCTGAAAAGTACTTTTCCCACTATTCTGCAGAAGCCTTTTGGTTCTGGTAGGCCTGTGGGCATGGGAGCAAATCTGTCCACTAACACTAGGACATTGCATACATTCTGTCACAGGAGATAGATTTCAGGACTCAAGGGTCAGTGCTGGACTTGAATTTGAATCCTCCTTCCAAAACTGACTACCTATGTAAGCCCTCTCTCAAATCCAAGTCAACTGTAAGTCAGGTCGTCATTCCCTGATGTCATGATCCTCTTCAAGAACGAAGGACAAACACAACAACAACACAACTAGCTATGTAAAGCTGGGCCCCAATTTCCTTAACGTTAAAATGAGAATGATAATGATAGCACCTACCTAATGGGGTTGTTATAAGGATTAAATGAAGTAGTCAGTGTATATAGCCCTTTCAAACCTCATAAAGCCCTATATAAATGCTAGCTGCAATTATTTCCATCCATATTCACAGAGTAGGTGACTGACTGCTTTTCAGAGGTAAGAGATCTATGTAATAGTTCCAAACTGGGAAGGTTTTGCTTATTCTTCCAGGTATTTCATGTTACTGGTCACTTTTTCCAATGAGTCACTGCAGTGTCAGGAGCCCCAGAAGTCTTTGGAGGCATTGCTCAAATAGCAGCTGGGTGGTACAGTGGACAGAGCACTGGACCTGCAGTCAGGAAGACCTGAATTCAGATTTGCACTTGGATACGGACTAGCTGTGTGACCCAGGGCAAGTGACTTAACTTCAGTCTGCCTCAGTTTACTCATCTGTAAAATGGAGATGATAATAGCACTTGCCTCCCAGGGTTGTTGTGAGGATAATATTTGTAAAAAGCACTTAGTAGCACTTAGTACACAGCTATATAAATGTTAGTTATTATTATTACTAAATGAGTAGAAATCCATTGGGAAAAAACCCACTGTACCAGGCTGACCACTATGGATACTAAGCTAAATATATAACTCTTCCTGCCCTCAAAGAGTTTATATTGCACTGCACCACCTAGCTGCCTACACAGATTAGCATAATACCAAGTAAATTGATGTTGGAGAGATTAACAAAGGGTTAAGAGCAACACTGGGGAATAGTTAACATTTACATAGAATTTTAAGATTTACCAGGAATTTTTACATATAGTAACTCATTTGATCCTTACAACGACCCTGGGAGGTAGTTGCTATTATCTTCTCCATTTAACAGATGAGGAAACTGAGGCAAATAGAAGTCAAATGACTTGCCCAGGGTCATATAGTCAGTGAGTCTCTGAGGCAGGAATCAAATTCAGATCTTCTGGACTCCAAGTCTCAGTTTCATCGACTGTCCCACCTAGGAAAGACTTCGTAGCAGACATGGCATCTAAGTAGTCTTGATATGCTATAGTCATCATGTTTCAGACAGTTTTCCTGGAGCTAAAAAGCCTGGGATCTCAGGCAAAAGTCTCCTGCTTCATAAATCCAGGTCTAAAACACCACACCTCAAACCAGGTATCTCTAATCTTTCTTCCACTACCAGCCCTCCAGGGACATCATGAGCCTGAGGGGAAGGTGAGTGTCAGTCACATTAACTCTGCTAATAGACTAAGAGCTAACAGACACATACAAGTGTCCTTAGGCTAGAAGCCAAAATTTGGTAAGAGTTCTGCTTGGCCACACCTGACTGTATCAGGAATAGAAAAAGAATCTCCCTAATAGAGCTAGCCAAAGGTGGAATGAGCTGCCTTGGGTAGTTTCTTCTTCCTCAATTTTTTTTAAGTAAAGGAGATCGGAGAGAGATTTCTTGAGGATAAGATACTAGACATTGAGGTCTGTTCTCAAACTAAACTGCCAAGCGTTCAAACTCTGAGTCAGAGATTGTAACTGATGTTGTTCAAATGCAAAACATATGCTTGCCAAAAAGACTATTTTATGGAGAACTCACATAGGGCAAGCATTCACATGGTGGTCAGAAGGGATACAAGGACACTCTCAAGGTCTCTCTCAAGAACTTTGGCACAGGACCACTTATCATGGCATGAGGTGGTGATGATGGTTGTGCAACATTCATGGCCAGCCCACTGCAATTGTGCTCTCTGCATTAGAGTTTTGAATGCTTGGTAATTTAGTTCAAGAAAGGATTTAAGTGTCTGGTATCTTACCCTGTCAGGTGATCTTCAGAATCTTCCTAAAACAATTCATTGGAAGCGATTCAGTTTCCCAGCATGGCACTGGTATGCTGTCCAGGTTTCACAAGCATACAACACTGTGGAACAAAGTTGGCTTATTGACATCTATTTGTCCTCTCCTATTTTTAGGGAGTTCATTGCTAAATTTAGTAAATTTTACCATTTTCATTCTAAGCTACTTATTCTCTCTTCATTTCCTCTAAAGCTTTTGTTTCACTTTATATTCTTGGATTAATGTCTTTTAAATATTCATATAGTCCTTTGGAAAAATTTTTTTTTACTGCTTGTAGTTGTTGGTGAGTTACTTGCTCTTTCTTTTAGGGAATATTTAGATTCAAAATAATCTTTTTTTACTGGTTTGTGTTTTCCTTGATTTATTCCTCTCAGGAACTTTAGTAAGTCTACTCCCCTTGCCAACCTTTTAGATGGGGTAGTCAGTCCTGCTTGGTCTTTCCCGAGAAAACCTCTGGCTCTTGGGCTTAGGTTCCCCTAGATCTTTAAAATTCAGAAAGCTGGATCTTCAGGGCCCTCCCTGGCAACTCAGGACAAAGTATTAGGGTCTTCAGAGCTTCTGGGCCTCAGATGTCCTGTTCCAAGACATTCCTATACTAGTTCCAAGGTCCTAATAGAGGTGCTTTTTGATCACTCGATATTTCTCACTATCTTAGGGCTTTTTCAGGGGTCTCCAACTCTTGCTGCCTACAGACATAAAGCCTTTCAGGCTACATGTGTCAGCTGCTTGTTTAGTTGTTTCTGACTCTTTGAAACCCCATTTGGAGTAATACTGGAGTGGTGTGCCATTTCCTTCTACAGCTCATTTTATAGAGAAGGAAACTGAGGCAAATAGAGTCAAGTGGCTTGTCCAGGGTCACACAGTAAGTGTCTGAGGCCAAATTTGAACTCACATCTTCCTGACTCCAGGCCTAGCAGCTCTATCTATCCACTTCACCAAGGAGATGCCCACATCTATAGTCTGTATCTTGTGTCAAATAAAAACCCTTTATAGAAATAAAGACAGGTGAAAATAAGTAGAGAAATATTAATTGCTCATAGCTGGTGTGGGCCGAAATTCCCAAAATGACAATACTATGCCAATTAATTTATATATTCAGTGCCATAAAAATCAAACTACAAAAGTATTTCTTTAGAGTGTTAGAAAAATAGTAACAGAATTCACCTGGAGGAATAAAATTATCCACTGGAAAAAATGAAAAAAAAAAACTGGGAAGGAAAGGGGCCTAGCACTACCAGATTTCAAGCTGCATTACAAAGTAAAGATCACTAATGCCATTTGGTACTAGTTAAAAAAAAAACAAAACAGAAAGATCAATTGGTAGCACAGATGCCACCGTGCCAAAGTTCACCAGAGGCTTTTTGCCTTCACTGTTACACATCTCCTGCCATAACAAAATAAATATCAGCCCACATTTGGAATGAAGTATTTCAAAAGGCAATACAGTATTTTCAATGCTCCCCTCTCTTACATTCACCCCCTCCCCCAGGGAGCTGACTACTCTTTGTTTTGGCTCTGAAAGGGAAGGGGGTGTCCAGCATATTATCTGATCTGGCATGAGCCAGATGAGTTTTCTGTCATGAGCTTTCTGTATAGGCTTGTCAAGTTAATTATTTTCTCTGAAGTCCTGTTGGACTTGAGCCCCCAAAATCAGTATTCTCCTCCTAGGAATAACCCTAAAGAGTCCTCTGAGGGAAACATAGTTTCCTCTAATTCAAGGGATACCTGATCCTTCACTATATATTTAAATAAGTCTATAATCATAAGTCTATAATACTTAACCCTTCTTTGTAAACGAGTTCCATCCTTGATAACTCAGACTTCACTGTATTTTCTTATTTTTTTATCTGATTATGCTTTTTTCAATGGACAGAAATCAGTTTTCTCTCTCTCCCATCCCTACTTTCCCCAATGGAAGGTAAAATAAAAACAAAACCTTTGTAGCATATATGCAGTCAAACAAAACAAATTTCCAAATTAGCCACATCCACCTGCATGAGTGAGTCTGTTACCTCTCTGGCTGAAGGGATAGAATCATGATTCCTCTGGGATTGTGATTAGGTATTGAATTGATCGGAGTTTCTAATTTTTTCAAATTCATTTGTCTTTACATTGTCGTTGTTATACAAATTGCTCTTCTGGTTCTGCTCATTTCACTCTGTTTCAGTTGATATGACTCTTCCCATCCCCTTCATTATTTCTTATAGCACAATAGTGTTCCATTAAATTTATATATGTTAAAAAAAAAAGAAAAGAAAAAGAAAAAAGAAACAGTCAATTATTAAACGCTAGTTGGCTGATTGAGGGTTATGGAGGGCGGGAGGAGGAGCGGGGAGCAAAGTCCTTGAAAAACACCCACACATACACACACCCACACACACACACACACACACCTTCGCTTTTTCCTGCCTGGGGCAATACCCAAGCAGCCGAAGCGTGCCCCGGCCTTCGTCCCGTCCTATATAAGGAGCGTAGCCCGCCGAAGGCCCTCGCGGTCACCGCTCCAGGACCACTTCCGCGCCAGCGGGCAGCCGCGGAAGAGCCCGTGGCTCCCTGGAGCGCCCCTGAGGTTCCTCCCGGTACTCTCCTTCCCCAATCCCGAGTCGTGTCCGGGGCGGCGCAAATTGTAGGGGCTGGCGGAAGCGGGTAAGTGAAGCCGCCCGCACGGCACCGCGGCTCCCGGCTGGCTGATGGCCGCTGTCTCTTCGTCCTTGCTCCGCGGCATCGTCATGGCCGCCTCTCTGCTTGCTCACAGACGGCCGCCTCTTCCGCGGAGCCTCTGGGGGAGGTAAGCACGGGAGACGCGGCTGCCTCGGCCCGCGAGCAGCGGGGCCAGAGGGCCAGAGACAGGAAGCCTAGGACCGAGGGGACAGACCTAGGCCCCAGAGTCGCCGACCTTGGGGTCACCCTGCCTCACGTTCTCGCCTTCCCATCTTCTAGAGATGTCTCTGCGGATACTTAGGGACGTTCGTTTCGACCCAGGTCTTCTCTCTGTACTGGTCCTTCCGCATCCTCCCTCCCCCTTGTCCTTTCTCTTCCTTTCCCCTCTCCTTACCTTCTGCTGTCCCTCTCCCTCCCTCCCTCCCTCTTTCTTACTTAACCACGCTCCCACCCCTAGTAAGTGTCTGGGGTCACATTTGAATTTTCCATCGTGCCCCTAGTTCAGATATTATTCATCCCATTTGACAGACATGAAGACTGTGGTTCAGTGTCTTGCCCTGAGTCTGACTATTCCAATAGTATTTTCTCTGGTATCTGGGGACAGGTTAAGATCAGATCTAAGGTAAGATGCTTGATTTCTGCCCTGCTTTAACTGTGGTTGGTTGGTTGGTTTTTTCTTTTGACCCACATTGTGTGTTCACGAAATAAAGACTGCACTGTGCCTGCCTCCTAGTAACTCTCAGAAGTCGTTTTTGAGTTGCATCTGACTCTTTGAGACCCCATTTGGGGTTTTCTTGACAGAGATACTGGAGTTGTTTGCCATTTTCCTTCTCCAGCTCATTTTAAAGATTAGGAAACTGAGGCTAACAATGTTAAGTGATTGGCTCAGAGTCACTCTGTCAATAAATATTTGAGGTCAGATTTGAACTCAGGAAGATGACTCTTCCTGACTCCAGGCCTAACTCTGTCCACTGCATCACCTGATTTAGGTACAGTTATACATGCAGTAACATTCTGCTCCCTGGATATTGACTCAAAATTGGAGGCAACATTTGGAATTGCTTAATGGTGTCAGGTGTTAAGTATGGACAAAGGACTTCCCTCTCTGGTTTTTGTTGGTTGTATTGTAGGAGAAATCCATTTAGGAATAACCTAAGTAGGACTCTTGTCCTTTGTTAGAGGGTATGTCAGAGAATGAATCCTGGATTTGGAGTCAGAAGACTTGCATTCTGAGATTCTTGTTTTGTCCCTTAACGTACATCCACTGCTCATTCTTACTAGCAGATTTAACCTGGAGAAAAGAAGAATTGAGTGATGGTGAGGTCTTGTAGAACAGGATTTATACCTGTTTGGTATATCCTCCCCAGAGGAGAAGAATGGGAGCCAAAGAGGGAAGTTTCAAGGAAATAGATTTCAGCTTCTTCTAAGGACAAGAATTCTTAACAATTAGATTGTTCAGTAACAGAATGTGCTACCAAGACTGCATGACCACTTGTTGGGAATGTTACAGTGCATTTTGATTCAGATACAGGTTATACTAAATGGCTTCCAAGATCCCTTTCAACCATGAAATTCTGTTACTGACTAGTTGGGCAACCATAGCCAAGTTGGTTAATTCTCCTGGGCCTTAGTTTGTTTCTCAAGATCATTCTCCATTCTTTTCTCCTTTGCTCTAGCAGGAAAACCCCACACAGAGCTGCTTTCTAACCCAGGAACTGAACTAGGACTTTTGACTGGACTAGGTCAAGGAATGGACTTGGATTCACTCCCAAAGGGATGGGGCCTAACATGCAGGAGCAGAAACCAGCCTGCAATTGGCTGGCAACCTCAGAGAAAGGTTACAGATCCAGCTTGAACTGAGGACAGCAGGAGCAAGACAGAATTGGATAGCTACTCTGTGACATGGCTTCAGCATCTGAAGCCCGTAGCTGAGTAACCAGGGCAGGGAGCTCCAACCAAGGGGCAGCGTGCAGTTCTCTTACTCTGAACCTAAAAAACCTAAAGAGACTAGGACCAACAGCACTTTACTGGAGCCCCACCAAGGGTATGTCTGCAGTTGTATCAGACATACTCAAATTAAGGTCAGGAGCTTGCAATGCTCAGACGAGGAAGGTAGAAATCAGAATTTTTAAAAAAAATTTTGGTTACATTTTGAATTCTAAGTTGTCTCCCTTCCTCCCAACCCCACATTAGAAAAGGCCAACATTTGATATAGATATATATGTGGAACCATCTGATTCATACTTCTACGTAGCAGCTCTTTCTCCAGAGGTGAATAGCATTTTCCTTCCTAAATCCTTTGTAGTTGATTTAAGTGATCATATTCTCAGAATAGCTTAGTCATTTACAGTACTCTGAATAATATTGCTGCTACTGTATGCAGCTTTCTCTTGGTTTTCCTCATTTCATGGAATTATTTCATACAAGTCTTTGCATGTTTTTCCAAAACCAACTTGCTTATCGTTTCTTTCAGCACGGTAGTATTACATCATAATCATATACCCCAACTTATCCAGCCATTCCCCAATTGACAGGCATCCCCTCACTTTCCAGTTCTTTGCCACCACAAAAAGAGCTGCTATCAGTATTTTAGGACATATAGATTCTTTTCCTTTTTCCCTGATCACCTTTGGGAACAGACCTAATAGTGGTATTACTGGATCAAAGGGTATATATTAGTTTTATAACTCTTTAGGCACATTTCCTAATTGCTTCTCAGACTGGTTGGAGCAATTCACAATTCTACCAACAATGTATTATTAGTGTCCTAGTTTTTCTACCATCCCCTCCAACATTCATCATTTTCCTCTTCTATCATTTTAGCCAATCTCATAGGTGTGAGGTGGTACCCCAGAGTTGTTTTAATTTGCATTTATCTAATCAATAAGTGATTTAGAGGATTTTTCATATATGGCTTTGATTTCTTCTTTTGAAAACTGCCTGTTCATATCCTTTGACAATTTATCAATTAAAGAATGACTCATTTTCTTAGGAATTTGACTCAGTTCTCTGTATATTTGTGACTGAGGTTTTTATCTGAGAAACTGGCTATAAATTTTTCCTCAAAATTTTCTGCTTTCCTTCTAATCTTGGCTACATAAGTTTGTTGTGTTTTAGGCACTGCCCCCCCAGAGACAACAAAAACTGTTGGGGTTTCATGATGTGTCGTGGTGGAACCATCTCAAAAAATTCGGAGTCAGACCACCTCTAATCCAAGTATAGGCATTTATTGAGATTGACACCTCTCATGAAGCGGGCTAAGTTCCAAGAGGAACCAGCAACTTCAGAGAAAGCAAGATGGATTTTTATAGGGTAAAGATGCAATTATGTAACAGAAATTGTGAATATTAAAAAGGCAGGAAGGGGGTTGTTAAGGGATTAATAGGGGAGAGGTCCCAGCCACAGTGGAACTACACATGTGATTGCCCACAATGCACAAAGAAAAACCCAGGGGGCAGTATGTATGGATGATAATGATATTATAATAAGGCTCTTGACATCTCAAATTCACTTTAGGTCAGTTCTTTAGTATTACTACACAAGTACTTACTTAGAGAAAGTCCCTTCTATTGTTTTAGGGTCCACATCCTGCTTGGGCATCCTGGTGGTGCTGCTTTCTGATTGACTGAGTATTGTGGTCCTGTCTGAGACTAGATGGATGTGGTTGTGGTTGAGTGCATGGACATACCTGCTCTTTCTGTGGGAAATAGAAGGAATGGGTATAGGGACAGTGGCTAGCTAGAGGCAGTGACTTGGATCCCATCACGTAGACAGGCCTGCTGTTTCTGTGACACATGTCACATGGACACACATGTTGTTCTAGGGGGCAGTGAGGCAAATATTAGGAAGTTAGGATATTGAGTGGGGTTTGGGGTGAGTGACTAGGTAGGGGCAGTGGGCCTGTTGCTCAGTGGGACCTGTAAGAAAGTTAGAATATTGGGACTGGGGACTGCTTTATTAGGATTACATCAGGTTTATTTGTATAAAACCTTTTTAATTTAATTTATTAGGATTATATCAGGTTTATTTGTACAAAACCTTTTTAATTTAATGTAATCAAAATGATCTATTTTATAGCCCACAATGCTCTGTATCTCTTATTTATTCATAAATTCTTCTCTTATTTATAAATCTGATAGGTAATATGTTCCATGCTCTTCTAATTTACTTAGGGATATATGGGTTGTTCAGGGAAGACTAGCACCTCTTATGTGAGGGTTTGCTGAGCCCTTTTCAAGGCTACCTTCACCCAGTTCTCATGTGTTAACTCCCAAGAAGCTGTAGTGTCCACATCCAGTAAACTGTCTCAGCAGATGGACTAAACCAGGTTAAGGATAACCCGACAGACCTCAGACTTGTGAGTTAGGGGGATGTCTGCCTCAAGCATGTGAAAACTTCCCACATGAAATGGGCAGATGAGAACAGTATGTTCCAATGCACATGAAGGTGGCAGAAGCAGACACTGTGGAGTGCTGAGAGCTAGGTCAGGCATTGAAGATGCCAAGGTCATCCACTGCATCCCAGCCCAATGCCAGTCATCTTGGCTTTTTTCCTGCCCCTGGACTTTGATGATTGTGGAAAGAGGGAGTGAGGCTGACAACTCTGTGCAACTCTGCCTCACTTAAATCTAATTAACTCAAAAGTTAAGATATCACTCCCAGCAAGTCGCTTAACCCCAGTTGCCCTCCAAAAAGCAAAAAAAAAATTAAAATAAGAAAATTAAAAAAAAAAAAAAAGATTTCACTCCCGTGATGTGATTGGTGCTCTTTGAAAATGAGGGATGAACAAAAGCAATTGACTTATAATATCTTACTTTATGCCTAGGTCCTATAATACATTTTGTTCCTTATCTTGGTAAATGGTATAAGATATTGGTCTATGCCTAGTTTCTTCCAGACTGCTTTCCAGTTTTCCTAGCAATTTTTACCAAATAGTGAGTTCCCCAAAACTTAAATCTTTCTGTTTATCAAACATGAGGCTACTATAATATTTACTACTGTAGATTATATACCGACTCTGTTCCACTGATCCACCATTATGTTTGGATATATGTTAGTTTTGATAATTACCCCCCTTAAAATACAGTTTAAAATCAGGTACTACTAGACCTCCTTCATTTACATTTTTATTAATTCCTTTAATATTCTTGACTTATTGTTCTTCCAAATGAATTTTGTTATTTTTCTAGCTCAAAAAAATTATTCTTTTGGTAGGTTAGTTGGGATGGAACAGAATAAGTAGATGAGACCCACCCATGAATAATTAATATTTCTCAAATTATTTAAGTCTGGCTTTATTTGTATAAAAAGTATTTTAAAATTATGTTTATATAGTTCCTCGGTTTACCGTGAATAGTACACTGATGGATATTTTATATTGTCTCAGTTATTTTAAATGAAATCTCTCTTGCTATCTCTTCTTGTGGGGTTTTGTTGGTGATACATGGAAATGCTGGTGATATATATGGGTTTATTTTCTATTCTGCTATATTACTAAAATAATTCATTGTTTCCGCTAGTTTTTTAGTTGACTCTCTGGGATTTTCTGAGTATTCCATCATATCATCTACAAGAAGAGATAGTTTTATTTCCTCATTGCCCATCCTGATTCCTTCAGTTTCTTTTTCTTCTCTTATTGCTTACAATTAATGGGCATCTTTGTTTCATTCCTGATCTTCTTGGGAAAGTTCCTAGCTTATGGTTTTAGGTAGATGCTTCTTGTCATTTTAAGGAAGAATTCATTTATACCTTTGCTTTCAAGGGTTTTTAATAGAAATAATTTTATTTTATCAAAAGCTTTTTCTGTAACTATTGATATAATCATATAATTTTTGTTGATTTTGTTATTGATATAATCAATTATGTTAATAGTTTTCCTTATATTGAACTAGCTCTGCTGACGGGGGCCACTTGATGCCAGCTGAGCAGAGACATGAGATGAACCAGGACAGGAGGGTAGTTCAGGATAGAGCTCTGTTTATTGATTCTCTGCACAAGATTTTTATAGAGCAAAGAGACAAAGAAGGTAAATATCAGTCATTATATTCCCATAACGTCAGGCAGACCTTGAAGGCTATCATGTCCTTCCTTTATCTAGTGTTCCCATACAAGATGTGTAGTTATCTAAAAGTATTAGTAACTTTGTAGTGAGCCAATATCCTCTAGCTAATATCCCAGAACAGGGCAGAGCCCCGGATCTCAGGCAATTAGGCAAGTTCTGTCATGTGGCTGCATCACTAGGAAAACTGGAAGCTGGCCTCAAAGAACTACCTGGATCCTGAATCAGATGTTTTAGCTACCTACACTCTGCATTCCTCGTCCAAATCCCACTTGGTCATAATGTATAATCTGTGATATATTGCTATAATCTCCTGGCTACTATTTTATTTAGGATTTTGCATCAGTAGTCATTAGTGAAATTGGTCTATAATTTTTTCCCTGTTTTTGTTCTTCCTTTGCTAGCATTTACCAATAAAAGGGATCTTTCAGCTCCTCAGTAAGCCAGAAGACCCTAAATGAGGGCAAACAGATCATGTTTATAGACAAAAGGAGGAACATCCAAAAGTTAGAAAACAGCATCACAGATAGGGAAAACAGTATGATTGACTGGAAATTTGGAATGCAGGGCTAGCAACAACCCTTCCCTTCCGTCTTGTTACTATGGAGAGCTCACTTGTGGTATACACCTGCATGGGTAGAGTCACTGCCATAACAGACCAGACTTTCTTGAAGAATAGCCAGGGTTGCAGAGTTAACAGACCAGACTTCTTGGCATCTACCTGCATCCTTCAAGGACATTCCTTGGACACAAGACTAGGACAGTGATTAATAGGAAAACAGAACTTTTAAACTTGAGTAGGAAAGGAAAGCTGAACTTCATAACTTAACTTGGAGACAAAGAAACATACAAAATGTTGGCAGTGATACAGAATAGAATCAATTTGGTTTTCTCTATATACAAGAAGCCACCATGATCAAACTCACCCCATGCCTTTGCCTAAATTGCTCATCCTTCAAGGCTCTGATCAAGTTCTTGCTCTTTGATGAGGTCTTCTTTTGACGCCTCCAGTTTATTGCGATCATTCTCTTCTTTGGGCTTCGTTTCATGAATATATGACACATTAAATTCTATGTCCTATATTTCTTTAGTATCTCCCATAGCACTAAGCACAATGCTAAACATAAAGTCATAGAATTATTTTAAAAGATATTTTGGTCATTGTATTTCAGTATAATAAATTTCCTTTATAATCGTACATATTTTATTTTATACATTGGAAACATTATTCTGAGAAGGAGCTCCTAGACTTCACTAGACTGCCAACGGGGTCCATGACTCAGAAAAAGAGAACTCTTTCAGTAGAAGCAGGTGGGTGGTGAAGTAGAGTGCTGCACTTGGAATCAGGAAGACCTGAGTTCAGATGCCGTATTAGACACTTAGCTCCAAGACTGTAGGCAAATCACATGACCTCCCTCTGTCTCAGGCCTCTCATCTTTAAAATGAGAATGATAAATAGCACCCCCCTCACAAACTTCTTGTGAGGATAAAATGAGAAAAAAAAGGCAAATTGCTCCCCAAACCTTCTGGTGCTTTAAAAATGGTAGCTATTTTTTTCTTCATCATCATTAATTAGTTTTTATTGGCCTTGTGCCTTCCTTTAAGAGTAAACATCTACTCCCTTGAGGACCTTCCCCTTCTTATTCCTCATTCAGACCAATAGCAGGCACTCATTATATCATTTACTAACTCAAGGAGCCCCGGAATCCTAGAATCTGCTTTTCTTTCACAATATATCTAATGCGCACAGTTTCTAAGAAGGCTACTCTCACATATGGATCTTTACCAAAGTGTAGATTCACATTTACTCAATAGATTACCCAGGACATGCACAGTGATACCAGATGACATTGCTTTCTGTCAGTCCAGACATACTTTCTTAACCCAAAAATCCCTTGTAAACATTTTTAATTAAATGTATATGTAATATGTGTATATGTATATTTTAATTAGAAAGCCTAAGTGGCAAAGATCCAAGAAGTATTTGAAACATGATGAGTTTTAAACTCAAAACAGAGATAATTGTTAACAAGCAATTATTACCCACATGCACAAAAATATTTATAGCAGCTCTTTTTGTGGTGGCAGAGAATTGGAAATCGAGGGGACGTCCATCCATTGGGGAATGACTGAACAAGTTGTAGTATGTGAATGTAATGGAATACTGTTGTGCTATAAGAAATGGTGAGCAGGTAGACTTCAGAAAAACTTGGACAGACTTATATGAGCTGATGCTGAGTGAGGGGAGCAGAACCAGGAGAATATTGTACACAGGAACAGCCACGTTGATAGACTTAGCTCTTCTCAGATTTGCAAGAACCTAGAACCAAAAGACTCGTGATGGAAAATGCTATCCA
>CM053587.1:226878079-226895408 GCA_028646515.1 Pseudochirops corinnae
GGGGGGAGGGAGAAGAGGGAGGGAAGAAAATTTGAAACTCAAGGGATTGTGGAACTGAATCATGTAAACTAAAAGTAAATAAATCAATTTAAAAAAATTGTTTTTACATGCATCCAGGAAATAAGATATACAGACAATAGGGTATAGAAATCTGGGGGTAAGGGAGGATGGGAGAGATAGAAGGGAGGGGCAGACTGGGGAGAAGGTAGGGGGTAGGGAGAAAATTTGGAACTCAAAATATTGTAGAAATGAACGTTGAAAACTAAAAATAAATAAACAAATGAATTTTGGAAGAAGAAGAGTGTTTTTAAGTAACTGAAGTCCTAAATTTCAGTTAGAGGTTAATGAAAATAAAATGGTAATTTTTTTTCCTGTTCAAGTTTATAGACCCCCTGATATAATCATAAAAAGCATTTATGTAGCACTTTAAGGCTTGTCAAGTACTTGATAAATACCATCTCCCTGGATCTTTACAACAATCCTTAGAGGTAGATGCTGTTGGTTTCTACATTTTACAGGTGGGGAAATGGAGGCAGGGGTTAAGTGACTTGCCTAGGGTTATATAGCTAGTGACTAAATGCTTCATTTGAACTCAGATCTCCTTGACTCCAAATTCATTCCCCTATGCACTGTGTCACCTAACTCTATGAAACCTATCTTCAAAGTGTCCATGGACCTCAGGTTAAGAACACTCATTTCAGAGCATAAGAGAGGAGTGTTTACAAAAAGCAGGGCTTATACTATGGAGTCTCATAAATAAGGGGCAATAAAATATCTACCCATCTCACAGGTTAATAATGGTGTGCAAAGTGCCCTCAAGACCATGAAAGTACTGTATCAATGGAGATTATTACTTAGTAAGTTTTTTTTTTTGCTTTTTGTAGGGGGGAAATGCAGGGCAACTGGGGTTAAGTGACTTGCCCAAGGTCTAATAAGTATTAAGTATCTGAGGCCATGTTTGAACTCAGGTCCTCATGACTCCAGGGCCAGTGCTCTATTCACTGCACCTTGATAGATCTTTTTCCTTTGCCTAGCCCTTAAATGTACATATTTCGGAAAATCTTGTCCTTAGTGCTCTTTTCTCTCTCTACTCTCTCTGTGATCTTATTCACTCCCATAACTTCCCAATACAACTACCACGTACATGATTCTCAAATTCGTCTTTAGCCAGTCCTCTCTTCCGAATTCCAGTTTAGCATCTTAAAAACAAAAGGCCTAAAACTGACCTCATCATCTTTCCTCCTAGTACTACCTCTTCCTCCCATATTCCCAAAGAAAATCTACTTCAAATACTTCTGTCAATGGGACCTCCATTCTTTTATGTACCAGGTTCAATACTGAAGTCATTTTTGACTCTTTCTTTTCCCTTGTTTCCCCTAGCTAAATAGTTACCAAGTCCCGACAATTCCTCCTTTGTAATTGTCTCTCTCCTCCCTCCCCTCCTTTCTATTCCTACAGCTTTCACTTGAATTTAGGTTCATATTACCGTATACTTAACCCAAGGCAACAACAGCCTTCTACCTCATTGGCTGCCTCCTATTATTAATTACTCTGTACACTTCTGCCAGATGATTTTTTTTCTAACTAAATATCTTACAGTGTCACTTACATACCTTTTACTGGTTCTCCAATGCCCATTAAATATAGTCCAGATTCCTGGGCCTCATATTCCTGTAGTCTGGTCCCATCTTCATTTTCTTGCCTTATCTTCCAATACTACCTATCTTCTGCACATCCAACACAACAGTCATGTCCTAAACATGGCCTGGGCCTTCTTGTACTTTTCTCCTACACTCCTTCTGCTTATTTTTCCAGGGTTCCTCTTTTCTGAATCTTGCCCATCTCTCAAGGCCTGGCTCCAAGACCTCTCCCCCTGCCAGTAGAGATCACTAGCTTATCTAATGCCTACACATTTTGTTTTGGAATCCATTTTTATTGCTATCTCACCCTCTGTTCCCCAATGATCCACTCTTATGGTACATATTAGCGTATTTAGTTATGTTAGTATAGTACGTATATACATAATATAAACAGCATGTTATCTGTGGTTGTGTCTCATCTCCCCTAGTAAACTGTAAGCTTCTTGGGGGGGCCTGTTCCCTTTTTATCTCCTTCGGCATCCAGCATGGCCTATTCAACAGAGCAGATGCTCAGTATTTATTTTATTAACAGGTGGAATAGATGGTCTACAATCTTCAAAGTCTGAGCTTTTCTTTTAGTTCCTAAAGAAAAATAGACATTTTAAGGGACTTTTCAAAATCCTTTAATCATTAGCAGATTGGAATTAACTTTTTTTTTTTGGCAACAGAAACTCATGAAGTTGTCTATTATGGTGTGATGCCATTAAAGAAGTGTGGAGACCAGGGTGCAAATCCTGATTGGTGAAACTTACTGCACCATTCTGAAACAGTTCCTTAACCTTTCTGAGGCTCAATTTTCCCATCTGTAAAGTAGGGATAACACTTGCGGCAAGAAAAATGCTCAATTACCTTGAACTGCTATGTAAATATGAGTACTTATTACTAAATAAAAATAGATATCATGCTATCACTGATACCCATTTACGTATAAAACTCAATTATTCCTGCAATTAGGAATTCCAATGCAGTATATCCTGAAGAGTACCCTAATAAATTATTAAAATTGAGAGGCAGATCCACAGAATCCTAAAGAGATCATCCCTGGGTTCAAGGCCCAAGCAACAGAATGAACAAATACCATTCAAAGCACTAATGTAATAAAGTATTAATCTTTAAGTTCCTTGAATCTACCTGTAAGTAAATGCTTTATCATTACATCACTAGGTTGTATGAAGAATTTCCATCTGACAAAGTGGAGATAAATGAAGGTGAATGGCTTAAGAGATTTTTAAAAATTGGTTAGGCTTTCCTAATTCTTGCCCAAATATTCTCAAACCTAAGCAGGCCCATCACCTATATTTTCACTTCAGAGCTGGAGGAATGAAGCAGAGAAATAGTAAAGTGACTTCTCTAGGACCATAAGAACATAAATAGTATGGCCCATTTATCTAGGTTCACAGGGTGCTGATTTCTTAGTGAGGAGGAAACATTCTCTGATTCATTTTCCACTTATATACACTACAGTTGATCAAGTCTGAAAGCCAAACTACAGAGAATGGCAACCCTATATATGGAAAGAAAATTATTTCCCTAACTTCAGTGGAATAGAATCATAGAATCTGACAGTTGGAAAGGATCCTTAAGAATATCTAATCCAACCTCCCACCCAGGTCAGAGATCTATCCAAACAGAAGAGCAAGATGTCCCACAAAACAGAATACCTGTGATAACGGTTAGCACCGAATCATCCTTGGCAGCAGCTTCGAGGACTAGCATAATTTCATTATACATCTATAGGAGCAGAAGACAGAAGGAAAGAATTAACCTTAAGATGAAGAATCATCAACCAATGGCTTTATTAAAGGCCTATCTATTAATCATTCTGGTGAGACAGCATGTTGTAATACCATGCACAAGCAGCTTCCCAAAAGAATGCTACTGTGAACAGCTTTTAAGGCTCTGATTACACAGTATAGTTGAACACTCCATTTATTCCATTACAAATCAAGGCAAACTTTCTCAGAAAATCAAGGTACAGTATAATATTCACAACAGTACATCTTATCACACAAAATCACAATATAGTGTTCACAAAAACTTAACATTAGAATGGCTACATAGTTTTCACTACAGTGGTCACAATATTTAGAACAAAAAACAAAAGAAAAATCATCTTGTTTCCCTAAGGGGGGAAACTCTTCTTACTTTATCATTCAGTCATTTCACATTACAATAATTGATCTTCTACTTATGGGGCAATCACAGATTAACTTAATCAGTCATTTATCTAGCAATCGGTCACTAAGTATCATTAATCACTAAGTATAATTATTAGAAAATTACACAAACCCTCCACCCCTGATGTCTAGTAAACTTCAATTTCATCACACATCCAAGGGGAGGCCTCTTTTTCAGCTTGACTTGGGGTGGTCTCAGATTCTCTGGATCCCCTTCCATGGTCCCAGCTCCTACTTGAATCCACCAAACAGTCACCTGGATTCAGAGGCAGACAGCTCCCAGGTTCTTGTCCAGAACTCCGAGCAGTTCTTGTTACACACTGAAGTTCACAGAGTCCAGCACATCTCAAACCCTTCACCACTTCTGTTGCAGGGAACTCAAGGATCAACCAAGCCACAAACAAACAAAGGGTTATCCCAGTCATGCTTCTTCAGTCCTCCAGCAGTTCGGCTGGCCCTAGGACCCAGAAGGAATCTCAGCCTTCCAGGCGGCAGCAACTTCAGCCTTCACCAGATTCTAGTCTCAAGAAAACTCCAGCTTAGTTCTCAGTCAGCTTCCAGATGCTGGGAGAGAAACTCTCTCTGTCTCAGCTGGCTTCAGTCTCCAAGATTCTTCCTCCACCAGGAAGAACATTCTTGATTCTGATCTTCTGTCTCTGGAACTCTTCTTATATATACACACTGGCCTCCTGTCTCAGCCAATCCCCTCCTGCCATGTCAACAACAGGAGACAGCAGAGTTCACACCCTCTGCCTCTTTCACTGAAGTACTTAGCCCTGAATTACTAAGGACCAAGTACCTGCTAAATTAATTACCATTACACATGTCCCACCAAGGGAAGTTGGTCTCTATCTTGGAGCAGGGCTAAGCCCTCTGAGTTTAGCAGCCAGGTGGTGCAATGGAGGACATGAGTTCAAGGCCAGACATTGACTAGCTGTGTGACCCTGGGCAAGTCACTTAACCCTGTTTGCCTCAGTTTCCTCATCTGTAAAATGAGCCAGAGAAGAAAATGGCAAACTATTCTTGCCAAGAAAAAGCCCAAACGGGGTCACAAAGAGTCAGATATGATTGAAATGACTCAACAGCAACATCCTAGCTTACTGAAATCACTGATGTCAATATATGCCTTGACAGAAAAAATGACTCAGAGGACAGATACTGAAAAGGCCCAGTGCTGAAAGAAAAAGACCTTCTGTCCCATCCCTCCAAACTAAAACCTAGGTGTTTCCCAAGGTCATGGACAGCAAGGTCATGGACAGGAAGTGAGCTCAAAGATCCTTAATTCCAAGTTCAGTTCTCTTTCTGCTGTACCATGATGTCTCATAAATAACATGAGTGGAATGTAACATGTGGTCAAACATCAAAATACGTTCCACGGCAGAGGTGTCAAGTACATAACCCACGGCCCCCAACACTTTTAAGTGTGGCCCAAACCAGATTAAAATGTAATTGGAAAATATTTAACAAAATAAATAAAAATAAACACAATGTATAAAACGTTAATATGTGGTTTTCTTCAATGTGTGGCCTGCAGGGATCCTTACATACGATTTAGTGGTCCCTGTTTCTGTTTGAGTTTCTTACCACTATTCCATGGGATGGGGAAATAAGAAGGACTGGCAGGGTTACACACAGTAGTGTTGGGGAAAACAGAGATAATATATTGAGAATCAAGAGCTTTAAATAAATGATGCACATCTGATGTTATCCAGGCCCTGTCCGTGAGCATTCTCTTATCAGTGTCATGTGTTCATTATAATGTAGAGTATGAGTCCAATGGATAAGGTTTGCATCCATGTTTCATCCTAGTGTGTAGTACCGATTCAATACTAATTCAATCTATTTTTTAAATTGGGGGTGGGACAATTCAACGCTGCAAAGGCAGGGAGGCAGAGCGGATGGAGTGGTGGGCTTGGGTCAGGAAGCTTTGAGTTCAAATACTCCTTTGAGCACTTCCTACCTGTGGGACTCTGTGGTGGTTACTATGTGCCTCAGGCACGTTCCTAGGTCTCATCTATCAAGTCAAAAACTGGCTGCAATCTTTATTGGTAGATTGCATACTAGGCATTCCTCACGCTGTGAAGATTTTTTTTGGGTATTTGTATAATTCAGTGATGGGAAAACCAAAGACAAAGGATAGGTAGATGCTTGCAATTTGAAAAAAAAACCCAACACTAATTAGTATGTAGTTCATCCTTCTTCTCTGCTTGACTTGAAAGGCTATCTTTGAGGCCTTAGAGCATCTTCCTTCTCCTTGGCAGGTCACAAGATGCAGAGGTAGAAGGGACAAAGAGGCCATCTGGTCCAAAGCCCCCATTTTATGAGTAAGGGGACTGAGGTCTAGGTGAGTTGTGACCTGCCCAAATGTTAGTAAAGTCAGATGTAGGATCTGAACCCAGGTCCTCTGATTCCAGTGACAGCATACTTCTCATGGTGCCACGTCAGTTATTACAAAGAAAACTTAACATTCTAAATCTTTTGGGAGCTCATGAGTTTTGAATACTGACTCAGACCTTTAGGGAGTGCTTCTCTGTTTATAAAAAGTCTATTTGTATAGAGCAATGGTTCTCAACCTTCCTAATACCATGACCCTTTAATACAGTTCCTCATGTTGTGGTGACCCCCAACCATAAAATTATTTTCGTTGCTACTTCATAACTATAATTTTGCTACTGTTATGAATCATAATGAAAACATCTGATATGCAGGATGTATTTTCATTGTTACAAATTGAACATAACCCACAGGTTGAGAACCGCTGGTATAGAGGAAGTAAAGATTTCCCTCCTAACTGAATGGTATTTTACAGATCACAGGGATTATCTGAAAAACACTGACTATTCTGAAAGCCCAGAGTACTTAAATGAGAAGCACTGAAAAAAAGGTAAAGTGTTTACTAGATGTGTCACCCTGGGCAAGCCACTTAACCCTGTTTGCCTCAGTTTCCTCATCTGTAAAATGAGCTCGAGAAGGAAACAGCAAACCACTCTAGTAATCTTTGCCAAGAAAACCCAAAATGGGGTCACAAAGAGCTAGACATGACTGAAATGAGTGAGCGACAAAAGCATTATTACGTATGATTAGTCTCCTTACCTTAAAATTAATAGAATTTTTCTTGGTGGGGCGATTTAACAGGATCTGTGTAATATTGGCTTCCCTGGTGACTACCAGGGTTTCATATTCAGATTTCTTATCATTAGCAGAAGTCTTTTCTTGGTTTAAGGATTGAGAGGAAACCAGACTTCCTACTAAATCCACATAATTCTGCCTGGCATTGTCCTAGAATGAAGATGGGAGAGACAAAATCAGCTGGTTGTATATGCTGCAAATCGGGCTGACGGTTTAGGAGAAATAACAATTTTGTTAAGGAAGGAATGCATCATGTAAAGCAGCAGATAAGGGGACAGTGAACAGAGAGGGGGAACATACAGCTGAAGAGATGGGAAGATTGATCTCAGGCAGTCTGAACTGCAAATATCACCAAGAAAAGGACGGGACAGTAGCACTGAGCACAAGACTCACCTTTGGCAAGCTTCCAAGAGCATTCCACGCATCCCATTTTGCCTTGTTGACAAAGTCGAGCATACCTGGCTGTGGTGAGGTACACGGCCCTTCAGTAGCCTATAAAAAAGAGCAAGAAGGATTCAATTACAAGTGCATGTGGGAGCCCCAATATCAAGGCTATGGAGAAGGCAAACTCAGGGGACACGGAGACAATAATAATAAAATTAGAGGCAGTTAAGTGGTATAGTGGAATGAATTCTAGTCCAAATCCATCCTCAGGCATTTACTGTTTGCCTTGGTTTCAACTGCAAAACAAGTACCTACATTGTAATGTTGTGAGGATCAAATGGGATACTTGTAAAGTCCTTAGCACAGTGCCTGGCACACAGCAGGCACTGTATAAATGCATATTCTTCTCCCTTCCCTAATATCTAACCATTATACAGCAGTTTAAAGTTTGCAAGGTGCTCAACATGTATTATCTCATTAGAGTCTCAAAACAACCCTATGAGAGAGGTGCTATCATTATCCCCATTTTACAGATGAGGAAGCTAAGGTGGATGGAGAGATTAAGTGATTTCCCCAAGGTCATGTGGCTAGTAAGCGTCGGAGGAAATCTGAAAGGGAGAGATGGTGTTATGTGGAAAGAACATAAAGTTTGGAGCTTAACAGCTAGCTGGGGGAATCGCTAGCAGTCCACTTTGGTTTTAACACAGAAAATGTGAAGGGGAATAACACGAAACAAAGTTGGAAAGGTAGGCTGGGGTCCTTAGTGGGGGTCCTTAAATATCAGCCTAAGGAGATGGGTTTATCCAAGAGGTTTGAACAGGGGAAGGACATATCCAAGCCTGTGCTTTTGAAAGATGATTTTGGTAGCTATGTGAAGGGTGGCATGGAGAAAGGAGAGGTCCGAGTTGGTTGACTGCTTAGGAGGACCAGCTTTCTAAATAAAACAGGAGGTGAGCTTATCTGTGGAAATACTGCAAGGGGGAGGAAGCACTGGGGACTCCAGGGCATAGCTGAAAGTCTGGAACAATTGCAGAGGAGCAGTGACAGGAAGTGAATCTAGATGAATAATAGTAGCAGTGAGAGCTAAACTGAAGTCAGGCAGCATCGCTTTGGAGTCGATTCGATTTTGTGACCTGCTCTAGCATTGTTTGGGAGTCTTGGAGAAAAGGAAGCAAGAAGGTGGATGGCGATGGTGATCGAAGGCTGAGAATGGCAAGAACAAGAAGCAGTTAACGTTAAACTTCTGTTGTTTTCAATCATATCTGACTTTTCTTGACCCCATTTGGGGTTTTCTTGGGAAAGATACTGGAGTGCTTTCCCATTTCCTTCTCTGGTACACTTTACAGATGAGGAAACTGAAGCACACAGAGTTAACTGACTTGGCCAGGGTCACACTGCTATTCAGTGTCAGAGGCTGGACTTGAACTCAGAAAGGATGAGTCTTCTCAACTCCAGACCCAGCACTCTATCCACGGTGCCACCCTCTTAACCTTAAAGTAAACAAGTCAGAAATTCACCTCTCCTCCTTATCAGGGACTACTTTCTGACCGTGGTGCTAGAACATATCTTTTAAATGAATTAATATTTATGAAGCATCTTAAGATTCACAAAATACCTTTCCTGCTACCACCTGTATGAGGCAAGTAGGGCAAATAGGGCTATCCCCATGGTGTACTGAGGAAACTGGGGTCCAGGGAGTGATTTGTCTAATCCAAAGGTCTCACAGCTCCTAGTGTCAGGTGGGATTAGAATTTAGCCCTCTTGCTACTACATCAACGTGCTTTTCTGAAAGGGTAAACAAGAGAAAAACAAAGGATCTGGATGAGTAAATACAAGGCATAATCAATCAATTTAGGGATAATTAAGCCATAAATAATAATTTATTATAATTGGTCACATATGAAAATAATCCAAGGTAATTTTACCATTTAAAAGATATGTTTTGTAAGGAAACTATATTTTGCATCATAGGAAGAAAGTAAATTAAACTGTGAATCAAATTTTAGGAAAGTAGGTAATACTTTCCCCATTAGACTAAGAGATCCTTAAGGGGATTTCTGTATATCTATAACACCTAGCAACTAGCAGTCAGTCACTCATAAGCATTTATTAAGAATTTACTAAGTGTCAGTGGGCAACTTAAGTGGCTCAGTAGATAGAGGGTCTTATCTTCCCAAGGCTTATTTTCCTGAGTTCAAATCTGGCCTCAGACACTTACTAGCTGTGTGATCCTGGGCAAGTCACTTAACCCTGTTTCCTTCAGTTTCTTCATCTGTAAAATGAGCTGGAGAAGGAAATGGCAAACCACTCCAGTGTCTTTGCAAAGAAAACCCTAAATGGGGTCATGAAGAGGAGGACAGAACTGAAATGCATGAACCACAAACATGTGCCAAGTACTGTGCTGAGAGCTGGGGATACAAAGAAAGGCAAAAGACAGTCCTTGCCCTCAAGGAGCTTAAAGTCTAATGGGGGAAGACAACACAAAAGCAACTGTGTTGTTTGTCTTTTCTCTTTGAGGACTAATGACAGATATCAGGAGGGGGATGTCTTGACTTGGAAGTGAAGCAGGACTGTGCAAAGTCACCAGCCCTACTCTCTCCTCCAGGTTCATTAGAATCCAGGGACAAGATAGGTTAGTATGACTGGAGATGAGCCCAGATGCAACGGGAGACCTTGACCTTTTTAAGCTAACGTCTTTCCCAGGTCTCAAGTTTGTCTGAGGCAACACCCATTCAGTGAACAGCTATATATACACAGGATAAATAGGAAATAATCAACAGAAGGAAGGCACTAGAATTAAGAAAGGTTGGGAAAGGCTTCCTGTATAAGGTGGGATTTTAGCTGGGACTTGAAGGAAACTAGGAAGTGGAAATGAGAAAGGAGAGCATTCTAGGAACAGGAGATAGCCAGGGAAATGCCTGAATTGGAGAGATGGTGAATTATAAACATTTCACAGATGCTTGTTGACTTGACTACCTACATTTGATGGCCTCAAGATGACCTTCAATAATACTTTATTTTTTTCATGGTTTTTTTTTTGGTTATTGTTTTCCTTCACAACATGACTAATATGGAAATGTTTTACATAACTACACATGTATAAGCTACATCAAATTGCTTGCCTTCTCAATGAGGGGGGATGGGAGGTGGAAGAGAATTTAGAACTCTAAAGTTTTAAGCAATGAACATTAAAAATTATTTTATATGTAATTGGGGAAAATAAAATATTAAAATTTAAAAAGTTTATTTAAGGAAAAAAAAAGGTTACTTTCAATCATCCCCTACCCAGAATAAACATGCTTTGTTTACCTGTTTAAATAGTGCATAGAGTTTTAGTTTCACTTCATTTCCTGGATCCTCCTTCAAGTGTTTCACTTGCCCCTTAGCCCTTTCAAAGTCTTCCTGACTGGCTCTCATAGCCCCACTGGTCGTGTGCAGCTGAAGTGCTGGAAAACTCACAGCTGGAAGTCGCCTACAAACATTCAGGGATGAGACAATTTACAGACTAATTCTAAAGACCCTGATAACCCTCCAAAGAAACACCAACCCTGTAGCTATATTGCAAATGTTTCCTCCAATGGGTTAACAATGAACAATGGTTTGAGGTTTTCATTATTGCTTCCAATAAGGAATCAATGGGAAAGAAATCAATCACAGTAATCTAAAATACAAAGAAAAATCATCTCTATGCAGTCTTATAGACACTCATCTTGTCTCAGGAAGCACTTTGAGTGGAAAGAGAAATAAAGGCTTAAAAAAACAGAAATAGGAGCCATATTTTTACTGGTAAATCTTTGCAGAGGAAGGGAAACAAAATACCAGTAGTGAGATGAGGAGATAAGTGCTGGGCACAGGGGACAAATTCGTCACCACCACAACAGCAAATCTTGAAGGCTGGGCCCTGACTTTGAGCAACACAAAAGTCAAATTATAGCCAGTTAGTCAGCAGCATAAAATCAATTATATTTTATGCTCTTTGGAAGAGAAGGGACATCATTCAGGCCATGACGATCTTGCTAGTTATTTTCAGCTATCTGAAAGGTTCACCATGTAGAATACAGACTGGACTTAGCCTGCTTGGTCTGAGAGGACAGAAGCAGAAGTTATAGAGAGCTGGATATCTTATTAGACAAGACAGGAACAGATATAGGCTGAATAAAGAAGAACTTTCTAATAATACATATATGTATTTTTTTTTAATGGAGAAGACTGCTCTGTCACTGAAGGTTTTTAGAAGCAAAGACTATAGGGCCACTTGTCAGAGAAATTGGAGAGAGGAGTCAGGTTGGAGTAGGGGTTTATACTGTATGATGATATCCAAGGTCTCTTCCAACTCTATGATTCCTTGGGGGCAATCTGATCCAATTAGGCCCAGAATAAGTACATTAAGAATCAATGGCATATATACCAGAGAGATCAAAGACAAAAACGAAAAGTTCAATATACACCAAATATATTTGTAGGATCACTTTCTGTAGTAGCCAAGAACTGGAAACAAACAGACTTTTGTTGACTGAGGAAAGACTGGACAAGGTATGACTCTATAAGAAATATTGAATATGAAGACTACATGGAAGCATGGGGAAGATTTATACAAATGAATGCAAAGAACAGTAAGCTGAACCAGGAAAATGATACACACGACTATGAGAGTATAAATGGAAGGAATAAGAACAAAACTGAATGCTGATAAATTATAACGATCAATCTTGTCCCCAAAGAAGAAGTCTGGAAATCTACCTCCCCATATTTCTTTGCAGAGGTGGGGACCACAGATGTGGAACACTGTATACAACTTCAAAATGTTGGTTTGTTGGTAGCTAGGTGGTGAAGTGAGTAGAGCACCGGCCCTGAAGTCAGGAGGACCTGAGTTCAAGTCCGGCCTCAGACACCTGACACACTTACTAGCCATGTGACCTTGGGCAAGTCGCTTAACCCCAACTGCCCTCCAAAAAGCAAAAAAAAAAAAAAAAAAAAAAAAAATTAAAAAAAAGACTATTAAAATGTTGGTTTGTTTTGCTGAGTTTTCCTTCTCTTTCTTTCTTTTCTTTTTTATTAGGGAAATCTTGGGATAAAAAACAAACCAAAGATATAAATAACATTTTATTCTGAAACTAAAAAGTAATGGGTAAAAGAAACTGGCAAACTACTCCAGTATCTTGTCAAAGAAACCTCAAAATTGGGTCATGAAGAGTCAGATATGACTGAGACTACTGAATGACAACAAATCACATAAAAGTGGAGGATTTTTGGAGAAGTAATTTAAGCCACAAGTTTGTGTTTATCATGTATATGTTTGCATATTCCTTTTTAAAAATTTTAATAATTAGTGACAAGTGGCATGACAGAGAAGACCTAGGTTCATGTCCTGCCTGAATGAATGAAAATAAATGAATGGAAAAAAAAACATATGAAGCATATAGTGTGGGAATTACACAGAAAAAATGGGACCATCCCTACTCTCAGGGAGCTCATATTCTAACTGTGAGAGTCAACACAAACCAAATTTCAGCTGTTGGGTAGATAAGATGACCTGTTAAGTCCTAGAAAGTGCAAAGGTAGAGATAATGGCATGACCCAAGGTTCCCTGAATTGACTCACTAGATCAGATGGTAGTGCCCAGGGTTCTGGAGGGCCTAGAGGCAGAGCAGTTGGTGAGGCTTAGGGGTCCTCAGGATGCAATGGAAAGGCAGATGGTAAGGCCTCCATCCCACCCAAGCAGTGTGTAAGCAGTCAAGCAGCCCAGACAGTGTTTGAGCTGTATTTTACAAAATGTTCTGCTTTCATAGTTCCTCATGTTTCTCTGTTAAGAGGAAGGGTAACTAGGAATCCACGGATCCCCCAATGGGTCAATAGACAGACTTTGGGTGGGCAAAGGCAGGGGTGTTAAGTCTGTGAATTTGAAGGGAAAAAAATTGTTATTTTCAATAACCACTAGTTTCTTTTGTAATTCTATGTATTTTATTTTATATACTTAAAAACATTATTCTAAGAAGGGATATATAGGCTTCTCCAGATTGCCAAAGGGGTCCATGACACAAAAATAGCTAAGAATCCCTGACCTGAGGGAAGAAAGTACATTTCTTTACCAGTTCCCATGGCACAAGATAGTTCTTTACAATTACTCTTTTATTGTTGCTTTCATTTACATTATAATAGTCAATGTGTACACTTGTCAATTCAAGTCCCTACCAAGGGTGGGGAACCTGTGGCCTTGAGGTCACATGTGGCCCTCTAGGTCCTCAAGTATGTTTGGTTTCAAAGGGCCATACTTTTCCTCAATTCCTCACCCCCTCCCACTTTCCCAATTATTACTGAGGGTAACACCACCCTCCTGGTCCCTCAGGCTTACAACTTAACAGTCATCCTCATTTCCTCACTATCTATCTCTCAGCCCTCATATCTGAGCTGTGACCAAGGTCTGTTGATTTTACCTTCCCCACATCTCCTGAATACACCCCCTTCTCTCCTCTGACTTGCTGTTGCTTTAGGCACCAGCTAGGTCAAAGGTAAAATCAAAAAGAGGGAGGATGCACTTCAGCAAAAATACTGTTGTTGCTGTTTTGTCCTTCATTCTTAAAGAGGACCAAAGACATCAGGAAGGTGATGTCCTGACTTGCAAATGAATTGGGATTTAAGCAAGGGAGGACTGTGCAAAGTCATCAGCTTCACTCTCTCCTCCAGAGCCATGTAGGTCCAGTGGCCAGACACGGATCATGACTGGACACAACTCTAGTGGAGCCCTCATCACCTCATACCTAGATTACTACAATAGCCTGCTCATGGGTCTGTCTGACTCAAGTCTCTCCCTACTCCAATCCTTCCTCTATTCAGCCTTCAAAATGATTTCCCTAAAGTACAGGTCTGTTCATGTTACCTCTCTACTCGATAAATGTCAGTGGTCTTGTGCCAACAAACAAAGTGGGATTTTTTTTTTTTTTTTTGCTGTTTTTCTTTTGGAGTTCAGTTTCCCAGCTTCAGGTTAAATTATAAACATCTGAAGGATTAATCTCCAGTAATCCACAGCTGTGGCACTTTGGTGTGAGGCACATGCCTTTGGGCACTAAGCCTGTCAGTTTTGGGTTATGCACAAGGGTTTATAGCCAATCAGCTGCCAAGTAAAACAGTATATAGGTTAGAAGCTTGAGATGGCCTTGGGGCTCACTCATTGGAAGAATACTTTAAAGGCCTGAGAACTCTTGAGAAGATGATGAGACTTTGGGCAGACGTTCATTACTTAGCACCCTCCTAACTTTCCAGTCTTTCTATACTTTACTCTCTGACACATTCTTCGATCCAGTGAAACTTGGCCACCTGGATGCTCCATGAACAAGATTCTTCATCTCTCAACTTCGGGCGTTTTCTCTGGCTATCTCCCATGCCTGGAACATTCTCCTTCCTCCACTCAACGACTGATCTCTCTGGCTCCCTTTAAATTCCAATGAAAATCTTATCTCCTACAGGAAGCCTTTCCCAACTCCTCTTAATTCTAATGACTTCCCTTTCTTAATTATTTCCATTTTACCTGCTATATAACTTGTTTGTATATATTTGCTTGCATATTATTTTCTCCTTTAGACAGTAAGCACCTTGAGAACAGGGACTTTCTTCTGTCTCTTTTTGTATTCCCAGCACTGTGACAGAGCACAGCACATAGTAAGAGTCTAATAAATGTTGACTGATTGATTAATTACTAGTGCCAGGTATTATGCCAAGTGCTAGGAATACAGACACAAACAAAGCACTCTCTATCCTAAAACAACTTACATCTTATAAGGAAAAAAACAGATAAAAGTGAACTATAAAGAAGGTGGGGGTGATATTTGTCCAGGGAGTATGGTGGTGATGCTGAAGAGTCAGAAGCCGAGTTGGAAAAAGAGTGAACCTTTGGTTGGCCAGGGCTCTTCCTCAAAAGAGAGATTCTATAAAGAGCTCACCAATGGGAGAAAGGGGGGGCCACAGATAGATAGATACTCCAGGGGGAAATGGCCAGAGACAGAGGGAACTTCAACATGAGAAGGCAGCTGAGGCATGGTGACAAAGTCCAGAGTCAGGATTAGACTCTGTCACATCATGCTTCTTCCCACATTTCTCTGAATTGCTCACATCTGTCATTTCTCATGGCACAACAGTATTCCATTCCATCCAGATGCTGAAATTTGTTCAGCTACTCCCTAGTCAGCGAGCAATCATTTTGTTCCCAGCGCCTTGTTACCATAACAGTATCGCTAAGAGTGTTGGATTTGAAGTAAACGGAGCTGGGTTCAAATTAGATCTTAGTCTCTTACTACTTAGGTCATACTAGGCAAGTCCCTTAAACATTTTGGACCACAGTTTCTACATCTATAAAATAAACTAGCTGTCCCTTCCAACTCTAAATCTATGATTCAAAATACGAGCCTTGCCCTTCCCTGGGATAAGCCTATTTCAGTCTTCCCATAGCCTTCAGGTTAAAAAGTTACATCATCTGCCCATTCCCTCCTTGCCAAAAAGATCATGCAGATTTTACTGACTGTAAGGACTCACCTGCCACTGAAGTCCATATTCTTGTATTTCATCACATCATGGACATGACCCTGAGTTCTCCAAAGTAACACAGTGGAATACAAACTGAAAAAATATTCTACTAAACAGGAGAGGCTGGGCAACAGTCTGTCAGCTAGGGTCAGGCTTATCTCTTAAAAGGTGGGCCAGAAGGGGATGAGCTTTTTCTGTCTATAAAAACTCACGAAACTGCTTGCTGAACTAGTGAATAGTCTGAAAGTCTGCATTAGTGAGTGATGTACCCATAAATAAAAATATCATGTATCTTTTGAAACACTGACACAATTATAAGAAAACAAAAGAATGAAAGGACTTTTGTTCTGTCTTTTAAACTTCTGAAAGCAAAATACCCTAAAAAGTCCCTTTGCATATATACAAAATAGAAAAGGATTACACATGAAATCATGCATCTCAATTATGTATGGCTTGCTTTTAAAAAAGTTTCTAATAAACTTAACATGTTAATTTCAAAGCTACCCTGCCACTTCTTCACTTCTATAGATTTTTTTAAATGGGTTTTTCTTTAAGACCATGTTTAGGGGGGCAGAGCCAAGATGGCGGCGTAGCAGCAGCAATATATCGTAGCTCTCACATAGCCACCCCAAAATACCATAAAATATGACTCTAAACTAACCCTAGAACTCCAAAATGCACACAAATATACGTTCCACTAAAGTCAGCTCGGCCACGAGGAACCATATCAGCTCTGCGAACCGAAACCAGCCTGGCCTGAAGCCGCGGCCTACGAGCAGCGTTCAGAACTAGGTCAGGAGAGCTTGCGAAATCAGGGGGGAGAAAAGCGTCCGGCCGAAAGGCCTCCAAGGCGGGAAATCGAAAGGCAGAGGTTTTCAACCGGCCTCTGCATTGCAGCTTCCGTGCCTGCGGCCTGCAGACAGCAGGGGGACTAAGCAATTGTTCAGAGGCTGAGTGCTCTCGCGTTGAGAGGCCTGGATCTGGATCGCGGTCTTGGGCTTTAGGTTCTGGAGTCTTCATTATCCAGTGAGCCGGAAGTAAGTACGAAGGGACCCAGCACCTTCCTGAGAGCTACGGCAGCTGGGAAGACCCCAGTGATTTGGGACAGAGCTTTCCCTTCTGGAAGCAGAGCCCCATTGAGATTAAAAAAAAAATAATCATGGACTGACCAACCATGAGTAAGAATAAGCATAAGAAGCAAAGTAAGAACAGCTCCCAAACCCTAGATTCCTTCTTTGGGGAAAAGAAGGATCATGGCAAAGAGAGGGAGGAGGAGAGTTCAGCCAGAGCACCCCCACCAGGGGCCTCCAATAAACATGAAGAATGCCTTAAAGCTAGAGATGAGCTGAAGAATGATTTTCAAAACCAAATAAGAGAAGTGGAAGAAAAATTGGGAAGAGACATAAGAATGTTGCAAGAAAATCATGAAAAGAGAGTCAGTAATATGACTGAAGAAATGAACACCCTAAAAAATAGATTAAC
>CM053587.1:226895908-226913357 GCA_028646515.1 Pseudochirops corinnae
GTCAAAGGGTATGCAATTATTTATAGCCCTTTGGGCATAGTTCCAGATTGCTTTCCAGAATGGTTGTATCAGTAAAAACAATTTTTAACATTTGTTTTTAAAACTTTGATTTCCAGATTCTTTCCCTTCTTCCCTCTTTACCCATCCCAATTGAGAAGACAAGCAATTCAGTATAGATTGTACTTGTGTAGTTACGCAAAACATTTCCATAATAGTCATATTGTGAAAGACTAACTATATTTCCCACCATCCTATCCTGTCCTCCCCCATTTATTCTATTTTCTCCTTTGACCCAGTCCCTTTTCAAGAGTGTTTGCTTCTGACTACCCCTTACCCCAATCTGCCCTCCCTCCCATCATACTGCCCCTCTCATCCCCTTCCCCCCTACTTTCCTGAAGGGTAAGATACCCAATTGATTATGTATGTTATTTCCTCCTTAAGCCATATCCAGTGAGAGTAAGGTTCACTTATTCCCTCTCGCTTCCCTGCTCTTCTACTCCATTGTAACAGTTTTCTCTTGCCTCTTTTAAAAACATTCTTCTGAGAGAGTCCCGAGGGTTCACGAGAATATCAAGGGGTCCATGATGCAAGCTTAATGGCACCTGCCTTAACATCACATCACAAGTGTAAATAGTGTACAACTTATGATCAGATGTCAGCGCTGTTTACCTAATGCCATAGGCTAATTTTGAACTTCAACTCAAATAAAAATCACACTCCACTGCATATCTCCAAACCATTTGAGTTCTTGTTCTCAAAAGTAAGCTATCCCGTTTTCCCTTTTCATCTAGACGTGTAGGCTAACCTATACACATGATGCTTTGGACTTTTTTCAATTTCCTGACTTCCCCAAATCAGGCAGTTGGTTATGGTATCCATTCTTTCCCTCTCTCCTGAGTATTTTTTCATCTGGTTTATTTTCCTAAATCTCCACCCTGAGTTTACACATTCTTTAGTCTCTTATCATCTCCATTCTAGAGAGTCATCTAGGTAATGTTAGGGTGCCTGACATATCTGAAACTGAAAGTCACCCTTAGGTCTTTCCTTTGAGGTTCTGACACACAGAGCCTGTATGTTCAAATAAAGCCAGACTGACCCAGCTTTGGAACTTTATGCATATTTTTACCAGTCCCCCACTATTAATATCTTATAGGACACTTCAAGCTAATTGCATAGCGTTAGGAAGAAAAAAAATGTCAAGATGTAAACATACGGCCAAAAGCATTTAAATATGTCTATAATTTATTGTTGTATTTTAAAACCCACAAAATCTGTTGCATTTTTCCTTCTGAAATTCTTTTAGGGTGATGTTGATTTTTGTTGGTTTTAGGAAATGGTGATTATTACTCCAGTGGGAATGACTTAACAGAATTTGCAACCGTTCTACCAAATGAAGGTGAAAAGAAAATTGAAGATGCCTATGTGTTACTGAGGTAGGAATGGCATTTACCTGGTTCTAAAGAAATTTACTGTATTTCACCATATAATCATTGTAGATCATATGACAATTTTTTTTTTACCAAAAAATGGAGTGTGACCATTATGTCAATCTCTTTTTTTTTAAATTGTGCTGGTATTACTTAAAAGCCATTTATTACTAAACTGTCTTTGGTATAAGATTAGGAGGCACAAAATACTCATGAATATACATTAAAATTGGGAAGATATAAGTCTTACCATATCATGTGACTTACTCATGGCAGCTTCATTGGGTTGCGTGACAATACCATTAATACTGCAGCATTCTAAACAAATCCCGCAAGTCGACTTTCAGAAACATACCAGCAGCGTGAATGCAGTGTATCCATATGCCACTTGCGAATACATTGTTGCTCTGTTTACCTTTTAAGCAATGTGATGAACAGAATGCGACGATTATGCTATGAAAGGTTATAAACCAACTTTTGGACTGAAAAAACAGGATGCAGTGATTACGCAGTGTGACAGTTATGCCTTGAAATACGGTATTTGTTCATCGGAATTGCATTTTTATGTGCAGAAGTAAAAAATTGTTCCTGTATGTCTGTTAAGAAGATTTAGTAAGCAAGCATAATTCTCTATTTTTAATCATATTTTTGTTCATTTTTCATTACATTTTAAAAAATTTTTAACATTCACTTTTGAAGTTTTTGAGTTCCAAATTCTCTTCTTCCCTCTTGCTCCTCCTCCACTCATGGAGAAGGCAAGCAATTTGATATCAGTTATGCATGTGAAGTTACACGAAACACACTTCCCTTTTGGCCGTGTTGCAAATGCACACCCACAAACAAGAAAAATAAAGTTCAAAAAGTAAAATGTAGTTCTCTATACTGCTCCCATTTATTATTTAATGTTCTTACTTTTTGAAATTTAACTACATTTGATGCTGCTGTCCATGAAAATTTGATTAAAAATCAGTTGACATATGGAAATGTTTGCTTCTTGAGGTAATAGGCAACAGATTTCAGTAAATGCTCAATCCACCCGGAGGACTTCATGACTAGAACCACCTCTTCAGATTATAAATTCTTCTGGATAGGTCCCATCATATATTCATAAAAGTTTTTAATAATAGTACTACTAATAATAATAACATAATGGTATTAATGCAACTAGTAATCTTGTCTTTTCATAATAACTTTTGACAATATTTTTTGTTTGCACGTTTCAACAGGTGAAGAGGGTCCAGGTATTGCTTCCAAGGTCCTTGAATTCCCACTGCTGGAACACTGTAGCTTGATATCTAAAAGACCCATAACTTATCTAAAGGGTCACTGGATCTTTACAGATCTTGGGCCAATACTAATCTTGACATTAAAATTTTGGAATCTTGAAATTTGTGGGATATACACACAAACACATGCAAGATATGCCGATGTCAGATATGCCACATGCCCTAACATTATCTAGATGACTATCTAAAATGAATATAACAGAAGACCAAAGAACGGTTAAATTCAGTGTAAAGATACACTGTTCTGTTGGACACTCTTCATCTGGTCGTAGGGATCCATTAACTTAGGCTTAGAAATATTTCTCCTATATTGCATAGTTTCATTATTGATGTTCTGGGGAAAAATGTAGACTATTATTGTCCATTGTTCTTCTTTCTTTATCTTTTAGGAATTTTGTGGAGCATTTTATAGATTTTCCCAAGCCCCTCATTGCAGTGGTAAATGGCCCTGCTGTAGGAATCTCAGTTACACTTCTTGCACTTTTTGACCTTGTGTATGCAACTGACAGGGTAAGTTATTTCTTCATTTCTATTTTTAAATTATCACTATCATTAATATAGTTATTTGTAGCAGTGGTATGGTTGCTGAATGAATTGCACAGAATTTTGGTGGCTTCATTTAGATTTTCAGAGTCTAAGTCCAAGGATAATAAAAATGCCTTTTTGGAAGAGAGATGATTCCAAACCTCACCTCTCTGTTTCATTTTTATGTTTTTCTGAAAAACAGCTGCATTGTTCTTAGTGAGACATGCTGGTCGATATATCAGGCAGCCTATTATTCATTCTTCAGTTTAAGGCTGCTTTATAAAAATGTTGCCTAATAATCATATGAAATTTGTCATAAAAATTATGAATGAATGAAAAAGAATCATTTTATAACCTACTTCTCCCAAGTACACAAATCTTAGAACCATAAGATGTTAGTGCTATAAACAACCTTAAAGCCTATATTATCAAATCAAATGAGAAAAGGGAAAATGGGCATTGGAATAAGCATTCATAATAGCACCTATTATGTGTCAAGCACTGTGCTAAGTGCTTTTTTTTTAACAAATATTTGATCCTCATAATGACCCAATGAGGCAGTCAAGACATATATAATTTATTTATTCATAGCAAGCATTTATATTGTACCTACTGTGTGCCAGACACTTGCTAATAAGCACTTTACATATATTATCTTATTTGATCCTCACAACAATGAGGTAGGTGCTATCATTATTCCCGTTTTACAGTCAAGGAAACCAAGACAAACAGATAAAGTGACTTACCCAGGGTAACACAGCTATTATCTGAGATCAGATTTGAACTTGAATTTTCCTAACTCAAAGCACAACACTTTATCCACTGCTCCACTAGCTGCCTCTGATAACATATACAAAGTGATTTAGAGACCCCAAAGCACTAAATGCTAGCTGTGTTGTTATTTTTGTTATATATAATCAAATCCCATTGTTTTTACTGAGAAAGAAAGTTCCAGAAAGTTTAAGTGGCTTATGGAAATTCACATAACCAGTGAGAGTCTTGATGTTCCCCAAAAGTTCACCTTTCATAAAGGAGTACTTTGTTCCTAGATATGTCTAACCCAGCCTAGCATAGTAGACCCTAGCTAATTTCATGGGCCTAAAACTGCTTCACATGGGTAATAATCCCCTTCCCCAATAATTTTGCTCACATTTTTATGTGTTTCCAATTCAGTAAATGTCATCATCTGCTCATCATTTGGGATATGTTTTGCTTTTCCTAAGGAATGACTTTCTTTTTCTGTGCTAAAAATAAGTATTCCATCCAGGGAAGTTAGTCATGTATCAAAACACTCAATATTTCAGTGATTATACCTGGTTAGCTCATCACTAGACTGCATTCAACCAGACCTTGTAGAACACATTGTCAGAAATAATGCTTTTAAGCAGTCAGTCAACAAGAGTTTATTAAATGCTTACTCTGTGACCAGTGTGCACACTGTGAATACAAAGAAATGTTTTTTTAAAATCCATGCACTGAAAATCCTGAAAATCAAAAGAGAGATTAATAAAGTTGAAAGAGAACCATTGAGCTAATAAATAAAACTAGGAGCTGGTTTTATGAAAAACTAGTAAAATAGATAAATTATTGGTTAATTTGATTTTAAAAAAGAAAGGAAGAAAACCAAACTACCAGTATCAAAAATAAAAAGAGTAAATTCACCATCAGTGAAGAGGAAATTTAAGTAAGTATGAGGAGTAATTTTGCCCAGTTATGTGTCAATAAATCTAACACTCTCAGTGAAATGGATGAATATTTACAAAATATAAATTGCTCAGATTAACAGAACAGAAAATAGGATACTTAAATGGTCTTTTCTTAGAAAAAGAAACTGAATAAGCTATCAATCAATGAGCTACCTAAGAAAAAATAGCTAGAACCAGATTTCTACCAAACACTTAAAGAACAATTAATTCCAATACTATATAAACTATTCAGAAAAATAGGCAAAAAAAGAATCCTACCAAATTCCTTTTGTGACACAAATATGGTGGTAATACCTAAGCCAGGAAGAGCAAAAACAGAGAAAGAAAACTATAGAACAGTTTTCTTAATGAATTTAAATAAAATACTAGCAAGGAGATTACAGCAATATATCACAAAGATTGTACATTATGAGCAGGTGGGATTTAAATAACAGGAATGCAGGGCTGGTTCAATGTAAGGAAAACCATCAGCATAATTGACTATATCAATAACAGAACCAACAGAAATCATATATTTATCTCAATAGATTGAGAAAAAGCTTTTAACCAAATGCAACACTCATTCCTATTAAAATTTTAGAAAGCATAGGAATAAAATACAGTAGTAAACAACCATAATGATCTAGTGCTTGATAATTGCAAAGATCCAATCTTTTGGGACAAGAACTCGCTATCTGACAAAAACTTCTGGGAAAACTAGAAAACAGTCTGGCAGAAACTAGGTATAGACCAATTTTATCTAACACCATATGCCAAGATAAGGTCAAAATGGGTACATGATATAGACATAAAGGGAGATACCATAAGCAAATTAAGGCACCATGGAATAGTTTACCTGATAAATCTATGGATAAGGGAAGAATTTATGATCAAACAAGAGATAGAGAACATGGGGTTTAAAAAAAAAAAAAGGATCATTTTGATTACATTAAATTAAAAAGGTTTTACACAGACAAAACCAACGTAGTTAGGATTACGGAAAAAAAAACTGAAAACTGGGGGTGGGGAGAGGAAGGGGGGGGGAGGTTTCCAGCAAGTTCCCATGATAAAGCCTCATTTCTCAAATATATAGAGAACTGAGTCAAATTCTCTAAGAATACAAGCTATTCCCCAATGGATATGTGGTCAAAGGATATGAACAGGCAGCTTCAGAAGAAGAAATCAAAGTTGTCTATAATCATGAAATATGCTATAAATCACTATTGACTTAAACAATTTTTTGTTTAACAATAATTTGTTAAACAATATTTTAAAACAACTGAAGTTCCAGCTCACATCCATCAGATTGGCTAATATCTCAGAACAGGAAAATGACAAATTTTGAAGGGAATGTGGGAAAATTGGGACACTAATGAATTGTTAGTGGAGTTGTGAACTGATGTAACCATTCTGGAAAACAATTTGGAACTATGCCCAAAGGGCTATAAAATAGTATGTACTGTCGCAGTAAAAATCTGCAAATAAGAAAAACTCTAGTTCAAAGTTCTGAGTGCAATGATTTATTTGCAAGGCTAGCAGTTGCCAACAATTCAGTTTTTCTGCCTCCTCAGTCGTCAGAGACAAACGGGTTTTACAGAGTTTCTTTAACGGTAGCAAAAGAGGACCTGGGAAATTTATAGAATCTTGAAAAACTTGTTTGGATGAGACAGGTTGCTTGATTTTCAGTTAGGTTAGGTACGTCCTGGAGCAGTACAGATGTAATTTGTCACTATTGACAGCATTCGGGGTATAGATGTGTTGGGAGTGAAAGGGGGCATTTTGGAGGAGGGACAGTCACCAGCTATTTAACTTAATTGATCAAGATACCACATCAATCAATCTGTCCCTGAAGGGAGTTGATGATTGTAGTCTTTCCTTCTCCAAGAGGACCAAAATGACGTCACTATGTCAGGGTCAGGGTATGGTGTATGTCCAACTGTGACTGATCAGACCAGTACAAGCTCAGAAAACTCTACTGCATGTCGGGCACAAATAGTCCGTATGAACATTTGGAGTGGAGATGTCTTTAAATTTGCACATCTCTTGTTTCTTTTCTACTGCAGTTCTGCTTTGCTTATAGAGCATAGTGCCTTTGATATGGGCATGCTGTGCTGGGCAATTTAATCAATGGAGTATTTACTATGGTAGGTGTAGTCAGGATGTTAGTGTTACCTGAACACAGAGCAAAACACAGAGGGTAACTTAGACTTGAGAAATGAGGTAATGTTTATGCTAGCTCAGCTTAGCTGCAGGGGCTCAGCTCTACAAAAATTAGGAACTTAGTCTCTGACTATGGTGATTATATACCTCTTAATCTAAAAGTAGTTTGAATTAGACCCTTACAAAGTAAAATCATCAAGATAATCAGTACTAACTTAATTAGGAATTATTTTTCTCAATATCCTGTGACCCAGCAATACCTATTAGGTGTGTATCCCAAAGAGATTTTAAAAAAAAAAAAAGGAAAAGGATCTATATGTACAAAAATATTTATAGCAGCTCTTTTTGTGGTGGCAAAGAATTGGCAATTGAGGAGATGCCCATCAGTCAGGAAATGACTGAATAAGTTGTGCTTTGTGATAGTGATGGAATACTATTGTGACTTGTGACAAGAAATGACAATTAGGATGGCTTCAGGAAAAATCTGGGAAGACTTATATGAACAGATGCAAAGTGAAGTGAGCAGAACCAGTAGAACATTTTACATAGTAACAGCAATATTGTATGATGATCAGCTGTGAATGACTTAGCTATTCTTAGCAATTCAGAGACAGAAGACAATTCCAAAAGACCCATGATGAAAAGTGCTGTCCACTTCCAGAGAAAGAATTGATAAGAGTCTGAATGAAGATAGAAGCAGACTTTTTTCTTTTTTTTTTTTCTTGTGGAAAGTGAGGTGGGGTAGAGTTATCTGTATTTTCGTTCACAACATGACTAATATGTTTTACGTGATTGCACATACATATCCTATATCAAATTATTTGCCTTCTCAAGGAGGGAGGGGGAAAGGAAAGGAGAGAATATGGAACTCAAAATTTAAAACAAAAACCAAATATTTAAAATGGCTTTTACAGTTGGAAAAAATTCCTGTCCTCATGCAGTTTACACTATAATAGCATAAGCAAGATATACATAGATTGGAACATATAAGACAAGCACAGAGTAGATAAAAGGTGGTCTTAGGTAGGTGGAAAACACTGTCCTAGGTGCTAGGGATACAAAGATAATTTTAAAAAATCTTGACCCCAATGATCTTACAAGAGGGGAAGGAGAGGGAGATACAACAAGTAAAGGGATAAGTAAATAAAGTAAGTAAATAATCTGAGAATCATTGCTAGCGTTTATATAGAGTTTGCAAAGCACTTTACATGTAACATCTAATTTGATCCTCACAACCACTCTGTGAGGTAGGTGCTGTTATTGTTCCCATTTTACAAATGAAGAAACTGAGGTGGACAGAAGTTAAGTGATATACACGCAGGGATTGCACACTGAAATAAATGTCCAGGGCTGGATTTAAAATTAGGTCTTCTTGACTCCAGGTTCAGGACTTTATCCCCTGCAACACTGAGCTGCTAGATGAGGAGGGAGAAAACACTTAGATTTTGTGAGATTAGGACAGACTCCCCGTAAGAGAGAGCACCTAAGCTGACCAGAAAGAAAGATCTCAGAGGTGGGGTAGGGGAAGGGGGGCAATGCATTCCTGGTACAGGGGACACATTATAAGGATATGCTGAGGTGGAATATGAAAGGGCAAAGTTCTGAAGACAAGAAGTTCATCAATTTGACTGGAGCATGAATTACATAAAAAAGAGTAGGGTGAGGGGTGGCTAGATGACACAGTGGATAGAGCACCGACGCTGGGAGTCAGGAGTACCTGAGTTCAAATCCAGCATCAGACACAACACTTACTAGTTGTGTGACCCTGAGCAAGTCACTTAACCCCAGTTGCCTTGTGAGAGAAAAAAATGAAAAAAAAAAGAGTAGGGTGAACTAAAAGCTGGTATCAGGTTATGGGACGTGACATCTTCTCTGGAATGAAAAAGAATAGCCATATAAACATTTCTCCTGCCCTGATTTTTACTGTCTTTTCATCTCTGTTTTAGAATTCAGGATGAGAAAGAGGTGATCTGCCAAAGGATTTTGCCCAACAGTATTGTAAACAAAAGCACTCAAGGGAATACCTCCACTGATTGGCATAAAAATAAAGAAAACATTGCTAGACAGGCTGCTGTTGGTGAGAGGGCACCCCACCGAAGTTAACCCAGGCATCAGCCGATGACGAGGAGAGGGGAGGAGAGGAAAGCTTTGAACTGGCAGTCCGGACTCCTGTGTTCTAAGCAGTTCGGCTGCTGACTTAATACTTAGTACATCTCTTCACCTTTCTAGGACTCGATTCCCTCATCTAAATAGTGAATGGGGTTGGACGAGATGACCTCACAGGACTCTTCCAACCCTGAAATTCTATGCAGCAGGGAGAACATATACAAACTGCAGTACAGACAGGAAGCACTGCTCCTCTCCCCAAACGGAGGGCCTTGCCTCTTATTTTGTTGAGAAAATTGAGTCATTGTGCCAGGAGTTCCCTCTTGTCCTTTTCTCATCATCTCAAAACTTCTTGACATCATCCCCCACTCTCACCTCCTTTAATCTGTAATAATAAGGCAACCCTTCTCCTTGCCAAGGCCTCAAGCCTTTTGTGTGTGCCTTTGATCCCATCTCCTCCTTTCTTCTCTTACAGACTATGTACCTTTAATCAACCCCTCTCATTCTTTAATCTTTCTTCTTTCATGTAAAATACATTTCTATATATTCTACATATATATACATAAATTATCTATCTAAATTATATATATATTTATATATATTCTATATATATATATTCTGATATGTTTCTATATCAGTAAAGGAAGTGAAAAATATGTGTTTCAATCTGTGCTCAGTTCATCAGTTCTCTCTCTGGAGATAGATGGCATTTTTCTTTTAAAAAAATATTTCATTAAATACTTCCCAATGTAAAATTAAATTTTAACATCCTTTTTAAAAAAAATTTTTGAGTTCTAAATCTTCTCCTTCCCTCCTGGTCCTAACCCTTCCTTGAGAAGGCAAGCAATTTGATATCAGCTATACATGTGAAATCATGCAAAACATTTCCAAATTAGCCATGTTGCAGAAGAAAACAAAGCCAGGGGTGTTCTTCAGAACTAGTGACCTAGCTATCTGACAGTGTTTTATCTTCTTGTCAGATGATGAGAAACTTTGTCATATATTCAAGGAGAGAAATGTTGTAAATTGATAATGAAACCATCACCCCACATGGTCTACAACAGTGATGACGTGTGAGATATCACCTAGTACCTACCCTTCTTTTCTGTGTCAGGTCAAGAGTCTTCTCCTTTTTCAACGTTACCTGTATACTTATTTATTTTGGAATCAGTATTATATTATAAATATTCTGTATTGTTGTATGTAAAATGATTTAGTGAAAAAAGTATGCTTCAATCTGAATTCAGAATTCATCGTTTCTCTCTGAAGGTGGATAACATTTTTTGTTATGGCTCCTTTAGATTTATTGTAGTTTATTGTGTTGATTAGAATAGCTAAATCTTTCACAGTTGATCATCATACAACATTAGTGTTACTATGTATTTTTCCACATCCCTTCCCAGCATTTGTTGTTTTCCTTTTTTGTCATGTTAGCCAATCTGATAGGTGTAATGTAGTACCTCAGGGTTGTTTTCATTTGCATTTTCCTAATCAGTAGCAATTTATAACATTTTTAAAAATGACTATTGATAGCCTTGATTTCTTCTTCTGAAAACTGCCACTTGATTTCTGTTGACCATTTGTCACTTGGGGAATGGCTTTTATTTTTGTAAATTTGAATCAGTTCCCTATATATTTAAGAAATGACCCCTTTATCAGAGAAATCAAGTGTAAAAATTTCCCCCTAGTTTTCTGCTTTCCTTCTAATCTTGACTGCATTAATTTTGTTTGTGCAAAAAGGTTTAAATTTCATGTAATCAGAATCATCCATTTTCTTGTGATCCTTTCTATCTCTTTTTTTTTTTATCATAAACTCATAATCCATAAGACTGAAAGTCTTATTCTCTAATCTTGATCTTTCCCTGTCTACTACTGGTTCCTTCCTTACTGCCTTCAAACATGCCCAAGTTTTCTCATCCCAAAAAAAATGCTATTCCATTCTACCATCCAATTCCTATATTACTTCTCCTTTTCTCAATTTAACACTTAGAAAAAAACTGTCTATATTTACATTGTCTCTACTTCCTCTCATTCCTCAACCCTTTGCAATATTTTTTCATTACTCAACTAAAATTGCTCTTTCCAGAGTTATCTATTAATTGACAGATTTGAAAATATTTTCTCAGTCATTACCCTTCTTGACTTCTTAATACTTTGACACTGTTGACCACTTTCTCCACTCAGAACTTCTTTCTTTTTTGGGTCTTCATGACACTACTATCTCCTGGTTCTCCTTCTACTCATCTGACAGGTCTCTTTTGCTGACTCATCATCAGTATCATACCTTCTTGCTATGATTATTCTTAAAGACTCCGCCTTGGACCCTCTTCTTTTCTTTGTCCACACTCTTTCTCTTTCCTTCAAAACAACTCTTCCAGGCTTCCCTATTTCTGTCAAAGCTTCCACCATTCTTTGTTCAGTTTGTTCTATCTCAGAAACTCTATGATTCTAAGATTCTCCTTTCCCTCCATGTAAGCCAAAGGCATGTTTCCCTGCCTTCTCTACATACTAAAAAAAGATTTCTTTCATAGTAAATACACAAAATCAGTCTTTGAAGCCAAGTTCTTCTCCAATGTGTGCAGTAGTATCTATCTAATTGGTAACTATTACTGATCTTTCCATAACTATAGCTGAAATATTCTGTTTATATCCCTCTATTTGCAATTGTGTGTGCTTTATTTAATCAAACAGCATTTTTAAAGGTAAGATTTCATCTGAAAAATAAGTGAGGAAAATTTTAAATGCTCTTGATTTCTTGCTTGCTCACTAATTCAGCTTTAAATTTCAAAATCACCTTTGAAAACCATTGCGGGAAAAACTCAGCCCGTGTATCTAATCACAATTTAAATGAAAAGCTGAATGCAATTCAGTTTAGACTGTAATTATTGTAAATTAGTTCCCTTCCATCTGAAATTCATAAAGACTTTTATTCTTTGTGAAGCACAGAAAAAAATGTAAGACCTGAAGAAAATCTCAGAATGTCCATGCTTTAGGCAATTTTCAAGTTAATGAAAATCCTTTAAAACTAACTGGTTTCCCTTTAAAACCAAACTGGACATAGTGGTGGACACACCTGTAATCCCTTCTATTGGAAAGGCTGCAGCTAGTGGTTCTCTTGGGTTCAGGAGTTCTGAACTGTAATAGGGCTAAAACTAATTAGGTGTCCATAATAAGTCTGGCACCAATGCTATTAAAGCTACCCTCCCCCTCTTCAAGAAGCAGGAGTTCACCAGGCTGCCTAAGGAGGGACAAACCAGCCCATGTCAGAAACAGGTCAAAAGGTTGGTGCCAGTCAGCATTGGGAGCAAGGCCATTGCACTTCTCAGCCTATGCAAGGGAGACTTGGTCCACCCAAAATAAAATTAGATAGATAGATAGATTAGATAGATAGATAGAGCCAACTGAAAAGTCACAAGAGTGTTTTTGTTTGTTTTAACAGGCAACATTTCACACACCATTTTCTCAGCTGGGCCAGAGTCCAGAGGCGTGCTCCTCGTATACCTTTCCAAAGATAATGGGTCCAGTCAAGGTAAAAGCCTTGAAATTTGATGAATAGCATGTGGAGAATAAGGCCAACATGTTACAGACTACCTTTTTAAAAAATTGTGTTAAGTATAAAAGAACACCATATATTATTTTTAAGAGTTGTGCAGAACTAACTCCTTGGGAATGTGGGCATTTGCCTGTCAACCTGTGGGGAGAGTATTACTTAACCAGAAGAGAAACTGGTTTATGGGCAGGAATGAAAGCCCACTGAATTTGAGTTGACCTCTTACATATCTGTTCTTCATGGTTAATCGGTCTGACTCTCATTTCCATAGGCCAGACAAACTCTGATCAAGTAGGCTGATTCTAGGGACAGAATTCCCAGGGCATCAAGAAGCTTACCATCTAGAGGGACAGTCCCACCATAAGAAGAAGGAACTGAGATACTGAAGGAAGAGACAGTCTGGGACAGCATGGGAGTGAATAGGTTATATTGAGGAAACTTACTTCCAAGGCTGGTCCTAGGTGGCAATCAGCCCTAGCCAGATGTCATATAGGAACAGAACAAAAAGGACTTGGTGTCAAAAAAATGGCCCATGGTCACGTAAGTGGTTATGTAAGTTTTACAGGGGCAGTTCCATAATAGAGCTGTATTACTGTTAATAACCATGATACCCAGAAGTAAAATATATGGAGATCACATCCTTGCTCCCTCGCCCACACACAAGGGGTTTTCCCTTCTCTGGGGAGGGGCTTCTGAGAGCTGTTGGCATTTTTATGAGACTTTTTAGGGTAGAAACTAGGCATGCTGAAGATCAGGCTTAGTATCTGTTTCTCACCCATAGCTCTTTTTCCCAAAAGGTGCAGATTACACCAAGCAGATATCTACAAATATCCCAGTGCCCACAGAGGATAGATCAGCCCTAGATTACCAGATACCTTATGTTTATTTCAGCAAGCTAATATCTTCACTTTGGTCTTCAATTTAGGCAGCTGAGATGCTTATTTTTGGAAGGAAATTGACAGCTCAAGAGGCTTGTGCTCGAGGACTTGTTACTGAGGTTTTTCCTGACAGCACTTTTCAGAAAGAAGTTTGGAACAGGTTGAAGGCATACTCACAACTGCCCCCAAAGGTAAGCATTCATGTTTTCACATACATAAGTCTATGGAAATAACTTTCAAAAAAAGGAGGAAATCTAATATAAAGAAATAAGTAGGAAGATAGGACTTGGAATGACATCTTGGTTTCTATACTTTTTAATTTTAAAAGTCCTACCTTTGGTAATTCAAATACTGTATTAAATTTTTAAGCCAATGACTTATATTTTTCAGAAAACCTGAAATCATAGTCTTTTGATACTTAGAAGCTCTTAGGGTGAGAAAGACCTCTAGCAAAATATGAAACATTTCATTTTCCTTGCATAAAACATTCAATTGACATTTGATCTTTTAGTGACCAGTAATGGAGAGGGGCAATTGAAGGAAGTAGAGAGTTACTTTGTTTGTAACACTTCCAGGCTTAATGCCGCAGCTCTAAAGTCAATTTCTACTTTTTAAAAAAAATTTGATTTAAAGGGCCTCCACATGCCATGTAATGCTATGCATAACTATTTTTCTAGAACAGAGTGAAATCTCTTCTTAGGAAAGAAGGTCACATAGCATATCATTTTAGATACTGTGAGAAGTAAAAAGTGAACTTTACTTTGTAGTACTTTGACTAAGATTTTTTATTCATTCATTCATTTTTCTGGCAATTTGGTCATTTTAAAATTTTTATCTATTTTTTTAATTGAGAAAAAAATCTATTTTCTCTCTCTCTCTCTCATTTCCTCATTTAAAAAAAAAACACCTTGAGACAAATATACGTAGTCAAGCAAAACAAATTCCTTCATTGTCCACATCCAAAAAATAGGTGTCTCCATGTGCTGGCTCCATCACCTCTCTCTCAGGACATGGGTAACATGCTTCATCATCAGTCCTCTAGAATCATGATTGTTCTTAAATCTTTCAAAGTTATTTTTCTTTCTAGTGTTGATGATAATTGTACAAATTATTTTCTGGTTTTGTTCAGATGCTCTCATCAGTTCATACAAGTCTTCTCAGATTTCTCTAAAATCTTTTCCTTTTTTTCATATGGCATAATAGTATTCCATTACATTCATATACTTTACTTCCTTGTTCCCCAATGGATAATCAGTCCCTTTGTTTATACTTATTTACTACTAGGTGAAGTCTGAGTTTAAAAAAAAAAACACTTTTTCATCCCTTCTCCACCTTAGCTTCTAGCAAGCTTACTCCAATTCAGCAAAATGAAGAAGACCATGTTTACTTTGAGTCATTTGCAAGGCAATTAATAGACTCAAATTTTTCCATCAGTAGCCTTGGGGCCTTGAAAAATCAATGAGGTGTTACATGTGCATGTATATAGACAGGAGCAGGAATGTGATACAGGGCTTCTCGGACTGTTCGGCCCCATTGATTTATCATAAATAGAATTTGGGGGAAGGCCATAGAGATGAAACGTGGGGGCAAGAAGGCATATCCTATGAGAAAGTGAACAAGAGACGAAAGGGCTGCCACTGGTAACTTCTAAGCAGATAATGCGGCTACCTAAAGTGATAGCCTTGTAGATTTAACTGTATCACTCGCTTCTTTAATATGGTAGCTAAATCACTCGTGCATTTACATAACCCTGTACCTAAAGGTTTTATAGAATGAGATATTAGAGCATATGGTGGGGAAAAAAACAAGAAACTCCGAAATAGCACTTAAAACACACTGCCTTTTGTTGCAGTAATTTTTTGTTTGTGTGTATGTACATATATATATAATGTATGTATGTATATGCACATATACACATATACACACGTGTGTGTATATATAACGTCCCTAATTAGATCACAAGGTCCTTGAGGGCATAGACCATACCTGATATTTCTTTATACCTTTCATAGCATTTGACCCAGGATCTTGGACATAATAGGTACTCAACAAGTAATTTTTTTCCTTGAATGAATAAGCAAAGGATGGAATAATCTTATATTTATCATACTTTTGCTTTCATTTTTCTACAGACTGTGATAGCTTCAAAACAGTTGATTCGAAGTATTGAAAAAGAGACACTGCACAGAATTAATGTTGAAGAATGTGCTTTACTTCGTGAAAGATGGACCTCTGAGGACTGCCTAAATGCTGTTGTAAACTTCATCAATAGAAAGTCAAAACTCTGATGGTTTTGAAAATAAAGATCAAACATTTTTGAAGCCATAATTAATTTCCTCTTGTTTAATATACATGGACTAAAACCAGTGTGCCTTTTGCCATTATTAAACTACTGTTCTGATAACTATATTTCACTGTGGACCCACATTATTCTATTAAATGATCTTTAGAGCTTCAGTAAAACTGTTTTCTGTAATTATTTACATTTCTTATTTTTTGCCATGAATTTATGGTACCAGTAGCACTTTAGCCTTCTACCTGGAATGTTAGCAGGAAAAGCAGACACTGCTCTACAAGCTGAAATAATGTCCTCATATATAATTAGAGCACTTTGTCGTCCCAGAGTAGTGACTGATTCAATAGGGCCAAATATTAATAGCTTTTCAGTAACCGATTCTTGATTCATTGGTGGTTTCATATTTCTGTCCAGCCATCTAACATAAGAATAAAAGGAGAAAATCATGTTACAAAAAAAATTAGCTACAGTCATTCACAGTATAATAAAGAGAATAAAAGGAAAACTCATCTTTGTGGTTAATAACTATTAACTTATTTATTACATGGTGCTTACCATCATCCTACATTAATGTGGTATTGTATGAATAAGGTACCTAAAAGATACTATTGCCTTCTGTCCATCTATCTATTTGCATTTACTACAGGATAAAGACTAGATTGTGAACACAGCCCCTAGAAAGCATACATAGACAATTTTATCTGAATCACAGAGTCTCAGACTTGAAGGGACTTCAGAACATCTGATCCATTCCATAAATGCACAGGAATTGAGAGAGGCAAAGCCAAGATGGCAGAGTAACAAGGATTGGTGCAGCAAGCTGTGCCTCTTCACAAAACTCTTCCAGACAGATCTAGAAAATGCAGATTGAACCCCAATGGGAAAATCCAATAAAAAGTCATAATGAGTCATTTTTCCAGCATCAGGAGACAGAGCTGTGGGCAACTGTGAGAACACCACACAGAGGAGCTGTGCACCAGGACCAGAGGAGGTCTCAGATATATTCTGGAGCACCACAGGTTTCAAGAACAAGTGCCAACCAGCAACTGTCTATAATTACCCAGTTCTGGGTCATAAATCCAAGGCATACTGTTTAATGAGCCTTGTCCCCTGGGCTGGCATTTTGGAATATGGAACAACTACAGGCCCTAGGCCAAGAGGAACAAGTTCAGAAGCAAGAAGCAGCAGTTCCAACTAACCCCAGGAGCAGAGCAGGGTTTTGGTTCCAACTTCTAGCCCAGTCTGAAGCCAGGAGCGTTGTAACCAGGGCAGAAATCAAGACCAAGGGGGAGCCTACAATTCTGTTCCTCAGAAGCAGCAGAGCTTCCTAGCTGACCAGTCTACTGTAGTCAGACTCAAAGCCAGGTCAGGAACTTATGGAGCTTAGACCAGAAGAGTAGTGAACAGACTGTCTTGAATCAGACCACTTTGGGAACACTGAAAGTTTTACAGGCCCCCAGCCTCAGTTGTCTCTGAGATCCTATAATAGCATAATATTCAATACTCCAATAAGGCAGCAACAAGACCAGCCCAGAC
>CM053587.1:226913857-226930818 GCA_028646515.1 Pseudochirops corinnae
TTTGACTTTCTGGTTTTGGGACTCAGTCTTCTGGTATTTAAATGAATGCACTATCTATATTTCTTATGTAGAGAGCCTGTTCTATTTTGTGATTAATAACTATATCAGCATATTTGTAGTTGCTGTGGGCATTGTGAATACTGCATTGCTGATACACCTTGTGTAGGGAGCTGCAAGGCTGCTGCTTCTGCTGCTTCCTTGCTCTGAAGGCAGTTTGGCCGGACTGTTTTTCTCCCCCAAGTTTAGCTGAGATCCACTGACCTTTCACTTAGTCCTTGTTTCTTATGGCTTGATAATTCTGGAAACTGCCACAGCTGCTGCTGATCCACTCTCCTGAACCAGCTGCGGCTCGTCCTAGCCACCCCTGGGGTCAAGCCACAGTTTCAGGCTGGGCTGGTTTTGGCTCCCAGGGCTGTGATGATCCCTTCCTGCCTAGCTGCCTTCAGCAGGAGATGTATTTTTGTGAGTTTTAGAGCCCTAAAATTTGTTTAGAGTCATATTTTATGGGTATTTGAGGTGGACATGTGGGAGCTGTGGAACTTTGCTGCTCCTAGGCCACCATCTTTGCTCCACTCCCTTTGTTTTTCTAATTAACAGATATAATAGCACCCATTATTCTCTATGCTTCTCAGTTAATTGAGTGACTGAAACTATAGCCTGCTATTGAAAATAACTGATGAAAGACTAAGAAACGTATCATCTTAAAAACCATAAACATTATAGACATGGAAAGGTTTCTCTAGCTCTTATCTATCTTTTAAATATAATTTTAAAAAATGGGTAAAAAAATAAAATAAGAGCATTATTGGTACTGGAGAAAAATGAGAAGATTCCTCAGTACAAGTAGGGACAAAGCAAAGATATGGTCTTTCCCCAGTATAATTTGACTTGTTTTAGAAATGCTAGATAAATAAGAAAAGAGAATGAGAGTAAAGGGACAAAATTTGGAGGAGGCAGGATTATCCCTATTTGCTTAGGACATGATGGTTTACTTACAAAATCCCCGAATAAAGAAATTAGAGATGGTTAGTAGCTTGAGTAATGTAGAAAAACAAAATAAATTCACAAAATCATTACATTTCTACATAGAAATGATAAAGTCAGAAGGAAATACAAAAAAAATTTCACTTAAATGACAAAATAATTGAAAATTCACCCACCAAGATACATTTTTTTTGTTCAGTCTATTTTCAATTGTGTCTGACTATTTGTGATCCCATCTAGGGTCTTCTTGGCAGAGATAATGGAGTGATATGCCATTTTCTTCTCCAGCTCACTTTACAGAGGAAGAACTGAGGCAAAAAGGGTAAAGTGACTTGCCAAAGGTCACACAGCTAGTAAGCAACTAAGGCCAGATTTGAACTGGTGAAGATGACCCTAGGGTCCAGTTGCTTTATCCATTGCACTACCTAGTTGCCCCACCCAAGGTAATATAGGATTTATATAAATATGACAGCAAAACACTTCACAGAAAATATTTTAACAGCCATTGAGTACTAATGAACCCTGCCAATATAATAATAATGATACTACCTACATTAATTTATGTATTCAATTCATACCAATCAAACTACTGAAAGGATACTTTACAAACTAGACAAAAGATTAGCAATTCATTTGTAGTAAGAAAATGGTCTAGAATCTCAATGGAAATTATGATAAAGTAGAAATGAAGGGGGCATATCATTATCAGAACTCAAATCATAAAATAGTAAGCATGAAAATTATTTGGTACTGGTTAAAAAATAGAAAAGGAGGCCATCAGAACAGACTAAATAAGCAAAAACCAAGTAATTGAAAACAATAATAATCCAATGTTGGAAAAACCCATAAAATTAAAAAATTGAGTGAAAGTTACTCCTCATTTGACAAGAATTGCTAAGAAAACAGGGAAGTAGTTACCAGAAATCAACACTTTTAGATCAGCATATCATATGCAACAATGATATCCAACTATTGTCAAGCTAAAAAGAAAAGATCACATCATTAAAAAATTGGGTAAAAATAAAAGGAAATATCTTGTACAACTATGACTAGGAGGAGAATTCATAGCTAACAGCATTCATAGAAGACAAAATTGGCATTTTCAATTACATTTAAAAAGTTTTTGCAGAAAAAAAAAATCAATGCAACCAGAATAAGAAAAATTGTTGATTGTGGAGAAAAATCCTCACAGCAAATGTCTCTGAGAAAGATCTGACATCTAAGATATATAAGCATTTGACACAAACATATAGGAACAAGAGCTATTCCTCAATAGAAAAACAGTCAAAGGCTAGGAACAGTTTTCAAAAGAATAAATCTAAGCCATCAATGACAAGGTCAAAGAATGTCCAAAACACTAATAATGAAAGGAATAGAATTAAAATAACTGAAGTTTCGCTTCATACCCAACAGATTAGCAAAGACCGATATGGGAAATGTTGGAACTGAGAGAAGACAGGCATAAGAATGTATCTTCGTTGTAGGTGTTCAATTGTTCTGAAAAACATATTAGAAAAATCACTAGACTGTATAAATGTTTTGACTTAGAAATATCACTAGTAGGCATATACTCCAAGGAGTTCAAAGATGGTTTTATGCACACACACGCACACACATACACATACACACACACACACATTTATAACAGCACTTTTTGGAGTAGCAGAGAAATGGCATAAAAGTGGATCCCCACCAATTGGGGAATGGATGAACAGTGGTGGTATATGAATGTAAATGGAATATTATTATGCTTTAAGAATGATGGATATGAAAAATTCAGAGAAGCAAGAAGACTTTGATGAACTAATGCAGAGTAAAATAAACAGGAGAAAAATTTATATGATGACCACAATAAAGCAAAACCACAATAAAAGCAAAATTCTGCATAATTGTACTTTCTTGTTATAAGGAAGAATTCTGTTGTTGAGGAGGAAGCTATTGGGAAACAGTTACAATAAACATTTTCAAAATTAATTTAAAAAATTAAAATAAAAAAATATAATAGTAAAACATTTAAAAGACAAAACAATTCATAATTGTGCCAGAAAATTTACTAAACATTTTATACTCTTTGAATGCATATTCCTCCTCCATAGGATATATCCAAAGGAGGTAAAAAAATAGAAAGGTCCAATAAATGCCAAATAATTCATAGCAGAACTCTTTGTGGTAGCAGATAAATGAACATAATGTGTGAACAACAACTGGGGAACGCAGGAACAAACTGTGGTATACGAAGGTAATGCAATATTACTGGGTGGTAAAGAAATGAATCTGAGGAATTCTGAAAAAAAACATGGGAAGATTTGCATGAAACGATACAGAGTAAAGAAAGTAGAACCAAGAGAACAACACACAGAGACAAATGAGAAGAATACTAAAAGGAAGCAAAATTCTAAGTAACTGTAAAAATCAACATTTATTCCAAAGAACAGATAATGAAGTAGACATCTCTCATCGTGGCAGAGTGGTGGGGAACCATAAGGGATAAATTGCTATATTTTGAGATTCAATAACTACTAATTGTTTTTGTTTACTTTTTTCTTGCTATGGGAAGGGTTAATTTTGTGAGGGAAGGGCAATATATACAGAAATTATTGTGATATAAAAATTAAGAAAACATTTTTTAAGCAAAGTAGAAAAATCATCTTCAAAAGCTGTTGTGTTACCTTTTCATATTTGTATCAAACATGATTGGACTGTCCCATACAAGTTTGGTTCTTAAGTGGATCCTAAACCAGTAAGAGATCATAACTGGGCAGGATTCATGATCTGAGTCCTGTCCTGTCTCAAGTTCAAGTCAAGTGACCAGGTCAAATGAAGTTCAGGAACGGAGAACAATCTTCCAGTGCCAGGATCCAGGTGGACTGGTTGTTTAATTGGAAAAAGCTAGAGGCAGGAAGTGGTGTCACAGAGAGAAGCAGAGCCATAACTAAAGATTCCCAATAAGATTCAAGGAAAGAACTAACAAGAAGCAAAGTCTAGTTTTCAGACTGCAAAATCTGACGCCAGGAAACAGTCAAGATTTTGATCTAGAGCTAGGTAAGGAATGTGAATGTAATTTTTCATAAATTTCAGGGCATATGTGAGTTTTAAATCTATCTGTGTAGCAGCTGGTCTCCATTCTCCCAACCCCCCTCCCCCAATTTCCATCAGCTGCAAAACTCATTTCGCTGTTATTGTCCTCATTTATCTTCCATAGAAACTATAGAGTAGTGGGTTTGTTCACGCCTCTGTCAGCTGGTGAGCTCTTTGTGCCATCTCTATCTTAGCATGTCGTTATGGGGAAACGCTATTCCAGGTGGTCTTTTTGGCTCCTAAAGTCAAGGCCATGGGTTGACATTGGTGAAAAGCTTTCAGCAATTCAGGGACATAAAGGTGGAGAGTTGGTTCCTATGTCATTCCCTTTGTTGTATTCTCGTCCCAACAAGGTTTAGAGATGCCCACATTATCTATAAGAGTAATGGTTTTCTTTTACCAGAAATTCCTCAGCACTGAGGGCAGATGTGGGTATGGTGGGTACAGGTCTTGCTTGCTGTGTGAATGCTAAGAAAAATATTGGTGAAGCCGAGTGAATAAATGTGGATGAAGGGCATCATAGATAATACAATGGAAGAGGGGGAAGGGAAATGAATAAATATTTATGTAATACCTACTATGTGCAGGCACTGGGCTAAGTGCTTTACAAATATTATGTTATTTAATCTTCACAACAATCCTTCGAGGTAGGTGCTGTAAGGCAGACAGAATTAAGTGACTTGCCCAGTATTACAGAGATAGTTGAATGTCCGAGGATGGATTTGAAATCAGGTTTTCCTGACTTCTGAAACCAGGGCTCTTTCCACTTGTGCCTCTGAGGAAGGATCCTGTTACTCAATGGGTCAGCTTCTTTGATATCTTTTCTGTACCATCAGCTAAACCTGGGCCCCCATGTGCCAAGACTCTCCTGGGGTTTCCTTGGTATCTGCCCACTTTTCTTGGGTCTCTTTGGTTGTGTGAAATGAATATTGGGCTGATTCTAAAACCCATTGCTGTTGTCTATTTCTAGCCCCAAAGTTCAAGGGTGAATACAGGGTTGTGAATGCAGGAAGGAACTAAGAGTGAAAATCATAGTCTGAGTGAAAAAGGAAGAGTAGAGTTAGTTCTTATAGCTAAAAAATGTTCTATGACATGTCTGTGGTCACACAGCTTGTGTAAACAGAAATGCCCATTGAGCCCAAGTTTGACTCAGTCTAGTGCCTTGTCCATTCTAGTGTGCTGCACCTAACTTCCCTCGATGAGTTCAAGTCAGTGGGATTGATGATCAATATCCTACAGGTAATAAAAGAACTTTCAGATATGACTACAGAGCCTCTGTCAGTGATCTTTGAGAGATTCTGTAGAGTATAAGCATTATTGCGGGACTGGAAAATGGTTAATGTTTTCCTGATATTTAGAAAAGAGAAGAATTTCATGTCTATAGATGATATCCTGAGGAGCTTGACTATGATTCTGGGCAAAATTCTTTGACATATTACGAAAGGTATGTTTTGTGAGCATTTAAAAAGGCAAGCAATGATCACTAGAAAGTAGTATGATCTTAGGTCATGCTAGACAAATCCATTGCCCTTTTTTGAGTACATTACTGGCAGGTAGAGTAAGGAAATGTTGGAATAGTAATAAATGATATTTATACATGATCATATATCATAGCATATCAATGGAGCAGTAGATAGAACACCAGCCCAGAGTCAAGAAGACTCATCTTTCTGAGTTCAAATCAGGCCTCAGAAACTTACAAGTTATGTGGCCCTGGGCAAGTCACTTAACCCTGAGCTGGAGAAGGAAATGGCGAACCACTATAGTATCTTTGCCAAGAAAATCCCAAATGGGGTCATGGAGAGTTGGACACAACTGAAATGACTGAACAACAAATTTATATGACACGCAGTTTTAAGTTTGATAAATTTCTTACATGCTTTATCTTTTTAATTGTTCTTACATATTTTTTATTTTGAACTTCACCAACTCCAAATAAAATGAGAATTCCCTTATATACATTAAAACAGAAAAAGAAGATTGTTCATGAAATTGTCAATCTCTCATTCTTGACATGTTTTATATATTTCTCACTAAAAAAAAAGCTTCAGGGTGGCTAGGTGACATAGTGAATAGAGCACCGGCCCTGGAGTCAGGAAGACCTGAGTTCAAATCTGATCTCAGACACTTAACACTTACTAGCCGTGTGATCTTGGGCAAGTCACTTAACCCCAATTGCCCTGCCTTCCCCCCTGCAAAAAGCAAAAAAAAAAAAAAAAAAAAAACCAACTTGCTTGAATAGGTCAGGTTGGAGCTATTTTAATTGCATGCTGTATCTCCTCATTTTTATCCTTTCTTTGAATTTAGTACATTGACTTTTTTCTTTAGCAAGTAGATGATCTGACTGTACAAGGGCAGCTAATTTGGAAATGATTCCCATATTGATAATTGGTCATTTTCTGTTTGTTAAAATATGATGTAATCAATTTCTCCCCTTTTTGGTGTATGGTTAGTGGGTGTTCTCCATGTCCAGCACTTATCAGGCTTTCCTGAAGAAAGTATCCAGAGGACCACAGGATCATAAATTTAGCTATGGAAAGGATATTGGAGATCATCTGAGAACCACAGAGGAGAAAGCGACTTGCCAAAGGCTCATACGGCCAGTTAACAGTAGATTTGAACTCACAGCTTTGCATCCTAAATCCATCCAGGGATCTTGTCCACATAGACATAAGACTTCTATATGGTTTAAAATCTTTTGACTTCTCATTCATTTCTTGTTTTTGAGTCACATTTTCCAATATACATCTTTTGGGCGCCATTTTGCCCTAATGCCCAATTTTGCATTAAAGTCACTGAGTATTATTAAACTATATATTGATTTAATTTGGAGGGTCTTCTTGAGTTATTCATGACATTTTTCTACCTCTTTGTCCTCTGAATTATTTGGCAGTAAACTTATATTTCCTTAACTCTTTTGTTTTCTTTCTTTGTAATTCTTGTCATTAGAGAGGTACAATGCCTTAGTAGAGAGAGTGCTGGATTTGGAAAAGACCTGGATTCAGCTCCTTCCTCAGATATGTCTGTGTGCCCCTGGACAAGCCATTTAACATTTCTAGACCTCAGTTTTTCTGTTTCTTTCTTCCTTTCTTTTTTCCTTTCTTCTTCCTTCCTTCCTTTCTCTCTCTCTTTTTTCTTTCTTTCTTTCTCTCTTTCTCTCTTTCTTTCTTTCTTTCTTTCTTTCTTTCTTTCTTTCTTTCTTTCTTGTTGAAGTGGGGAAGGTAGAGCAACTGTGGTTAAGAGATTTGCCCAAGGTCACACAGCTAGTAAGTGTCAGGTGTCTGAGGCCAGATTTGAACTCAGGTCCTCCTGACTTCAGGGCTGGTGCTCTATTCACTGTACCACCTAGCTGCCCCCTCAGTTTTCTTAACTGTAAAATGGTTTGGGGGGGGGGCGCAGAGGGACCTCTGAGTTTCCTTCCAGCTCTAAATCTATAACTTTATCATCTACTTACCCACAAAGATCTGTTTACCATTATCTTTGCTGTTCCCTTCCCTCATTTCCAATTAGCAGCGCCCTCTCCTAATTGACCAATTTTTTTTACTTCAATCATTTTTTTTTTCACCATGGAGTGGTCACACTGGGACAAAGCTATTGCCACACTCATTGCTTTGTCCTTAGAAACAGGATTGTAAGCTTCTTGGATGAAATAATATTGTTGCTTAGGTAGCATGGAGCAGGGGTGGGGTAACTGTAGAACCTTTTATTAGCATTCAGAGGGATCATAAAAACAGGCTTAGAACTAGAAGGAAATTTGGTTATAATTAAAATTTTAAAAATTAAGCAAGTACATAAAATTTAAGGATCATGCTAAATTCTTTTATTTTTATTTAGCAGAAATATATGGTTATACTTTTCTTTTAATAGATTTTGGATAAAAAAGATTTTTAAAGCCCCCCCCCCCTTTTCTTTTTTGCTCTTTGGAGGGGGGAAGGTAGGGCAGTTGGGGTTAAGCGACTTCCCCAGGGTCACATGGCTAGTTTTTGTGATAAGTGTCGGAGGTCAGATTTGAACTCAGGTCCTCCTGACTCCAGGGCCAGTACTCTATTCACTGCTCCACCTAGCCACCCCATTTAAAACCCTTTCAAGAAACATTAGGATTATAAGTTAACTTTTAGCTAATTTAAAAAAAAGATCACTCTTTGCTTCCTGAATGTCACCACTGATTTATAAAGGAAAAAGAGACAAGTCCTTTATTTTTTTCCTTCCTTTTTTCTCCCTCCCTTTCTTTCCTTCATTTCTTCCTTCCTTCCTTCTTTCCTTCTCTTTGCCTTTCCATGAAGGGTAATGGAGAGGAGCTTATATGTAAAATGAATTGTTATTACAGCACAGTATTGTGGAAAGATTATAAGACTAGGTAAGAGTCATCTGTCAGGGTCCCTATGACCTAGTCCACTACCTAGCTCTTGGAGAGCTACAGCAATGCTGACAAACTGTTTTTTTTTAAAGTCCCTTGAACCCAAGATCCTGGCCAATATATGCCCTGTATATATTAGCTCTAATCTTTCTACTGTATCTTTGAGAAAAGTGTCCTTACCAGAGAATATAGATGGTGAGGATGCCTGGTCAGAGTCTACTGAAGTCCCTGTTATTTCAAAGGGGCTGACTAAGTAAGACAGTACTGAATTAGGAAGCCTGAACTGCTCCCATTTAAAGGGGAGTAGAAGCTCCTTGGAGGCTGTCAGAGCATATACTACTACTAGCCCCTCTGGGATACTACAGTAGCCTCTTGAATTCAGTCCCTGTCCCAGCCTTGTATATACCCTACTATCTTAGACCCTTGGCTACTGATATAAAACATATGTCTCATTTCCCTTGCTCTTTTACCTGACTCAGACCCAATCTACCCAATCACACTATCCTTGGCCCATGGTAATTAACACTTGGTGACCTAGACCAGTAACCTTGAGATTGTGTGACCCTCATCTGGCAATACTGACTTCCTAAAGTCTGGGACAGACACTGAAGCCAAGTCATCCCCTTTGAAGTAACAGGGACTTCAGTAGTCGCTGACCAGGCATCATCACCATCTATAAAATTAAGTTGTAGCCCTAGGTTAAAGTCAAGGCTTGGTTGCTAATTTAATTTGTGACCTTATATGAATAACAGATTTTAGAAATAGGATCCTTGAGATCCATCTAGACTAGCTCCTACATTTTACAGATAACAGAGCTGAATTCTAGACAGGTGAAGGTTAAAAACCCTGAACTATTTTGTGATAGAGCTGATACTTGAACACAGGGCTCTTGGTGGAAATTTAATTCAATAATCTTTCTACCATATCACACTGAATCTTTCCAAACCTGAGTTCCCAAATCTGTGAAATGAGTTTAGTAACCCTCCTTTTTGGCCTCACAGAATTTTTTTTTACAAGGATCAGCTGAGATAATGGGAGTGAAGTCTCCTTGATAACTATAAAGGTCTATATAAAACATGTGGTATAGTATTATTATAATGGACTGAAGCCAATAAAGGTATCAATTTCAACCCTACACTAAGCAATATGTCAATAGATCTGTGATTTCATGGATCTTGCTAGTTTTTTCATTGGCACAGACTGCAACCCGTCCACATTTTCCTATCCTATGCAAATCTTGTTTATGTTCTTCCATAGATCTTCTTGGAGGAGCTAGTCAAAGTTCTGAAAGCTCTCCTCTGTAATTTTAATATTTCATGGTTATCAGTACAGTAATCTGGTTGTCTCTCTGCTATATCATGCTTTTGGGGGAGGGGTACACAGTTGCTTGTATTTTAACAAAGAGTAGACAAAAGTAACTTTTATACAAAACACTTAAAACTGAACATCTTTCCAGAGAAACAAAAGAGAAAATTCAAAATAAATGAGAAAAAATGACAAATACTATATACCATCTCCAAATAGGATCCTACAAGTTCTGCTGATTCTCTACTAAGTGGCAGGACTCAAAGTCATTATTAGGAGAAAATTCTACTTTAAAACCTGTCATTTTAAATTGAAAGGATGTCTGTTTTTAAACATCACAAATAAACGTGCCAAAGGAGGAGTCATGTTGTTAAATGCCCACTTAATCAATCCAAACTTGTCAAACGCATTTTTGCTGATCTGCTAACTCCATTGTCTCCCCATCAAAAAAGCAGACAGATATGTGTTGGTAAATACCAACCATACCTATTCACAGAGATGCAATATAGTCTCATTGCTCAATATGTAGAGAAGGAAGGGGGGAAAAAGCTAGAATTATATATATATATATATTTCTGTGCAGGAGACTAGCACCCTTCAGTTTCCAGCAGCGTGAGAAAAACCTAGTTTTTCCTTCTCTCTCTAATCTGTGTTGATTCCCTAAACAGTTTATAAAAGGAAGGAATAGAAATGAATTTGGAACAGAAACTGGAAGCAATTCTTTTCCCTCTGTATTCTTTGTAAGGTATTCCTTGTCTTCCCCACATGCACACACAAAAAAAGATGAATTTTTTTTGTGAAAAAAATTGTAAATTATTTTAGTGACTGGCAAACAGTCTTTCTTTCCTCAGCTCCTGTCATCATACTAAGATTGTTCAGCAGACATTTTAATAGGCCTTTAAATAGCTTAGGGGCAGATGGCACAGTGGATAGAATAACAAGCCTGAAGTCAGGAAGACCAATCCCTTCCATTTGTATTCTTTATCCTCAGACAGCACACTCCAAGTCTCCACTCAACATTTTCACTGTTCTCAGTTCCTGGTGTTCTTTACCTCCTCTTTCTCAACTCTTGGCTTCCCCCACTTCTTTTATATCTCAGCATAAAATCCCACCTTCTGCAAAAAGCCTTTCTCAGCCCCCTTTCATCTCAATTCTTCCCTTTGAAATTCTCTCTTAACTTCCCCAGCTGTGTCTAGTTTGTACACAATTGTTTGCATACTGCATGTTGTGAACTTGAGATCAGAGGTTGTTTGGGCCTTTTTTTGTATGCCCAGCACTTAGCACAGCTTTGGACTGTTTTTTGTTGACTTGAAACATGATGGAAGAAAGAAGGAAAGACCTCAAGATAATATAGTAACTGAGTACAAGAAGGAAAAAAAAAAAACCAACAACCCTGCAATTTACTCCCAGAGACTTAAGAACGTTTAAAAGATAGAAGGAGGCTTGGAATTCATCTGTGTTCTTCTTTTCCTTCATCTTCACCTTTCTCCACCTTTCTCAGTGACCTCCAAAGTCTCCTTCCTCCTTTTCCTTCTCATTCCTTTCCCCATCTCCTTCCCGTTCTTTCATTGTTTATACATTGAGTAATACATTAAGGAATTTGGTCAGATGTCATCTGGGCCAATGAATCACGTCAAAAAACTTGCTGGTCCTTCATGTTACCTCTCCTGACTGCTTTATTCTGCTCTTTATTTCTAACCCTCTCCCTCCACGCCTCCTTAAGAGTTTTTATTTTGCTTAAGAGTAATTCCTTCCTTGATAGACCCTGTTTCTTATTCTTTGTTTTGCTTTCTACCCTTTCCTTGTTTCCCAGTTGAATTCAAGTGAGAGTGAGGTATAAGTGTCACCCACTCCTTTCCATCCCTAACTGATTGTTTATACAGGATTCTATTTGCGTAGCCAGTTATGTGAGATGATTTTTTGCCATCTTTTCTCTCCTTTTACCCTCCCCAGTATCTTCCTCTTTCCTTCCCTTTCCATTCTTCCCTTCAGATCATCAAAACATTACAAATAATCACTCCCAGGCCCTCTAATTAAACTTCCTCTCTGATATCTTTTATCATAATCTCATTGACAGGCTACGTGTAACAACTCTGCATATTAGAATGTGAACAGTTCATCATTTATTTATTCCCTTATGATTGCTTGTTCTTGTTTATCTTCCTATATTTCTTTTGACTCCTATGTTTGCATTTTAAAGTTTCTTTACATTTCTGATTTTATCATCAAAAATGTTTGGAAGTTCGCCCCCTACTTCATTAAAGATCCATTTTCCTTTCCTGGAGGATTATACTTAGTTTCTCTGGGTAAGTTATTCTTGACTCTAAGCCTGTGTGTTTTGCCTTCTGGAATATGATATTCTAAGACCAAGGGTGGGGAACCTGCAGCCTTGAGACCACATGTGTCCCTCTACGTCCTCAACTGTGGCCATTTGAATCCAAATTTCACAGAACAAATACCCTTAATAAAAGGATTTGTTCTGTAAAACTTGGATTCAGTCAAAGGCTGCACCCAAGGACCTAGAAGGTCACATGTGGCCTGGAGGACGCAGGTTCCCCACTCTTGTCTAAGACTTCTCTTTCTTTATAGTGGTGACTGCTAAATCCCGTGTGAAGCTGACTGTGGCTTCTTAGTACGTAACTTCTTTCTTTCTGCTTGCTATATTTTTCCTTTAACCTGGAAGTTCTGAATTTTGCCTTTAATAGTTCTAGAAGTTTTAATTTATTTCAGGATGGGACTGGTCAGTTCTTTTTATTTTTATTTTACCTTCTGGTTCTAAGAGATTTGGGAAGTTTTATGATTCCTTGAAATCTAAATTCTTTTTTTTTTCCTTGATGTCTGAGTTCTTTTTTTTTTTTTTTGCTCACAGCTTTCATACAATCCAGTGATTTTAAAATAATTTCTTCTTGTTCTCTTTTCCAGGTCAGTTGTTTTTGCTATGAGATTCCTTTCATTTTCTTCTATTTTATTTCTTAAGTCTTTTTGACGTTCTTTTAGTATTTCTTGGTGTCTCATGAAGTCATCGGCTTCTATTTGATCCATTCTAATTTTCAGGGATTTTGTTTTTTGATCAAGGTTTTGTATCTCTTGTTCCAAGCTGTTGATTCTCCTTGCAAATCACCTTCCATAGCTCTAATTTATTTTCTCATTTTTTCATTTTTTCCTTCTTATTTTCTTCATTTCTTTCATTCATTTCATTTTAAAAAATCATTTTAGGCTTGATAAACAAAAGAACTGTTCTTGCTTTACCTCTTCAAGGAATTATTCTTAAATTTGTGACCAAACTGTTTTTTTCTGAGGCTTTGCTTGTAGATGCTTTGAAGTCATTCTTTTCTTCTAAGTTTGTGTCTAGAACATCCCCATCAAAATAATATTCTTTTTTGTTTGTTCATTCTTTCAGACTACTTCCTAACTTCATACTTCATGTTAGGGCTTATTTTAGAGAAGGGCTCAGGGAGAAGGATGTCTGAACTTGGCTTTTGTTATCTTTGTTCTTCTGCTGCTTTCTTGGAATATTGAGTCTTTTGTTATTTCAGTATCTCAGGGACAGTTCAGGCTGAGAATCTGAAAGGTTTCAATGTTCCCAAAGTGGTCTGATCCAGGGTAAAGTCTGATCACTGCCCTCTTGGTCTGAGCCCTGCAAGTTCCTGAACTGGATTTGGGTCTGAGCAACTTGTCATTTGTAGTTTCAAATATATTGGGCTTAGCTAGAAAGCTCTGCTTGTTGTGTGTCCTTCATTTTCAAAGAAGACCTTGGAATTGTGTAGTGAATGGTAGAACGGCTAGTTGGCACCTGTTCCTGCAATCTGCACAAAGTCAAGGACCTCTTCTTGCCCTGCTGCACAGCCTTGGTCCTTTTTCATTTGCCATGTGCTGGAATGCTCCATGCCTGTGGCCAGCAACCACATACCTGTCAATTATCTCCCTATGCTCACCATGGCAGAGAATATGACTTGCTTTCTTTTGGTTTTATTTTGTTTTGCTTTTCTGAATTTCTTAATGAGAATGCAGCGTGGTGCATTTTGTAGATCTCTGTGCAGGAGGTGTGTTGGGGGTGGGTTAAGCTATATGTTTAAAAAAATTATTTATTTTTAGTTTTCAACATTCATTTTCGTAAGATTTTGAGTTTTACATTTTCTCCTCCTCCTCCTTCCTCCACCCCAAGAAAGCATGCAGTCTGATATAGGCTCTACTAATACATTCATATTAAACATGTTTTCACATTAGTCATGATGTAAAGAAGAATTAGAACTAATGGGAGGAACCATGAGGAAGGAGAAACAAAACAAAAGGAGAGCAAATAGTATGTTTCCATCTGCATTCAGACTCCAAAGTTCTTTCTCTGAATGTGGATATAAGCTATACTTCTTCCTGCTAAGTCTGCCATCTTGGTTCTGTCTCAGGTATTTTATTGACTTGAACATTTTGTCTAGTTTGTCCCAGACTCTACCTGATCTTAGCTAATTTTCAAAATGAATCTCTATTTCCATAAAGATTGGAGAAAACTTTTCTCGTATGTATTTTTAAAAATCTTATTAGAAATGAATCCTACAATTTGCTTTTAAATTCTGCCCCTTCAACTTCAGTCAAATTAGGAGGAGCTTCCTCATTCTCCTCTTCATCTGTAGATACTGATGGATGCTTTACAAATGTAGTTATCTAGAACTTGGCTATTTTGATGATTTGTTGAGTTCAAAATGTCCTCAATGGCTTGATTATTCCTTCAATCTGTTTCATTTTGTACTTTATCAATATGTCCAACTGTTTCCAGTTACTCTTTTTCTGAGGGCTAATTGGTTCTTTGCACAACAAGGTAGGGCAACTGTGGCCTCGAGGCCATATGTGGCATTTTAAGTCCTTAGGTGTGGTCTTTTGACCGAGTCCAAGTTTTAAAGAGCAAATCCTGGAGGTTGTCCTTTTATCTTTGCATTAACTAGGAAGAAAAGGTTTACCAAGACAATAGTGTAAGCAAGACTATTAGAGAAGATGAATAGGGATGATCTGTAGATATCTGAAAGCAAAAGAGAAGGGGTATTTTAGTCAGAAGATAATGGAGAGGGAAGGCACAAGCTGGGAATTATTTCTTATGGTTTAGTTTGTGGATGGTATGAGAGACATAGGCAAGCACAGTGGGCAACCAAGAGCTAATGGAAGTGGCATGAAGTAGTGGGGCAATGCTGAAGCAGATGACCATAGAAGCCTCACCAAATCTCATGCATTTAGGAAAGAGCCAATAGACTGGGTCCAGGAGCAGTGGCTGAGCAATGAGAAAATTCAATAAGGACAAAGAGTAGGTAAAAAAGCTCACGTGTGTCACATAACTATAAGGGGAATTGTCCAGTTACCACAAATATAAAGGGTCAATGTTTATATAGTTCCTGACTCACAGATTTAGAGCCGGGAGAGACCTTAAAAATCATAGTTGAACTCATTCATTTTTACATATAAGAATACAGAGGACTGGTGAAAGGAAGTTATAGCACCCAATTTCCCCAAGGACTTTCAAATACGGTGTTTAATTGAAAATAAGTTTGCCTCTAACAGTGGCATTCTAAAGGATAGGCAAGTTGTACTGGGTGTCAGTAACATAAATTTGTATAGGCTACAACTTTATTAAAGCAGGTACCTTTCATTCACATGTTCTGAATTAACCTAATGCATGAGGGTCAAAAGAATCAAGGAGGACTGGGAATTAAGAAGTCAGGATCAAATGGTTATCAACATGGATGTTAAAGTCACAAGAATGGCCTGGAGAAATTCTTCCATTGCTTTTTAGTAAGGACATCTTTAATGCATCCAGAAGAGGGCAATTAGCACAGTGAAAAGGCTGAATGCCTGGGGAAAGGACGTAGAGAAGACTTGAGGGTTGAGGAGAATATGATAATTGTCTTTAAAGTATCTGACAATGGAAGATCCATTTTTTCTCGGCTTCTGAAGGCAGATACTAGAAGCAATCCAAGGAAGTTTAAGAGAGGCTAATTGAAGTATACCATAAGGAAAACACCTCCCTAACAAATTCAGACCGCCCCATAATTGGATGGGCTGCCTTAGGATGTAGTGGTGTGTTTCTTGTTGGAAGTTTACAAGTAAAGGCTGGATATCACTTGGAGATCTTGTAGAAGGGATTGTTGTTCATTTAAAAACGTGTGTGTGTGTGTGTGTGTGTGTGCATGTTTTCAAATAACAAAAATCTGCCTCCTCTCTCTGCCTCTCCAATTCCTCTCTCTCCCACCCCACCCCATTAAGAACCAAAGAAAAACAAAACCTGTTACAAACATATATAGTTAAGTAAAAAAATTCCTGCATTGCCCATGGCCAAAAAAATTATGTCTCATTCTTCACTCTGAGACCTTCACCTCTTTATTAGGAGGTGAGTAGCATGTTTCATCATTAGTGCTCTGGAATTGTGGTTGATCATTATTCCTAAATTTTTCAAAGTTGTTTGTCTTTACCACATTGTTGTCATTGTATAAATTGTTCTAGTTCCATTCACTTCACTCTGCATCTGTTCATAAAAGTTTTCCAAGGCTTCTTGAAACCATCTCTTTCATCATATCTTACAAACCAATAGCATTCCATCACATTTATCTACCATAAGTTGTTCATCTGTTCCCCCATTTTATGGACATCTTATCAGATTTCCATTCTTTGCCACCTCAAAAAGAGCTACACTTTTGTACATCCTTAGCTTGCTTTGCTTAAAACTAATTCCTCCCTTAATCTACCTCCTTCTAATTCCCTCTTCTTCACTTTCTATTTTTCCAATAATGAAATGTATTTCTGTACCCCACCCTGTGTGTGTATTCTTCTATCTTTTGACCAGTTCAGATGAGAGTGAGGTTCAAGTGTTAGTAACTCCTTCTTCTTTGTAAAGATGTCTACTTGTGTATTATATAAGATTATATATTTCCCCTTAAACTTACCTCCTCCCTGACCATTCTCCTCCTCACCCATGCTTCTTATCTTCTAAGATCATCAAGACACAAAAGAATCATTCTCAGTCCTTGTCTAACTGGAATTCTTCTATGAACCCTAATGATGAAAGGGCTCAGAGGGGACAAATGTATTATCTCCTCATATTTGATTGTAAGCAGTTTATCCTTGATTAGTTCATTTATGTTTACTTTTTTGTCTCTTTTAACTCATGTTTGAACTTCAAAATTTCAATGCAGTTGTGGTCTTTTCATCAGGAATGATTAGAAATCTTCTATTTCATTACAGGTACATTTCCCCCCCC
>CM053587.1:226931318-226950142 GCA_028646515.1 Pseudochirops corinnae
ATGTATTGCTTCAGTCTCCATTTAAACTCTAGTCTTTCTAGATCTTACTCTGAATGTAGATATCTCCTTCCATCCTGAGACTTGTAGAGTTGTCTTATAGCTGTGCGTTGCTGAGAAGAGTCCAGTTCATCAAGGTTGGTCATCACACGTATGATGTGTTTGTCATTGTGTACAAATTTTTCCTGGTTCTTACAGCACAATTTTTCATATGTGTCTCAATATGTCTCAAACAGAACTCATTAGCTGTCCTCCTAAACTTGCTCCTTCTTCAAGCATTCCTGTTTCTTTCAAGGCTGCCTCTATGCCTCCAGAATCACAAACTTGAAGTCATAGTCAGCACTTCAATCTCCTTTGAACTCTCCTCCCCCCATCCCATATCCAATCAGTTACCAAATTCTGTTGATTCTTCACACCATCTCTTGTATCTGTTCATACTCACAAGACCACTGCCTTAGGTCAGGTTCTTATTGCACATCTGGATGATGGTAATTCCCTCCTCCTAAATGGTCTTCCTGCTTCTTTTCCTCTCTCTGTCAATACAACTATTAAAATAAGCTTCCTACATAGGACTGACCCAGTCACGCTGCTGCTAAAGAGTATCTAGTGGATACTAGTGTCTCTAGGATCAAGTTCAAATTTCTCAGACTGGTGTTTATACTCCAGTACTCTTTGTTACAGCCAAGCTTGCTTTTTCCTGAGTTCATCATTATATCTCTTATGTAGGTCTTTTTGCACAGGTTTTCCCGCAAGACTAGAATCTATTTCTTCCTTACCTACCTCTTAGAAATATTTCCTTTTTTATTGAATGAATGATTGAAAAAGTATTTATTAACCACTTACTATGTGCAAAACACTAAAGACAGAAATAGAAGAGTAAGACAGTCCCTGTGAAGGACACAATACATACAGGTAGTTTCATCTGCTACTTAAGTGAAAAGACTTAATAGGCTTAGAAGTCAACAGCGAAGTAGATAATAATGCATCTTCTTCAAAGTTATTTATGTGGATAAAACTGTATCCCTTTCCACTGTTGGATCATTTGAGGGTGGCAAGGATGTGGTGATAAGAACTTTCTTTTCCAGGTCTTCAGTAGTTGTGGTTGCTAAAGAAAAAAACCACAGGGTCTGTAGAAATAGTGGTCAAGTCACATATCCACAAGGATTGATTCTTTGGAGGATGGCTGTGGGGGCTGGGATAGAAACAGCTTGGTGGTCTGAAGTGAACTTTGTACTTTTGGAGTTCTTGGGGTCAGATGCCTTGTATTATCTCCACCGGAATTTGAAGGGAGGTGGTAGTCAAAGATGGTGGCAGTGGTTTGATCAGATGATATATACCACACCTCTGGTCTCTCCCTCAGGGTGCCTTGTTGCTTCAGGCAGGTTGGCTTTGCCTACTCTGTGGGTGGCATTGGTAGGGATAGATCACCCTTTTTCCACAGGAGTTTATTTCTTGAATTATGGCTACTGGTACTAGGCTATAAGCAATGCCAGTGATCTGAGGGGTTGCTCTTGGTCTCAACTGTCTGTTGATAGTAATTGATTAGCAGTTTGATGGTAGTAAATGGCTAAGATTATTTTTGTAGCTGTTTGTTCATTTTGTTTTTAAATAATTTATTTTTCCCCAATTACATGTTAAAGTGATATAACATTTTTTTTAGTTTTGAGTTCCAAATTTTATCCTCCCCTTCTCTCTTCTTCCCCCTCCCTGAGATGGTAAGCAATCTGGTAATAGGTTATACATGTACAATCATGTAAATCATTTCCCTATTATTCATTTTGTACAAGAAGACTATAAAAAAAGAAAGTAAAAAATAGTATACTTCAGTTTGTATTCAGACAACATCAGTTCTTTCTCTGGAGGCAGATAGCATTTTTCATCATGAGTCCTTTGGGATTGTCTTGGATCACTGTATTGTTGAAAATAACCAAGTCATTCATAGTTCTTCGTTATACAATATCACTGCTATTGTACACAGTGTTCTCCTGGTTCTGTTCACTTCACTTTGTGTCAGTTCATGTTAATCTTTCCAGGTTTTTCTGGAATCATCCTGCTTGTCATTTCTTATAGCACAATAATATTACATCACAATCACATAGGTGGTTCCATTCTTAATAAAGGTTGCTTTTCTTGATGATGACTATAGATGCCAGACTGGAAGTAGGACTGGTGGTATAGAGGTAGAGCTATTTCTAGCTCTCTTGGACTCTAGGTCCTGGGGAGTCTCTAAAAAGGTCTGAGGAAAGGTAGTAGCTAAGCTAAGTGGGAGTTGTTTGACTCACCTCTTATCTCTCTGAGTGCCTTTCTATTTTCTCTGTGGGTGATGGTTAACTGTGGGAATGGCTGACCTTTTGTCCATAGAAATCTACTCCATGTGGACATTTGGGGTGGATTCTCTAAATTTGTGTATCATGCATTTCTTTTGAAATACTTCAATTCTGCTTTGCTTATAGAACACGATACCTTCTTTGATTAAGGGTATACCGTGCTAGGCTGTTCTTTGCCGGCATCTCCCACGTCATGCAATCAATTCCAAAGTTCTTCTTGCTGTATGACCTAGAGCTAGCCACTTAAGGCCAATCCATAATCCTCCTTGCATCTGATTTTTTAAACTGTTAAATGTGACAAATATTTACCTCTAGATAATATCTGTAAAGCATTTTGCTTTTCTTCAATTAAACATTCTAAGAAATGGCACATAAATATAAATGAGTGGTCATCATCACTACTTATGATCTGATTACTCTGGAAGGAAAGGTTCTTCTTTTCCTTTCAATACCTTTCATGCCAAATATGTATTTGCTACTACCTGAAAGGTGACTGGTTAAATATTATGGATAACCCCCAGATTTTCTGCATTGGATTGCTAGGTTTTATGCTTACCAATTAAGTAATTACCAATTACTTTCTGTCCAGTTTACTGACAACAGAGACATATCAGAATCCAGTATCAAAATCCATCAGGTTGTTTTGTCCAGTTGGTCAACTAACATTTATTAAGTGACTATTATATGCCAGGTACTATGCTAAGCAGTGGAAATGCAAATAAAGGCAAAAATCAGTCTTTGTCCTCTGGGAACTCATAATGATTGTGATGGTGATGGTGATGATGAGAGGAGACAATATGCAAACTAGACATACAAATGACAAACTGAGGGTGATCTCAGAAGGAAGGCATTACAATTAAGGAGAACTGGGAAAGGCTTCTTACAGAAGGTGGGACATGAGCTGACACTTGAAGGATGCCAGAGAAGCTCTTGTTGCCATGAAAACTATCTATTATGGATACTTAATGTTTAGGAGTGTATTTTCATACTTGTGCTCCTAGAGAGAGGAGGGAAGAGAGCATGAGAGATTCTATCCTCTCAGGCTGTTTCAATGATTTAAATGAATTAAGAAATTCCAGAAATTAAGAAAGCCCAGAAATTCCCATGCTCAATTTAATTCTTTTTAATTCCAAGTATAGCTATCAATAATATTTTTCTGGTTTATAAAATGTATTCTGGACCTCAATTTGGAAGATACTATGTAGGTTTAAAGCATTTTAATTTAATTTTGGCTATTTTGTATATAATTTGTAGAGTGATTATTTGGTTAAAAATATTATTTTTTTAAATACGTACTAAGCTCCATTCTCTGCTTGCTCTCTCAATAATGGCCAATTGCTGAGTAAAACACTGTTGCAGGTTTACCTGAATTAAATTCAATATTTCATTCTTATGAATATTTACACTAAATAAAATAAATTTGTGTGTTTATATATTGTGCTTCTTTACACAGAAGCACATGAAAAACTTGCTTTAACAGGTTTCTTTCTCAAGACTCCCCTATTTGGTAGTTAGTCATTTTCTTACAAAAAGAGGTGAACATTAAAAATGAAAACAACATAACCAAACCTGATTATAATTGGGCATAATAAATTATCTATTAAACTACCACATGGTAATATTTCTGTAAGGCAAATAAATAAGGCAGAATAAGCCTATGTAGTTCACTAAATTTTTGCTACAAATGGCTCAGTCAGTACTTTAAAATAAATTCTTAATTATATATTTGCTCCAATGGTTTTCCTTTTCTTTGAGAATTGCTATTGGCATTAATTTCCCTAGATTTGAAAGTATGATCCATTTGTGTTATTACAAGACCTTACATCCTTCTTTTGAATCACAAGAGTTGGAAGGGGCCAGGGAGTTTACTTGTTTCAATCTGCCGCCCAACGGAGATGTCTTACTACAATATTACTACAATACAGATGGTTGTTCTATCCAGTTGGTCTCTGCCTATGTTTTTCATATGTTTAACCTATTAAAATTCACTCTCTTCTGAAACAAACACCAAGTACAGCCATTTTTAGTATCAGAGAAACTCACATTTCAGATCCAGTAAGACTGCAATTTGAATCCTCTCAGTTAAGTTCAGGGACGCCGAACATTCTTTGCTGAGAAAACGGAGTTTGCTTCAGAGTACTTTCCTTTATTAACTTGGAAACAATCATTTCTCTTTGGATACAAGTAAATAAATTATCCTCTGATTCACAGCTGTGCTTGAATGGATCACCGTAAGAAGTGGTCAGGATTAAATCTGCCGGCGTCAAAGCAGTCCTTGAAGTCAAATGAGGAATTGGTGTCCACTTAAAAGTCATGCCCCAACTAAAAAAACAACGGAGCACTATGCTGGCAGCTATTGCTGTGGGATCAATTCAATGAGAAACAGCGAGTAGCCACGCGGTGGCTGGTTACACAGCAGCTTCTCATCACAGGAAAGCAGTAAGGGCGCTCCTTTGCAACATTCATCAGGGAAGCAGAGAAGAAAAGGAAGGTTTACTTATTTATAAGAGTTCTCCGACGAGAAGGTAACCCCAAAGTAAAGCTGAGTGTTGTGGAGAAAAGAAAAGAAAAAAAAAATCAGCCTACTGGCTGTTGAGGGATCGGACTGGTTAAACAAGTAGTGAGACCCCGAAACTCAAGTCTTGGCATCATCAAAGTATGCTACTGGAAGCATAACCTGTGAACTTAAGAATGGTTTGGAGCTACCTGATTCATTGAAATTTCTTGCTCTCTGCTTTGAACTTTATTGGATCATCAGTCTTTTAAACCATGATGACTATTCCCCCAAATACTGCCATGAAAACCAGCTATTATAAATACTCAATGTTTAGAAATGATTTTTATTCATACCCATTCTGCTAAAGGAAGGAAGGAGGGAGGAGAAAGCAAGAGAGATTCCATACTCTAAAACTGTTAGTAGAATACAGAATCAGACTTGCTTATTTAGAGTCTAAATTAAAAGCTGTGGGTCCTGCTAAGAAGATGTTCATAAATGATGACATTTCATATTTAAATATGGCCTTTAGAAACATACTATTGTTTATTTCTTAATTACTGGAAGTCTGTAGGTCTGGAAAATGACTTTTCTCCAGAAGAAAAAACAAAGGGCTAGATTTCAATATACTAGTAATGTAAAATATCTATTTATTTAAAAGTTTCCCTTTTAAAACTTCTGTCCTGGTCTTGTCTATTTTGTCTGTATGGTTAATTTTAAGTTACTCTCCATTATCAATTTACATCTGTTGCTTCTCCAAAAACATGAGAGAAATGTGGTTTTAAAAAAAAATTCTAGCTGAAATATTTTGATGGATCTGTGATTTCTTTGAAATGAGTATTCTCACCAGCAACTGTAAATTTTTAGTTTGCTTATGCAAATTAAATACAAGAAGTTCTTTAACGGATTATGCCAGTTAAATAATCTTTTAAAAAATATTTTTAATTTATAGAGTAAAACATAGTATAATAAAAACATGATTGCATATGAAACTGCAAATCTATTATGTACAACCTACTATTTATTTTAAATCTGATAAAGTTGTCATGTAAATTTTTTTTCTGTTTTTTTCTTCTCCTCCCCCCTCACAACTACCATTAGACATAAATATATGTGTGTTAGGGTGTGTGTGTGTGTGTGTGTGTGTGTGTGTGTGTGTGTGTGTGTTTGTATGTAAAATCTTTCTGTACGTTTATTTATCAGTCCTTTCTCTAGATGCAGATAGTGTCTTCATATGTTCCTGATTTGGGTATTTATAATAGTCAAAATGACTTATTTGCTCAAAGTTGTTCTTAAAATAATATTGCTATTTTTGTGGAAAGTCTTAATTTCTTATGAAATATTTAAATAATGCTGAAAACATGCTGTGTTCAGTTGAGCCTTTGGATGTTTTACCATTCCTAGACCAAATATTCAGTCAAAACAATCATAGTGTTCTCTCTCTATATTCTCCCTCCCCCTCCCCCGTCTTTCTCTCTCCCTCTCTGTCTGTCTCATCCTTATCTTTTGTCTGTCTCTTTCTCTCACATACACACATTTAGAGAAAAAGAGAAAAACACTTCACAAAAATTTTATTTCATTTGATCCTTATAACAACACTTCGAGTAGATGTTATTATTCCCACTTCACAGATGAACAAACTGAGGCTGGGGTTAAATGATTTGCCCACTGTCATGGCTAGTAAATGATCTGAGACAAGATACAAAGTCAAGTCTTTCCAGGTGCCAGTACAAGACTGTGTCCACTATGCTGCACTGCCTATATACCAGCTGTGTGAAACCATCAGGTTGACTGGTTGAATTTCTCTATTTTCATTTCAATTTTTTGATGGTTACATAAACAAGCATTTTCTTGTTAATTTTCTTAGATAAAGGAATCCCAGTTTAATCTGTTTTTTTAAAAAGTATTTTTTTTCTTCTTGCTTTTTGGAGGGCCATTGGGGTTAACTGACTTACCCAAAGTCACATGGCTAGTGTGTCAAGTGTCTGAGGCCGCATTTGAACTCAGGTCCTCCTGACTCCAGGGCCGATTCTCTATTCACTGTGCCACCTAGTCACCCCTATCTTATATTTTTTAATTTGAAAAAGTGAATAGTGAGTGGCACAGTCTGAGAACTTTGTTATGACAATTGAATTCATGAAATTTTAGAGCTGAAAAGGAACTTTTTTTCATTTTACAACTTAGGAGATTTAGGCCCATAGAGGTTGAATGACTTACCCAAAGCAACACAACCTATTTAAGGTAGATATAGGCTAGGATCTATTTCTCCTGACTCCCAGTTAAATGCTTGTTTCCATTATAATATGTTTTGAGGAAAATTCATGAGATAAATTTCACAGAAGCCTTCCATCACTGAAAATGCTGTGTCTATCATGTACATTTCATCACTTAGGAAACATTTCTTTTGTGGCCTGCATATGGTTTCAACATTTGTCAGTGAATTCATGGTAACCTTAAATATTCTATTATTTGTAATTCAGAGTAACGATTCATGTATATGTCAATTTCACACAAATTGTGAAAAATCCTGAAATACAATGAATCCCTGGAATATAAATGACTTACTATTATAATGGGTAGGAAAGAACAGCATGGCTTTTGGCCAGTATTTGGTCATATTGTATAGTACCATCAATTGTAGGAAATGTTTTCCTATTTTTATGGAAGATTGAGTGAAACAAACTTCCTGGACACATTTCTAAGGAGGAAGAAATCAATACATATTTAATATGACAGCCATATTTTGTTCAGGTGGTTTTAGAAATATTGGGGTTTTTTTGGTTTCTTTGGTTGGAGGGGGGCAGGGGACAGAGGGACAGAACATTTGCTATGAAAAACAGGAATCACATTTTCTTTTTGCTTTTTGGGAGGGCAGTTGGGGGTTAAGTGACTTGCCCAAGGTCACATGGCTAGTAAGTGTTAAGTATCTAAGGCCGAATTTGAACTCAGGTCCTCTTGACTCCAGGGCCACTGCACCACCTAGCTGCCCTCCAGGAACCAGATTTTATATTTCCTCTTATGGGCATCCACTATGTTGACTGAAATTACTTGTTTATAATATATGTATTTGCCTGAATAGGACTATTAGGGTAAAAAAGATGTCTATGTGCTTATTACAATACTGTTTTCTTTTTACTAACCACCCTCCCATTTAGCCCTCACCTCACCTCATTCCTTATAGTTCATGAACTATAACCAGTCAAACCATCAAAACAATTTTATGGTCAGGGAAACTGAGACCCAGAGAAGTGAATTGAGGTGTCCAAGGTCACACAATTAGTTAGTTCTACAGGTAAAGCTAGCATGGATCATTCTTTATTATTAGTTTTTCAGAGATCAAGAAGCAATTTGCCTGGTTTCTTACCTGTATTAATCTGGTCATTTCTTCAACTTGTAATGATTCACTTTCCTTAGTCCTGCTAGAGGATAGTGCTGATGTAACAATGGCTCTGTAGGGACTCTGGTAGGTCTTTGGAGTTTTAATTATTTACACTGTACTGTATGAAGTATTTTCCGAGGGAGAGAGAAGAAAATCAACGTGTTAGCTCCCTGTACTCTTTTCCTTAGGAAAATATACAAGTTGGAGTTTCCTTTCTCTGTCCAGAGTTGCTGAGAGTTTTTGAGAAGGTTATTTAGAATTCCTGGCTTTCTCCAGTCCTTGAAGAAATAGCCTGAGATCTCAGAATTCTGATCCCACAATCAGGTCATTTATGACTCTTAGAATGCTCATTATTCATAGAGCATAGGGAAATAAAAAGAGAGAATTTCAGCACTACGTTTTGGTTTTACCAGAGACAGGAAAGAAGGAAAGGTCAGGGAAGGAGCTATTCTGTATAGGATCCAACTTCTCCTTTCCTTATTTTCTGTGTCTAAATTGTGCCATCATGTCAGTAACAGACGACATCCGAGGTTTCCTGAAATTGCCACCTTTGACCATATATCAGAAGGGGAAAACCTTTCGGGAAACAGAAGATATTCATAGCACCTTTGACAGACTCTCTAAACTTCACAGGCTCCTCCCTGACCCTCTGAGGGATTTGCTGTGCTCCTTCATTAGTGAAGAGGACGTTCGAGAAAGTATGTAGGCTTAGGCTGGGTCACAGATTTTTTTGTGTGTGAACAATCTTTGCTTCCTTTGCATGGTATGGGCAACTCTTGACATTCATGGAATTCTGTCAACACAACTATGCCATTATTATAGGCCTATGTTCTCAGAACTTTATGGGTCATTTAGGTTTTATACATATATGAGTTTGCTCATTCATTATTTCCTAAAGGACTTTTTTTTCTTCACTTTAATATAGTTCAACAAGTATCAATCAAGCTTGTGTCCTGCAGTGTATTAGGTGCTAGGGTAGTAAAGAAAAAAACAATATAGCTTATGGAAGGAAGCAATATGAACATAAGTACACATAAGGTAAAGAAACTAGTTGGGAGGTTGGAGGTCCCTAAGTACTGGGGAAATTAGGAAAGGCCTCTTGTTAGAATGGACATGAACAGAGCCTTGAAAAGAAGCCAGGAAGAGAAGAGGTGGAGGTGAGGAGGAAATGCATTCCAGATATGTAGGGCAAGCCTGGGTGGAAGAGTACAATGTCATCAGCAGGGAACAAGTAAGTCAGTTAACTGGTCAGGAAAGCTAAAGCAAAGAGTAAATTGTGGAGGCTGAGAGTAATAACATGTATTCAGCATGAAAAGGTAGGTTGAAAAGAGATTTCTGAGGAGCTATTTGAGTAAGTTTGTATTTGCCAAGGCAGGTTCTTAAAAATAACGTAATAATAATTAATAATAATGATAGCTAGCATTTATATATCGCTTTAAGGTTTGTAATGTGCTTGAGATATATGTCATCTCATTAGATTTGACTGTTTATGTGTGATATCTTTTTGACTATAGTAGGTCTTAATGCACATTTATATACATATATATACATATACATATATATTTTTAACATTTGATTATAGAACTTTAAATTCTAGATTCTTTCCCCTCCCCTCCCCTCCTCCCTCTTAATGCACATTTAAAAATATTTCTATGTACGTATAATAAATTCAATGTAAATCAGAAAAATTGCTTGAGGCATTCCTCAGCATCTAGTACTTTTTTTCTTTTTTTAAACTAAGAACATAGACCTAGAATTCCTTTTCTACCTTACAAATATTTCATGTTGGGCTAATTATCAAGGTCCAGTTAAATATACAACATATACTCTAAGGATTTCGTCTTGGCATATGTAATTGGATTGCATACTTTTAAATAATCTTATAGTCATTGTATTTGTATGGAAACTTTACTATTTTATTAATTCATCTATTTATTCATTGACCATTCTAGGCAACCACTGAGTTTAGTGAAATGTATGGTAAGCTAATTAGAAGGCCTAGATAAACAAGCTAACACTGAAGGTTACATGGGCTGATTATAAGAACACCTAGGAGGGGCAGCTAGGTGGTACAATGAATAGAGCACTGGCCCTGGAGTTAGGAGGATCTGAGTTCAAAACCAGCCTCAGACACTTGACATAGTTACTAGTTGTGTGACCTTGGGCAAGTCACTTAACTCCAATTGCCTTGCCTTACCCCCTCCAAAAAAAGAAAAAAAAAACCTAGGGTCTATTCCCAACTTTCACTTAAATGTGGGGCAAAATGACTTACAGTGAACCTACAAGTAAAGTTGCAGATTATCCAATTATCTTTTACTTGAATTTATGAGACATGGTTCATTAAGGCAATGTTGTGAGTGAAATAAACTAAGGAAAGGCCCTCTGCTAGGGGGGAAGGGATCATGGAATACAGAAGACAGTTGGAGATATGTGTGTGTGTATGTGTAGACATATATATGTATACATATATTTATATTTATGAAAGACAGAGAGACAGAGACAGACAGAGAGACGGAGAGACAGAAGAGAAAGTTTGGAACAGCATTTTATGGAATAGGAGAGATTAGTAGTCAGGGAGGAGTAAAAGTTCATAGTACAGCAGAGATGAACTATTTACCACTGAATAACAGAAATTTTCCAGTTGGTATGATGTTGCAACTTCCTTCAATGGCTTTCATCAAGGTAGAATTGGAAAATAGTATTGGAAAAAGCAGAGAGCAGGAATAATACAAGATTAGGGTTCAGCAAGGCATGAGTGGTAGTAGGACAAGGAGACAAGTGATTCAAAGGTAAAGTTGTGATTAAACTGGTTAGCTCTGGTCCTGGGACCAAGAATGTGAAGAAAGGAAAGTGAGATTTGAAAGGCTATTATTAGGAGGAAGAAAAATCAAGGTTTGTTGTGCTTGGCCTGAGAAGGGCAAAGCTGAAAGAAATTTGTTGTTGAGTTGCAAAGAGGTAAATTTAAATTTGATCTATCAGATCTATATTCCAATGATTAAAGCTATGCCAAAAATTTAATGACCAGACTGGGGAGATAATGAATTCTTCACTGCAGATTTTCAAGCAAAGGTTGAATGATCATTTGTCAGTTAGGAAGAGATTCTTATCCAAGTACAGGTTGAATGGCTGCTGAGGTCTCTTCCAACTCTGAGATTTATTGTGATTATGTATGAGATTTTGGCTTTCTGGCTATTAGATTGTTTTATAGCTGGATTTCAGAGGATCTTTCTGAGCAAAAATGACATTTTATACCCATTCTACCCTGAATCTGATATAGATTGATCTTGAATTAATATCTCAGTGTACCTGATTGTGTGCCTCTGATAAAGGACTGAGTTAGAGATAACTGTACATATGTGCATATGTAAATATAAAGGAATTTGGTCTTCTCAGATATGAATATGATAAACAGTAGCATGTGTTCAGGAATTTTAAGGGGTCCCCTGAGCTTGGCTTTTTGAGTTGCTATATTTTCCAGAGTATCAAGACCAAATCCCCTCGAGCTGATATAATTTGTTGTTTGCATCCCAACATTGTTGTTATCATTCAGATACGTTATACGTTGCTGGAAATGTTGTACACTTCTGGAAATATACTGCAGCCTACTTGTGACCCCCATGCGTCTATCTCTCTAGTTACCTCTGAGTTCTCTGCAACTTTGGGTGAATATTGGGCTATTACAAGATTTACAACCAGACAGCATCCCTGGGAGAACAACTGAGTTAAAAAGGTGGACTGTTAGAAGGAATATTAAAAGCACAGAGTTAATTTCCCAAATTCAATCCAGTCCATTCTCTTTCTCCTATTTTACTCTAGTCCTGACTCATTCTCTCATTGAAATGTTTACACTAAATACGTGTATTGATGTACTGATCCAGGGAGCTGGTCTTCTAAGTATGTGGCTTAATCTAGGTGAGGGGTAGGGAACCTGTAGCCTCCAGGTAACATGTGGCCATCTGGGTCCTCAAGTACAGCCCTTTGATTGAATCCAAACTTCACAGAACAACTCCCCTTAATAAAAGGATTTGTTCTGTAAAACTTGAACTCATTCAAAAGGTACACCCAAGGGCCTAGACCCCTGGTCTGGATAATAGATACTCTTCATTCATTTAGTTTTTGTCTGTGAGGATTATTTGGTCAATCTCTTTCAAGTAATCATGGATTTACACTTACTTTGAGGATATCACTGATGAAAATATGAGAAAGGAATAATGTAAATTATGTTTGATGATGAACCACAGCTTTATTTTCATATAATTGATTGAAAGTGATGAGAATAAATAAAAGGTTCTGTTGTATTTATTATTTGTTGATTACAAAAAAAAACCATTTGACTTGGTACAACAAAATTTAACTTCAATTAGGAATGTTTCCGGCATACGTTAAGACCACACAAGATTCCTTGATATATGAAACCAGAGAACCCTCTCATATTGCTATAACTGTCTGGCTATTTATATTGATGAAAGCATGAAACAGGAAGGTACACGCTTGCCAAAGGTGTTCGTTACTGTCATGGAATATACTCTATATAGAGTCCAAATACAAGACTGATTCCTATATGATTCTTAACTTATTTGGATGCTCCTTTTTGGGAGGGATAATCTTTTGCAGATCATTTAAAGCCCCTCAGACATTATCAGATCTCTTCAATGAGATCCATAATTACTTATTATTGTAGAAAAGATAAAATATGATTACATTAACATTTACAGTAATCACATGGCAACATGCCACTAGTCTGAGAAACATTTTAATATTAGTTATCATCTCTCCCCCCATACATATTACTGTAACTCTTCCTTATTATTATTGTTGCTGTTATCAAAGAAGCACAAAGCATATATTAACAGAAAAAATAATCATATGGCAGCTTGCCACTAGTTTGAGAAATATTTGAATATTATTTTGTAAAAACAGCGCCATTTATTGATTCATGCTTATTTCATCCGTCTATTTGTCAAAGAGAAAATGTTAATGCTATACTCCGTATTTTAGAGAAAAGACCACCAGAAACAATTTTTATTAATTTATTGTTATTCTAAATTCAAGCATTGATCTTCTTGAAAGATGTCCAAACTGACAGGGTTCCCTGATCCCTTTGGGCAGACCTCTCCAATATAAGATTTTTTAAAGTAACATTTATAGGAATCTCGAACAAGCAAAATTTCACGATATGATAAAACAAAATATTTTTTGACTATCAGCTGCTTGAAAAGCACCATGCTAAATATTAAATGATGCTCAATAATACTTGTTGAATAAATGAAGGGACAAAGGATTGATTATTAAGTAGCACAAATATCATTTAATGCCATGACTATTTATCACTGTTTCTCAGACTAGTTAAGTAGCCTGATGCATTTGCTCTTTAGTAGGCTTAAAATAGTAAAATATAAGTGTTTCAAGTGCAAGAAATGTTCCATTTTGTATCCACAGCAATTAACAGTATGTTGTAGGAGTATTAATAGTGGGAAACTGTTATTAAAAGTAAGAAATTAATACGTGTTTTGCTAAATTGAATTGATAAAGTGGAACTGAGTGGAACTAATACTTCTTCTGTTCCTGAGTATAGATAATGAATTCCCCAAACTTGAAAAGATATTAAAAGTTAAGAAGCTGCCAAGGGAGGTTTATACAGCAATACCACCAAACCATGTGGCCAACTGGACAAGAAACATTTCCAACACAATGTTTGAAGAAACTAGAGAACGCAACTTTCGGAAGAAGCGATTTAAGGGGATTTTAATGTCAGCTGTAATTGTAAGGTACAGCTTGCCTCATTTTTCAATTTTTATTTTTGAATGGACCTGTGGTTTCATTTGCTGTAAGGAACTCCCAGGTGAAGAAACTCCTACCAATTGCAGGTCAGCACCTGACCACTGACTTAAATAATTGACTAGAACATTGAGAGTTAAGTGACTTGCCTAGGGTCACACAGCCAGTCAGTCAGAGCCAGAACTGGAAACCACATCTTCCTGAAGCTGAGGCCTGCTCTCCAGCCACCATATCACATTACCTCAAAATTTTTTCATTACCAAAATGCTATTTAGAGAGAAACAGGAAATGCAAAATTCCCTGTGTACCCCAGCTCCAAATAGCTCCACTTATTGTATATTACTTTGTACATCATTTTTACATGTCTCTGTACATGTTGTTTTCTCTAATAGAGGGTAAGCTTCTCGAAGGCAGAACTAGTTTTGTCTTTGTATCCTCAGCATCCAACACATTGTTTATTTTGCACATAGTAAGAGCTTAATAAATATTTGTGGAACTATGGTGAACTGACTTGTCTAAAAGCAAGTATGAACCATGAAAGATCATGTAGTGTAACAGAGAGAGCATCAGACTCGAAGTCAGGAATCAGCTGTGAATAGAACCTTGGGCCTGGACTCAGGAAGACCCAAGTTCAAATCCAGCCTCAGCCTTGACATTCACTAGCAGTATGACTCTGGGCAAGTTGCTTAACCTCTGTGTGACTTTAGTTTACTTGATTGTAAAAATAGCACCTACCTCACAGGGTTGTTGTGAGGATTGAACGGAACAATATTTGTAAAGTGCTTAACAGCACTTAGTAAATTCTTGTTTCCTCTCTTAGCCCTCCCCCTCCCCTCACTCCTGCCCTTCTCTCCAGGAGACTTGGATTTGACTCTAGATTTTTTTATTTACTTGACTATGGGTAAGTTAGTTACTGACTCTGGATCTCAGCCTCCTCACCTATAAAATAGAGACGATAACAATCCTACAACCATGCTACCTACTATATAATAACTAACTTACTATATAATATAATATGATATAATATCTTAATATGTAATTTATATTAATATATAATATATTATAACAATACTTCTGCTATATTACCTACTTCAAAGGGTTGTTGTAAAGAAAGTGTTTTATAAACCTTAAAGTACTAGGTAAATGTGAATTGTTATGTAAGTGTAGTCAACATGTTTTATTTCTGTGCGCTATCAGTTATTTGTAGAAGGTACACAAGAACATTTGACTTATCATACTTGGAATTGCTTGTTGAATAGATAATGGATTTAAAGCACACAAATGCATATTGACATCATTGTAGTTAATATGGTACTTTTTCCATATGTTGGTTTTGCAAAACAGATATGCCAAAAGATGTAAAGCCAACATTCTGCATCTTTGTGTCATTAGTAGCTTGGTAGTTAGAAACAGGGAGGAGACTTTGAAATGGTGTAATATCATCTTATTAATGCAGATCCTACTTATCCATAATTTGTGGCAATTTGTATGTAACATCAAGGGCAAAATTACAGAATCTACAAATTGGAGGCGATTCAGAGGTTTGTAGGTTACAGAGGCTGAATCTGAGAGTTGGAAAGGGCCATCAATGGCTATCTGGTCTAAGCCATACCTGAAAGAAATATTTACTGTCATATAAAGGAACTAGATTGTCCTGCAACAATTAAGAAGTGGGGTGAGGGTGGGGGTGGGGTTTGTGTCTCTTTTAGTCATTCCTGGCAAGATTCTTGCCAGAGTCATCATTGATAGGCTGATCCTTCACCTGGAAAATGGTCATCTATATGAGAGCCAGCATGGCTTCAGAAAGGGCCAGGGAATGGTTGGTATGGTGTTTGCTACTCCATAACTCCAGGAGAAAGGCCAGTAGCAGAACAGAAATCTGTAGAAAAGATCTGTAGATCTGAGTCAGCCATGAGGGCTTATGGAAAATTATGTAAAAATTTGGTTGCCCAGAGAAAGTCATCATCAGTTTCATGATGGCTTGCTTGTCTGGGTTCTGGCTAATGGAGAATGCTTTCATGCTTTCCCAGGCACCAGTGGAATGAAACAAGATTGTGTGTTTGCTCCGATTTTTTTAGCATGATATTTTCATCAATGTTGTCAGATGCCTTCTATGAGGTTGAAAATGGCATCAAGGCTAGCTACTGCACTGATGGTAAATTATTTAACTTAAGAAGGCTACAGGGTAAGACTGAAGTGGAGAGAGAGTTGGTGTATATTTTTTAGTGTGCAAATGATTGTGCACTCAATGCAGCTTATGAAACTGAGATGTAACAAAGTGTGGATTCTCTGCTGCTTTTCCTAAGTTTGGCCTAACAATTAACACCAATAAAATGCTGGTGCTCCACCAGCCAGCACTACACCATTCATACGTGGAACCATGGATTACAGCAAATGGAGAAGTTTTGATTGCTGTGGATAAGTTCACTTACCTTGGTAATATATTTCCTATAGATAATGAGGTTGACACATGTATTAACAGAATTAACTCAGTGTTTAGGAGACTCCAAAGGAAAGTGTGGGAAAGAGGAGATATTAGACTGCCCACCAAACTGAAGGTCTACAGAGCCATTTTGTTAATCTCATTGTTGTAAGCCTATGAAACCTAGACAACAGCCTACCAGCGCCATGCCAGAAAACTGAATCTGTTACATTTGAATTGTCTTAGAAAGATTCTGAAGATCACATGGCAAAATTAGGTACCAGACACTGAGGTCCTTTCTTGAGCTAAACTGCCAAGCATTCAAACCAAACTGCAGAGAATACAACTTTGATGGACTGGGCATGTTATTTGAATGTCAAGCAAGTGTAAACTTGCCTAAAAAACTATTTTTACAGAGAACTCATGGAAAGCAGGTACTCACATAGTGGTCAGAAAAAGTGATACAAGGATACTCTCAAGATCTTTCTGAAGAATTTTGGAATAATTGCATAACATGGGAGATGTTGGTAAAGGACTGCAGGGCATGGCATGCCCCCATCAAAGAAGGTCCTATGCTCTATGAGCAAAGCAGAATTTCAGTAGCTAAAAAGAAATGTGAGATGCACAAATTTAGAAACATCTCTCCAAATGTTCCTTTACCATCCTGGTTGCCTTCTAGAGGTAAGAACTATTTCCTATCCTTCCAAAAATATGTGTCCAGAATTGAGCACAGTACTTCACATGGGACCTGCCTGTCAGCTCCCTAATCTTGGATATTATGCTTTTCTAATCATAGCTTAAGTTGACATTGGCTCTTACGGTCACCATGTTGCTCTGTTAACTCATAGAGATTGTAGTTCACTAAGGCCCTTGGATGTTATTTGTCCTTCATTTTTGAAGAGGACCAATGACAACATGGGGCAAAATCTGTAAAGCCTTTGGATATTTTTCAGCTGAACATGTCTCTAGCTGTGCTGCTCCCATCTTATACTTGTGAAATTAATTATCTGAACCCATGTAAGACTTTACATTTATTCCTATTTGCTTTTATTTTAAATCTAACCCAATGTTCTATCCTCTTAAGATCATTTTGAGCAAAGGAAGAAAGTGTGGTTAGGGTACTATTCTCACTTTACTCAGGCAGAAAAATTGTACACAACAATCCTTATGTTTTAGTCATGGAAGAATGAATAACTTGCTTCTGTAGATGCAGGAAAAAAGAGATCAAGTGGAAGGTTAGGAATTTGAGAGTAAAGATTGAGAGTAAAGAGCTTTATATTTGACAGAGATATAAGAATGTTTGAAAGGCAAGAAAGATGAATTGTAGGAAAGAGAGTAATACCTGATCTCATCCATGATCTCATCAATGTAGGAACTCTTTCTGTCAGTTCAGATTGTAACTCATACATGCTTTTCACCCCTATGCTGTTCTTGTCTATCTTTCCATAAAGCATCCATGAAGAATTTTTGGTAATGAACTGCAGCTTATCTAAAATGGTAATATGTCTTGCCATTGTCCTTTGAGTCATCTGCAATTTTGATACTTCTGACAATGTGATATCCTGCAATTCATAGTCACAAAGAGAGTACTGGTGTGTAAAAGTCATTGGTTAGGGTTTTTTGTTTTTGTTTTGTAGCAGGTAGCAGCCTGAAATCACTGAAAAGTGCTCCATAATGTACCAAATGCTCTAACCCGTTCTTATTTTCATTTCTGGTCCCAACTTGTCATCTATGCACAGCATCTGTCCTCAAGATAAATGCACTAAGGGACTAACTTAATGGGCTGTCTATCCAACAGCATATCATAATTTGGGTACTATACATTCTTCATCCTCTTGTTTTTATGTGCTTGAATTGCTCTGTCAATTTCTATTGCATGCTCATGAATCTCATTGAGGAGGACTCACAGTGTCATGAGGCTAATGCATTCAACAGAGTGTCATTCAAAAAAAGGAATCCAGAGACCCTCACCATCTATATGGAAGGTCTTTTGAATTTGGCCTTGGAGCAAGACATCCTTTGTTTTAAGGACAAATAACTTCAACAAGGTTATATCTCCCTGATTTTTATTTACCTTGATGTCAACACTCAAAGGGTCATTGAATAGAATTGTTTCTATTTTTTCCTTCTATTAAACACACTTGTATGATCTTAACATATGCACAGGAGACCCTTTGTTAGAAGAGAACTCTAAGGATGTGTTTTGCTCTGATGAGTCTAAGGTTTTGTTTTTGTAATTTTTAAAAAATAAATTAACTTATCTATTTTCTTGTTTACATCATTCATTTCCATGAGATTTTGAGTTACAAATTTTCTCCCCATCTTGCCCCTACCCAACACCTCAAAACAGCCATCCCACTGCATAACCTCTCCCCCAATCTACTCTCTCCTGTGTCCTCCCCTTCACTCCTCTGACTTTCTGGCAGG